>CAUJNA010001724.1:660000-690000 GCA_963377175.1 Effrenium voratum | reverse complement strand
CGCTCTGATGTTCAGTTGCTGACAAAAGAAGATGGCCATGGCCGGCACCTTTCGAGAGCAAAGTTTAAAAAAATACTGCGCAGCACATCCAAGTGCTGGCCTCTCAAGGGTTCTGCTTTCGGGGCCATACCGGGGAAAATCTGGGGGAAAATTCGCAGAGACTTGGTCGGAGACGTGGAAAACCGTACTGCTTTCTTTGTTTTTTTGGGGGGGGGATCGCCTGACCGAGGAACCAGGGGCTCAGCCGCTGCCAGGCCTATATTGCATGGTTTCATCCTATGAAGTGCGGGCACCTTGGCGGCCTTGGCGGTCACAAAATGAGGCTCCTGCGGTGCCCCGTTTTGGAGTCAAATTCATTCAGACATTGGATGCATCCAAGAGTATTAGAGATTTTTTCGTTCTCTGTCACCCAGTGGTGCCCCATTTTGTCCGGTTTTTGGGTAAGGGTTTCCCTGAAAACTCAACCAGCAAGAAAGTTGCCCCTTTTTTCCCCGTGGCCACTGAGTATTTGAGGTTTGATTGGTTTTCTCTATTGGGTCCCCAGTGTATTGTGTCAAGGCTTTGGTGGCAAACAGGGTGGTCTCAATGCCAGGCTACGTTGTCCTAGGTGACCCCGCACGATTTGTTCATGTTGCATTGAATAATCATTTTGGAATGAATTAATTCCCCACGCCTCCCAAGCAAGCTGCAAGGCTGCTTTGCACAGGATGGCAGTTGTGAATGGTATTCCAGTTCAAAGCAACATGCAACTATAATTCCATTGGCAAAGGCCGCAGCGTTACGACTTGCGGCGCAGCTTGCCGACTGGTTTCCAAAGGCATTTGCTAGAGTTGTGGTATTTGAGGCTCCTCCAAAAATATTTGGGCGTCGCGCTAAAAAGCCTGTTTTCGGTTAGTTTTCAGGAGATGTAATTTTGCACAACCCTCCTATGTTGCATTCGCAAAGGAAGTTTCAGACAAACTTTATGGTCCAAAACAAATTAGCAAGGACTTCCGAATACTGGAACTAATTGAGATGAGAAGGAAGAGATGGCGGGCAAAAGCCAGCAAGGCAATAGCAGAGACATAAAATGACGGTACTCCTGCTGGAATTGCCGAAGAGCACTTTGAGCACAAGCTTCTTGCTAAACAAGAATGGATCTTCAAGCTGGAGATGCCAAAGTGCACTTCGTTTGCCACACTAGTAAGTGAAGTTGCTATGGTCCAGCTGCAGTTGCCGAAGGGTGGTGCGCACGAACTAGGTCTGCATAATATTGTACTTGACAAATCGCCCACCAAGGAACTTCGGCGTCATTCCAAAGACCCTACCTACGTGTCCTTCTTGCTTGATTTGGTTGAAACATAGAGAGCTCTGGTTTACCTGGTGGTTCAATCATCTACCAGGCGCGTCTATTTCCAAGAAGGACACCTACTTAAATGGGGCATTGTGCTTCGTCAGTGGTTATTAAGCCTGGTTGTAACCTACTTCCCATGGTTATGAGTCTCCATTCAGTGGGTTGTTTCACCAGGCCTACTAGCCACTTGCCCACCCTACCAAATCGATCGCCCCTTGAAGTATACGGCCACGTCCGAACTCCTTCTTGCTTGGTTTGGTTGCAAAACAGAAGGGTTTGGTTACCTGGTGGTTCAATCCTCTGAGTCTATTTCCCAAACCACCTATGCTAGGGGACCACCTCCGAACATTGGGTTTTCCGACAGCGGCGGAGATCTTTCCTTCACCTTTCTTGGCATCTTGTTTGGTTTTCTAGTTTTGTCATGGTTCTGTTCATGTTTAGTAGGGGTCTGCGAAAAACAAAGGTATTGTGCAAGCCCATACCAGGGGTTGTGAGGTAATGATTGGGACCTGAGGGCTTCCATGCTGTCAAGTGCCTTTTGCTTCACTTCTAGCTCCCCCAGTAGTGCCCTTTTACCCTTTTGGGGGGAGGGTTCCCCTACTAAAATCGGCTAGAAAAAAAAGTTGGTACCCTTACTCTACCCTCTCTACTGGAGGACCTAAGAATACCAGCTGAAAAAAGGCCAAAGCACCTGAGTCTTTCTTGCTAGCCTACTTTAAAACTCAGCAGAACCAAGAAAAATCCGCAAACATCGGAAAACGTACTTTGCAAGCCCACACCAAGGGTTGCGAGGTTTCCCCCCAAATCCCGAGGTCCACTTTCGGCGCCACGCTGGCGCACTTTGCCAACGGCTCCCTGCCGGAGGCGGCTCACATGCCCAGCTGCCGCTCGGCCAAACGAGTCAGCGAGCGGCGTGGCGGGGATGCCGTGGGGCTGTGGGCTCAACGGAGGGTGGAACTGACCGCCCCCCCAAAAAATGGGACTTTCAGTGTGGCTGTGGCTCAAGAAGCGAAACCAAAATGGCAGTGGCTGTGGCTCAAATTAGAGGCGGCAGTACCGAAAATGGCACCTTAGTGATTGGAACTTCTGAAGCGAACACCTACAGTGTGCCCTGGCTCTTTTGCTTGTTGGCTTCACAAGCTGATTTGTACAGGACTCCATTTGGAGGAGTCCCTACCTTTGACGCACGGCACGCTGGCACGACGTCTGTTTGCAGCCACGAGAGACATCCGACAGAGGCAGCTTCTTTGAAAGGAGAATTTCCAGTTCAGCGGCATGGCATCCTTTCTCCCTGCGTGCAGCTTGGTTGCTTCTGCAAACAGGATAGCTGAAGGGTTTCCGTTTTGTGTGTGACGACAGAGGGGACGGGGAGGGTGAGGTCGGTGATGATCCTGCTAAGTTAAGTTTGATGTAGGAAGCGAGTCCTCGAGCACAGAGTTTTGATCATGCCCAGGTAAGGCTTAGCACAAAGAGTTGTGTTTTCTTGGCAGCTCCCAGCCATCCGCTTCAGTTTTCAGGTGCCTTTAGTTGGTTAAGTGGGGGGTTCCATTTACCCCCCCCCCCCAAAAAAAAAAAAAACAACAACAACATGTTGCCGTTTGGGGATCTGAGAGCAACCCATTTTTTGCGCTGGAACTTTTTAAGTCTTCCCAGAATCCAAAAGTTGATCAATCCACTGGTGTCCATTGAAACTGACACTCTTCTTCTTGGTGGCTCCCAGCCATCCGGTTCCTTAGCCTTTTTAGCTTTTAGTGTTTTTCGTGGTAGTTTCCGTATTTAACCCACTTTTCGCGGGGGATCCGAGGATCCGAAAACGGGCAGCCCAGTCTTGGAGGTTGGAAGCCCTATCTTCTGAAACTTTGGTTTGACAACCTGAGTTTTAAAGCTCTGTCATGTATGCATCCGGAAGGGCATCGGCACATGCCTGAACGGAACCAGTGTTGAATAGGGCTGGAGGCAGAGCGAGTTTTAGCATGGCTTTGGTGCATTTTGCTCGGATTTTAGAACTTTAACTTTTTGCCAACTAACGGGTTTTCCAATTAAGCCACTAAAAGTTAAACTTTTAGCAGGGGAGCAGAAAGCAACCGAGATGAAGGTTCTTTGATTGGGGGTTCCTTATTTCCGGTTTTGGGGTCAGTGTATAGTGTGTGTGTGTGTGTGCGCGGTGATGTACATGAATCGCCTGGATCAACTGCTTTGGTCATGTTTATATACCTACGCCTTCCCATTTTGGAGCAGGATGGAAGGAGTGGAAGAAGTAGGGTTCCACTTTTTCACTACCCCTAAAATGACTTAAGCCCAGGCATGGTCATGTACCGCAAAAAGGGAACCCCTGGGTTTAAGTCTGTTTGCAGGTGGTGCAAAAATGGAACCCTGGGGAGAATTGGATGGTTTGGATCAAGATCAAGCGAGCCAACGTCTTCAGGGCCCAGTGGAAGCCGCTTTTGTGCCATGCCGCTGCATGCCCTCATAAGGCCCGTCCCAGGCCGCTTTCCATGTGGCAGGGCATGTCATGTTGGGCGTTTTTTTTTGGTGTGTGGCGCAAGCGCATTCTTCGGTGTTGCCTGGTGGATGTTTTGGCAGAGGGGGTTTGTTTCCGGAGCTCCGGCGTGGCTTTCTCAACCACCTGAATCCAACTCCGCTACGGCCCCGTTTTGCACTCATGGAAGGTGTTTTTGAGGCCAGTGTCAGGCCGTTGCTGCCCACCCACCCCACCAACAGATAGTTTTTAGGATCCTGGAGGCCTGGAGGTCCAACAGTAGACCCACAAGCGCGATCCCTCGAGTGGCAGAAGTCTAAGGTGGCTATATCCAGGAGTCCGACGAGGCTCGAAAACAAGTCGCGAGAGGGTGTCAGTGGGCTTTAACGGAAGGATACGATGCAGATTACACATGGTCATCATGAAAGCTTCTCTTGTGGACACTTGAGTGTTCTCCCTTCTTGTTTGCAGATCTGTTTTGTTGTGTCCACCCTTGTCCCACTTACAACTGGGATTTCATCAAGGAGAAATCAAGACCTCAATTTGGGGTGCAGCAAGGTCAGTTGCGACACAAGGTTCAGCCCCCGGGGCCCACCTGCCCCTTCTAACAACCCCTATACAAGGAAACAAAGAGCCCAGTTTTTGGGCTGGGGGTCTGATGATTTCCATCCCTGTTGCAACACTTAGTGGCTTCCAGCCATCCCCTTAGCTTTTTAGTTGTTTTAGGGTTTAGTGGTAGTTTCCATTTAACCGACTAAAACTTGAACTTTTAGCAGGGGATCTGAGGGCAGCGCAGATCATACATTGTTTTTGTCGGACCAATGACTTCTGAAGGATCTCGGACGATCCCTGCTGTCACGAGGCCAACTCACCGCGAGAGTCTGGGGGGTCTGGAGTTGCCGTTCCCAGTTGAGCTCAAGCCTATCAAATTGTGAGAGGGCTTGGTGATTTCGTGACATGGCGGAGCTTCAAGATTTGTTTCTTCTGCCCGCATTGTCAGACTTTCCAAGATAGAGGAGCCGTGCTCACACTCAAGGCTTCAATTTTAGCGCCTGTTTGGCCAAACCTTTTGAGCGCTCGAGTCTCAGCGGGCGCCTTGCGCGCTGCTTTCTGGCGTGGCCCTAGTTGCAACTTGCAGCCCGCTGAGTGACCCAAAACCGTCGGTTCATCTTGTGGCAAGGCGGGTGCTCGTGTGCTTATGACAATGTCGATCAATACGGTGCTTCCCCTTCAAGCGAAGGATTCCCTCTGAAATTGGCAGCTCCCAGCCATCCCCTGAGCTTTCTGGCTTTTTAGTGTCTAGTGGTAGTTTCCATTTACTCCACTTAAAAGCTATTCACTTTTAGCGGGGATCTCAGGGCAGCCCAGTTAAATGATTGAATCGGACCTTACGTGAACCAAAGAAATCCATTCGGCCACTGGGTTCCCAGTGGCCCGAACTGGGCCGAGGGCTTTCTTTGTCGAAGTCACTCAAAAGATCAACGCGCCTTTTTCGTCGGGGAGGCGACGTATGGCGCCCCGCTGATGAAAGAGGCCGGGTGGGCTTGGTGGGATCAGTCGGTTTGGACTTCGAAATGAGAGAGCTCTGTCTTTATGGCTATTTGGTAACAGGTCTTTGGACTCCAAAGCTTGGTTTGGGAAACGGAATTTCCGAATGGACCCACAAGCTAAGCTTTTTGCAGATTTGTCAACGGCCACTACATGTTTTTTTCGGTTTTGTCAAAGCAAAGACGCGGCGCCGACATGTGGCTGAAGCGTGGCAGAGGCATTCATAAATGACCCCTTTGTCCAAGATTAGAAGTGTTTCTATCTTCAAGCACGGGTCTTGCACCAGTAAAGGAGGATGTGGACCTAAACGGACCCCCATGCCAAGCAAAGACGTGTTTGTATAACAGAAGAGCGGGTGCTGCTTGTGTTACATTGCGATTGGTTTACGAAGGGTGGGCCTTTGTAGGCAATAGGCAATAGGTGGCAAAGCCGAAGACCTTTGACGTGTCGAGGACAGCTGTCCTGGCGGAAATCAGGGGCCCTTCGAGTGACCTGGCCAGCAACTCGTGAGGCTGGCGGCTTGGGTTTATGGATTCCGTAAAGACGAGTTGCCACATGGGCCACAACCAAAACACGGGTAGATGAAGGTTGGTAAGGGATGATCCCAATCAATGGATGCCTTCGAAACGCCTTTTTAGTTCCTTACATGGTCTTGGGTCCACCATTTTAATACCGGATTTTGAGTGCTCGCACGCACACGTGCCCGCACAAAGCACAACGAGAGGCAACCCAACAGCCGGCTGTGCTCCTGGCCTGGTTGGTTCGGGGCCCAAAGGCTGAATGCCGCAGCTTTGACAACGTGTATCAATTGCTGTTGGCTTGGATCTTTAGGCTTCAACTTGTTTGGGAAATCAAAGAGTTGTTCGAATTGAACCCACAGAAAGTTTAAACTTGCAGAGGTTAACTTTCTGGGAAATCAAGGGTTTTCCGAATTGAACCCACAGAAAGTCATAATCTTTTTGAACAGGGGACAACAGCAACGAAGGTTATTGTTTGCGTGTTTGCCGCTGAGCTTTAACTTGGAAACCGGGTAAGTGGAAAACCAAATTCGGGGTTTACGCTCCAACCGTTCCGGCTTGGCAAACGCTGCTGACCGCCGCCTGGCTCTTCGGCATTTCGCCCAGGTTTTTCGTGTATAAGTATCCGTCGGAGAACTGGTTCAGCAGCTCGGCCCAAGTTCTGAACACTGGATTCAGATCAGTCGGGTAGCATGCCCCAAATTGTCGCCACTAATGTGCGTGTGTGTGTGTGTGTGGTGTGTGTGTGTGTGTCTGTGTGTCTGTGTGTGTGTGTCTGTGTGTGTGTGGGTGTTCGTTTGTGTGTGTGCCTTGGTGTGCGTGATTGTTTGCTTGCTTGCTTGCTTGCTTGCTTGATTGTTTGCATGTTTGCATGGTTGTTTATTTGGTTGTTTGTTTGTTTTTTGTTTGCTTGCTTAGGTGTGGTGTGTGTTGCTTTGTTTTGTTTCGTTTGGTTTGTTGTTTGATTGATTGGTTGCTTGCATTTTTGGTTTGCTTGCTTGCTTGCTTGGTTGTTTTTTTGTTAGTTGGTTGTTCAGTTTGTTAGTTAGTTTGTTAGTTTGTCAGTTTGCTTCTTTGTTTGATTGTTTGTTTGTTTGTTTGTTTGTTTGTTTGTGTGTTTGCTTGTTTGCTTTGGTGTCCTTTGGTTTGGTTTGGTAATCTTGGTTCGTTTGCTTGCGTATTGGTTGTGTTTGCGTGCTTCTTTGTTTGTTTGCTTGTTTGTGTTTGTGTGTATTTGTGTGTGTCTGTTTGTGTGTGTGTGGGTGGGTTCGGGGGATCGCTGTTTGAGGAACCACACGGCAAAACTTTCCCTCATTGTTATCCAGTTTCTTATTTTGTTCGAGTTTGGCCATGTCTGGGAATTTGCCACGCCCATGTCTTTCCTGGTGACTCACGTATCCGCTAGCTTTCTGATGCTTTGGGTGTTCTCAGAAATACATGATGTGCTGAATACAGAGAATGTCTGAATCCGAGGAAAGGCGCAGGCCACATTCTGTGTTTTGTTGCTAAATAAGCCATATATCATGCTCCTGCATTTTACAAACCTCACATACACCATCGAGATTTCAGGGGAGCTCCGTGCTTCCCTTTGGCGACTGCGGTGGCGCGTCTGGCTCGACCGTGAGGCAATACCTTTTGGCTACATCCTGGAAAGAAGGATGTCGACCCTGGCAACCATCGGCCGATCCCGGACGATGCTTGGATGCGATGAGAACCAGGCTAGTCAATCTGTTTCCGTGGCATGATAGACGCAAATTGATGGGTGCAGCAAGCTAGCGCAATCGAATTGATGCCTTTAGTTTTGAAAGCGCGGAGTGTATTATTCCGGGCTCACCCCAAGCCGTCGAAGGACTCAAACGATTAATCGTGGAATGTACGTGCCCAGTGATTGGATTTCTCGGATGAATCCAACACACTTTATGATGTTATAGACCCGAACATTTCCGTGGGCTGCACGCTGAACCCACCCCGCTCGTTGCGCCGTTGGACATCCTCAAGAGGGTTTGCCACATCCAAGCGATTTGTTTGCGCCCTTTTGCCTCTTGTTGCCTCTGGTCTGAGGCCCATTTAGTCTACGTATGCATTGTCACAGGGGCTGAAACAAAAGCCGTTTTTTTTCCATTCATGTATTGCATGACTGCGTGGAATTTGGTGTATGAATGGTTTGCGCTGCAAAAGTACCTTGGCGTGTGTCCGCTAGAGCGTTACTTGCCTGTGCTCAGGGAATGAGGGATGACACTTACAAACCATCCCTTGTGGTTTCCTTTAAGGGAATCTCTGGGTTCATTTTCTCATTCCCTGCTGAGCACCAGCAAGGTTACCATGGCCCCAACTCCCAGCTCGCGGCTTTGCCCAAGCCTTGCATACACTGAATCGCAAGCTCCAAATCGTCGTTCACAGCACATGCGCCGTTTTCCGAAAGGCTGGCGAATCAAAGCACCGGGATATGTCTTAAAGTAGGGGGACCCCCAGACTGGTATTTGTCCTTTGGGCTTGACTTGTATTTTAGCCTATTACAAGTGGGTACTTCCGATATCCCAGGAAAAAATGGGTCGTTGGGCACTCCCTGAATACTGTGGATGGACGCAATCCTGCCCCACGTAAGAAACCCTGGAATGATGATTCCCCTGCAAATATGTAAATACCAACAAACAATGGTTTCCCCTGGTTTCAAAGTGGTGCGGAGTGAATTTTGACCATCTACACAGATCTGGGAACCAAAGGTTTGGCATTTGCGCAGCTGAGGATGAGTTCGAACAGTGGCATCTCGGCAAAGATCATTGGACTCCTTCGAGCCGTCGGAGCCAGCTTAGGAAAGCTTTAGGAGAGCCGCAACCATATAGGGCTTAAGGAAAGCTTAGCTGGGTCCCCCAGCTAGGTGCCCTTGTACCAACTCTTTCGCGGGAGGGTTCCCCTACTAAAATAGACCACAGAAAAAAGGGTACCCGTATTCTAACCTCTCAAATCTGGACAACCTAGTTAGGAAAGCCGGTTCTCACTATGGCAAACTGCAGCTTAACCTACGACCAAGCTACCCCAACCCCCCCCTGCTCGCCCATTGACCAAATCCATAGCTTTCCTCAGATGATTTGCTTCCCGAGGAAAGGACGCTTCGCCGCCGCCCCAGCGCAGTGCCAGGTACGGACCTATTAGCACCCACATGTATGGTATTTGAGGCGTGTTCCATATTTAGCCCTAAAGTAAGTGCATACATATGTTTATATATACATACATTTATGTGTATATATATATATATATACGAGCTACCCCTGAAAGAGTGCGTATAAGGCATATGCACTGGAATTGAATAGTCCAAACACCTCCAAACGAAGGCGAATCTTTAAAGCGAAGGATTCAGAGGGGTTTTGGCAACGACTCATATGGGTCTGACCAGGGGACCGCATATTTCAGTCCATTCCATGTACCAGGGCTCCATGTTGGCTACATATTTTTGACCCACAACCATATGCATATAACCAGGGGACCACATATTTCAGTCCATTCCATGTACCAGGGCTCCATTTTGGCTACATATTGTTGACCCACAACCATATGCATATATACGTACCTACATAATACATATATATATATATAATAGAGTTCAGGTTTTTTGCCCGGTTGTCAACGAATTTATATATCACATTGAGCCTCTGACGAAGACCTGAAATAAGTCGACGTCCAGCGTCAAGCGCTGCGCTAGTCCTTCAGGATAGCAGCTTGCCTCTCAAGCCTGGCTTGTTTGATGCTGATCCCCCACTTCAAGACTGGCTGGCGCAGGTAATTTAGAAAGTGGTAAGTTGCATTGTTTATACTCCGTCATGCATGTACTTGAAGGGGCACGGTACGTCAGCTAAGTGGTTAGTAAGCCTGGTGATAACTCACTTAGCAGATTTATACCCATGGCTTTTGTGGGTTAGAACCGGGCTTCATAATCAGTTACCAGTCTTTCATGCACGTGGGCCATCTGTTGAGCTCATAGCTAAGGTTGCCCCCTTGCCTCGCACGCGAAGTGCGCACACACACATTGCAAGATTGCCAGTCTTCCCCACTACCCATTGATGTTAAGTTCAGTGTCCGAGAAGAAGGATTGCCGGACATATTTTGACTTTATTGATTTGATGGGTCTGGTTGATTTGATGTGATCTGATTAGTTTGACTTGATTGAAGTAACGAACGAACGCATGAATCTATGAACGAATGAAGGAATGAATCAATGAATAGTTGAATTAATGCAAAGGTTGAATGCATGCAAGGTTGAATGGACATGAATTGAGAGACACAGTTCGACCGTATTTTGCTCTGAGCTGTGGGCCAAAGGGACAAACAAACGAGCAAAGGAAGCAATCAAAAGTGTGGGAGCCCAATTGCCAAGTCGCGCGCGGAGCAGAGCAAAACAACAAAGTCACAATCAAAACCCGGGTAATCGCAGGGTAGTAAGGGGCAATCCCAGCCATGACTGGGTACGGCCGCCTTTTTAATTCTTTACACAATTCTGGGTTCACCATTTGAATACCAGGTTTTGATGGCTCGCATGCTCAAGGCAAATCCTTCATGACGTTTGTTGCCCGGTTTTGTCACTTCTACCGGACGGAGTCTGGTTCCGGGCGTGGCTAGTGACGATCAAGCATCAAGCTGAGCAAACGGTGGAAGCTCGGTTGGGGGGGGGTTAACTTGCTCACCCGTGCGTATGTTCCTTATTTCGGGGGGGAATCCTTGCCTTTGCTTGCCTTCATCTGGCTTTCTGTTTTGCAAGAAGACCAACAGAGAACCCACCATTTGGAGGCGGAGGAGCCCCTGGTTTCGACAGGGCGAAAAACCATATCCGATATGGTTTGCAACATGTTGTCCCTGTGGTGTGTCCCAGTGTCCCCTTTTTCCCTTCCACTCCCGGGAGCTTCGAGCTGCTTAAGAATATGTTTTAAATTATTTCCCCCTGTTGGTTTTAGAGGGAATCTATCCCCACTGGCAATATGTTACGTTTTTTATTCCAGGCGGCAAACGCGCATATGAAATTCAAGGTAGCGCTTGGGCATTTGTGTGCTCGACAAAGATAACTCCACCAGACTTTTAGCTGGAGGCGGTCCAAAAATCCAGCTGTGCCATTCCTTGCGTGCCAATTCCTGCTTAAAGGGGCATTGTACACAGTAGGTAGTTAGTAAGCTTGGTGAGACAACCCACAAAAGCCGTGGCTATACGTATCCTATGGGGAACTGGGCAGCCGCCTACTTAGCAAGGGCCATTGTACGTAAGTGGTTAGTAAGCCCGGTTACAACCCACAGAAGCCGCGTTTTTTTTGCGTCTCCGTTCAGTGGGTTGTTTCACGTGGCTCAGGTGGGCCTTTTCCGGAAACCGGAGTCCCGGGTGGCGTCATCCTTCAACCACTTTGTGGAGGGCAAGGGTTCAGTCCGGAAGCAGCATGTCAGCATTTCGACGCTCAGAACTGTTTTCTTTTTGTTCCTGGGCTCAAGGGAAAGCTACTATGAATGGCTGCAGTGGGAGCACTTGTCTCGGTGACCGCTTTAGCAGCGCTGGTATTTTGAGTGGGTTGTGCTATACTCAATCCGCAGGATCCTTCTGCCAGATGGTGGTTGCCCCGGTTCTAGTGGTGTTCCACTATGGATCATGGAGTTAGATTGGGGATCCGAATCCCCAATTTTGAACAACCCGTTTTGAGAAGCCTCAGCACGAAGCCCAAAGGTGCTTGCCTGGGGAGGAATGGGCCTGTTGGGGCAGCCGAAGGGTCCTTAGGATTGCAGGCAGCAGCATCCGGCTTTGTGAAACAGCAGTGTGCGTTGCAGGTAAATCCACAATCTTAGGCGATCTGAACTCAAAGTCTGTGGCAGACAAGTCTTCAGTTATAGCCATATGCTATCCCTTGAACATGAGCGCATTGCATCTCTACAGTTTCTTGATCCACAGCAGCCTCAATGCGGGTGCCCATGTCAAGCCTAAGTTTTCAGTCCGCGCGGACAGACTGGAGACGAAAACCTTAGGTCATTTGTGCAGACTAGGCCAGGACCAAGGCTTCTTCTTCATGGCAGTTTTCTCTCACAGCCCACAGCGAATCGACCTGATCGGACCCTTTCGGTTTCGATCCGACCGTTTCGATCCGACCTGATCTGAGCTTTTCCCAGGTTAACGTGCATTTTTTGGCAAAGGTGCTGGCTCCTTTGGGCAACTGAGTTTTCTGGATTAGCCTGTTGGCGCGGATCTAACTCTTACTCAAGCTCGGAAGCTTCTCCTCTAGGTCCCCCAGCAGTGCCCGTTACTACAGAAAAAAGGGTACCCTTATTCTAACCTCTCTACTGGAGGACATCGTCCTGAACCGGAAGTAGTTGCAACAAGATAATGCGGTCATCCCAACCGCAAGAGACCCAGTTCTTCCGTGGCGACCTTTTTGTTTGTTGGTTTGGCGACGATCTACCCCAACATGTGCTCAGCCGTTTTCGGCTGAGGACACTCTTCTATCCAAACGTTCACAGCGCTGTTGTTGTGCGGCCTTTTATTTGAGACGCAAATCTGGCGGTTCGATCATCATTTGGATGGTGTTGGCGGCGCCCTTCAAAAGCCTACCTAGCTGAAACAATGTCCAGTACAGAAAGCATGAATCTAGCTGAGGCATGCCGCGGCTTGACCTGTAGAGCTTACCAAACTTGGTGGCTCCCAGCCATCCCCTTAGCTTTTTAGCCTTCTAGTGTTTAGTGGGGGTTTCCATTTAACCCACTAAAGGATAAATTTATCGTTGTTCAGCCAAAGTCAATGCAACTTGACTGAGTGGTCAAAGAACCTTGCCAATGGTAGACGTTCCTCTACTTCAATTGGTGCCTATGGCAGAAAAGTGTGCACAAGATGTCCCTGCGCATCCTACACAGGCACATGACCATGAAAGGGACAAAGAGGCAATCACGTTCATGCCGTGTGAGGTTTGGGCTTAGAGTAAAGGTCATCTTGAACCCACAGACAAGCAGTCAGTGGGAATTGATGTTGTGGCCGTGCCCCAGGTATGCCAGATTTGTCCAAGGATTGGTGAAGCTTGGCTCAGTTTGGAGGGCACAGCAGCTTGTCAACTTGCCCATTTTGCCTTGCAGCACCACTTGCAGGCACCTTCAACCGCGGCAAGAAGTTGCGGTTTTTGTTGGATAGTGATGGTACCAGGCCGACTGTTTCAACCACCCGGCAAGTTCCTCCAAGGCAAAGCTCTTGACTGCGAAGGCACACGTGTCACACGAACGTGATCCTTCTCGTGCGTTTGCGTGCGTGAGCTTGTTCGTGTGCGTGCGGGTAAGCATGGGTGGCGGTGTGTGTGTGTGTGTATGTGGGTGTGTGCGTGCGTGTGACAGTGTGCGTGTGTTTGTATTTGTGTGTTGGTTTGTTGGTTATGTTTTTTGTTTGTTGGTTTGTTTGTTTGTTTGTTCGGTCGGTCGGTCGGTTGGCTGGTTGGTCGGTCGGTTGGCTGGTTGGTTGGTTGGTTGGTTTTGTTTGTTTTGTTGGTGTGGTTTTGTTTGTCTTGTTTGTTTTGTTTTGGTTTGGTTTGCATATTGTGTGTGTGTGTCACGGTGTTTGCGTGTCAGGGTGTTTGTGTACGTACGGTCTCGCGCTTGCCGCAATGTTACACTGAGGACAAAGTTGCTGGCGGGTCGGCTCATGTTCACACCCATCAAATGTGAGTTCGAGCAGCTTGGTGAAACAGATTGGCTTGCAGGGAAGCGATGCGTGATCCAGAGCTCCACTCGTGTATTGTTGGCGCGAGGCAAGCAACGTGTTTCATTTCTTGGTAGCTCCCAGCCATCCCCTTAGCTTTTTGGCCTTTTAGTGTTTAGTGGCAGTTTCCATTTAGCCCACTAAAAGTTAAACCTTTACCGGGGATCTAAGGGCAGCCCAGATTTGAGCAGGGATCATGCACTTTGATGGCGTGTTTGGTTTGAATGATGAACCTTGCGCTGCGCATTCTGACACGTGGCATTTGCCGAAATCAGGAACGGGGTCCCGTTTCTGTTTGTTGACCAAGTCAGACAGAAGCAAACATTTGGCATTTGGGCCAGGCACCTGACTTGAACACACAGCCAGCTAGCGATCCTTTGAATTGCCGTTTTTTCCTGGCTCTGAGCGTCCTGTGTGAGGTATGCGGAGAGCTACCAGGACTACGAGACCAATTGTAGCCCCTCGGGGCCTGTGAGAGTGCGTCGGGCGAGGATCAAACGTGTCCCAGGCAGTGGTTTTGACCAAGAGATCCAACAAAGGGCTTGAAGCCACGGCTTGAACACTCAAGACAGATGTCACTCATCTGGGAATATACAATCAGCATGAGGGGTCGGCTCCCAGGTTTTGTTGGCGCTTGCCCCTATGAAGGTGTGGGGGTAGGGGCGGCTGGCCACAAATGCTGCGTCGCAGCTTCAAAAGGCGATCATTCCCTGTCTGGCCTACTGAATCCAAGCAATACCAGCATAGTAGGCACCCAACAATTCAACATATTTGTTTTCTTCGCGAAAGGGTTTTTCTCTTTTCGGCCTGGGCCCTTGAGGCTCTTCCCCTCGTTGATTGGGTCATGCTCTCCGTACTTTCCTGTTCTGGGTCTCCCTGGTCTCCCCGGTCTCCGTCTGGGTTTCCTCACTTCCTGAGTTCATGAACTTTAAACTTTTTGGGAAGACCATTTTAGTTTCACTTTGGACTTTTTGGGGCCATTTTAGTGGTAAACAAAAAGTTTGGACTTCTTTGGGGCCATCCACTCAGCCGGTGGGTTTCTCTTTAAGTCAGAGGGGTCTTGTCCGTTTTGTCTGGGGCTCCCTGCTCTCCCTCTGATTCTCCTGGGTCTTGCTGTGGCAGGGTTCTGTTTTTTTGACTAAAGTCGACTTAAACCCAGGGGTTGATTTCCCCAAAAGGGAAACCCCTGGGATTAAGTCTACCTTGGGTTGTCAAAAACACGGAACTCTGTGCTGTGGTCTCCCTCTTGCTTTTGTTCTTTCTCCGGGTCTCTCTCTGGGTCTTTCTCTCTCTCTCTCTCTGAATCTCTGGATCTCCCTCGCTGTGTCTTTTTCTGGAACTTTCGCTGTGTCTCGCTCTGGGTCTCCTCCCACGATGCGGGGGGGGGGGGGGACCGGGTTGCCCCTGCAGCAAGGGCTTCTCTCAAAGAATGTGTTCCAGCATGGATTCCCACAGGAGAATCTTCGTCAAGAAGCTTTGCATCATGGTTGTTCGGGAGTCCTCTTCGGATAGTTAATCCTTGCTAGTTGTTGGTGGAAATCCGCTCACACCCCCTAAGCCCTAAGCGCTAACCTTTACTTGCAAAGGTGCAAGCGCTTGACTATAGACATGCCCCGGGTTTGCGCCTAGCTGAATTGAACTGAGCTGTCGGTTGATTAATATTCAGTTCGGCCCCCACATGAGCATGGGTAGCTTTTGCATTCAGTGGGAAATATAATTTGTTGAGTGGTTTTCCCAAGGGTCATACTATGTAAAGGACCTTTTGATCAACCCCCAGTTGAACTTAGCACGAGCACCACATTCCAAGCATCTCGCCTCACACAGTTCTAGCCACAGCACAAGCGTGCAGGAGGAGCAGTCAAATTCGCTTCTCGTGCACCATCCCTTTGGTCATTTTGCTTGGATGTTAGGACTTTAACTTTTTGCCAACTAATGGGTTTTCCAATTAAACCACTAAACGTTAAACTTTTAGCAGGGCTTCGCAGAAAGCAACCGAGGAAACCAAGGCCCAAAAATTCCGATGAGTTTCTGATGAGGGTGTTTTTGGAGGGAGCCTGGTTTTTCCCCCGAAAAATTCGCGGCGTGCGGAGGCGCCTTGAAAGTCTTCCCCGAAAGTCGGACCGAGGCAATTCACTCTGCCCATTTGTTGGGATGCCGGCTGGCCACACAATGGATTTTGTGAAAGTTGGGCCCACATTTGACAGGGCTCCTTAAAAGATACATGTTGCGACCATTTGAAACATGGCTTTTCCACAAAAATAACGGGAAACCACCATTTACAAGGCAATGTTCAGGTGTATAATGTAAGGATCCCTGGTAGCCCACAATTGAGTATGACCAATCTTGCTTTGCCTTTCTAGCGTTGGGTGATGAAGATTGGAAGGGGAAAGAATTGCAGGGCATCCTATTGTGATCTCTGTTCCGGTGTGAAAAGAAAAACGGGGCGGGACAGAAAACCGATGGAACCCCTTCCGCAGGTGATCTTTTTAAAAGAGATGTTGCACGGGTTTCTGGGCACGTCGATCGCCCTTTCGCCCATCGGATTGGGAATTCTTGTCAAATCGTGTTGTGGACACGACCTTCGAAGGTCGTGGTTTGGGAATGAACCAATGGACCCCCCAGAAATCTAGGAGCCTTTTGCGGATATCACCCTATTCTTTCCCCTATTGCTCCTGTTGTTGTACTCTTTCAGTACTCTCTATTCTACAGGGGTGAATCTACAGATTCGTCATCTGCAAACCGTTTTCTAGAGATGGACAGAATTTTGCCAAGAATCCCAACGGGATGACTCATTTCCCCGGGTGCCGCTTCGGCAACGTTATGGTTTCAACCATGGCTTATGCATGGTTGTTGTTGGGAAACATTTTACATTTTTGTTTTTTTGTGGTTTAGTGAAATCCCCACTTAACTGCTAAACTTTAAATTGTTGCTCCCCTTCCAACGTCAACCAAGTCTGGGTTTTGTGGGTTTTCTGGGTTTCATATGGCTTTTTTTTGGGATTGCCAGGCTTACTCGCCACCTACTAAGTCTACCCACTGCCCCCGTGGTTTGCCGGCACCCCCTAATCCACCCTTGTTCAGCACGTGGCTCAAGTATTGCACCCTTTACTACTCAAGTAGCAGAACTCGCTGACACGTGACCTGCGCTCTCTTCAGAAAGCACGACGGCGTGGGTAGCAGGCAGGTGTGGGATTTTGAGGGTTTAGGTTTAGGGTTTTAGGGTTTAGGTTTCGAGTCTTTAGGGTTTAGGTTTAGGGTTTTTAGGGTTTAGGTTTCTGCAAGCAGGTTTGGGTTTTAAGGTTTAGGCTTAGGGTTTTAGGGTTTAGGTTTAGGGTTTTTAGGGTTTAGGTTTAGGGCTTTTAGGGTTTGGGTTTCGGGTTAGGTTTAGGGCTTTAAGGTTTAGGTTTAGGGTTTTTAGGGTTTAGGTTTCTGGTTTTTAGGGTTGAGGTTTAGGGTTTTTAGGGTTTAGATTTACGGTTTTTAGGGTTTGGGTTTAGGGTTTTTGTGTCGGGGCGTTGGTTCGGGGCGCAGGCAAACCTCAGGGGCTGGCCGTAAGTCTAGGTCCCCCAGTAGTGCCCTTTTACCTTTTTTTTGGGAGGAAACCCCCCTACTAGAATAGACTACAGAAAAAAGGAACGGTACCCTTATTCTAACCTCTCAAATCTAGTTTGGGCCTAGAAGTGGTGACTGCCCCTTGAAGGGCCGATCGATTCGCCATGGAAGGCGCGCCTTCCTTTTTTTCTGGCCGAGGCTCCCAGAAATGCTTGGACTGCATCTCGGATCCCGCGGCCGACCTGCAGAAGGCCTTCTCCAGGCGCGATTGCGCGACTTGCGAAAGGGGGTCCCATGGGAGCGTTTTTGGGGGAGGGAGGCGGGGGGAGGGGGAAGGGGAGACTTTTGGAAAATGGGGCTTTTTTGGGGAGGGAGGGGGAGGGAGGGAGCCGACATGAGCCCTTAATAGGCCCTTAATAAGGCCTTGATCAGGCTTGTTTGGGCTCCCCGCCCCCCCTCCCTCCCCGCCAGCCCCCATGAGGGTCGGTTTCAGAACACTGCCGGGGATTCTCTTTTAGTTGTTCTAGTGGTTGGGTCTCCACTTCACCGACTAGGATTGTTTGACTTGCGTTCTCTTTTAGAAGGTGGCATCCCTCTCTTTCTCGTGCGATAGGCAGGGAATGAGAATTGGAAGGACCCCGAGTTCAACAATCCAACCGGTGGCTTCCTTGAAGGGAATCGATCCCCTTCCGGTTCATTCTTTCACATTCCCTGCCTATGGCACCAGGTCTTGTAGAAGACATCAACCAGCCATCTGGTTCCTGCGGTCTTTAGTTGCTTTGGTTGAGTCTCCACTGAACCAGCTTAGCCTTCCAGGGGATCTGAAAACGGACAGCCCTGTTTTGAAATCACAGACTTCAAGGTTTACCAAAAAAAACACCCAAAAAACATGGACCGGATGAGTCGTATTTGTTTCTTGGCTGAGAGATGCAAACACGGAAGTAGATAGGTTCACGAGCGGCTGTGCCTTGCAGAGTCTTCTGATCCGTCGGGGGAAATCAGAGCTTGCCGAGCAGGTCTTATAAGCTCGGCCCCCCAAATGAGCAAAGCCAACTTTGGCCGTTGAAATACTTATCATCCTCTGAGTGGTTTTCCAGCCAATGGTCATCCCAACCAAAACGAAAGCCTTTTGATCAACATATCAAGTTGGCGGCTGCGGTTTGGTGTTGTAAGGCGAAGGGAGTGACCCCACCAGTTCCTTATCCTTTGCGAATCGCCTGGGTTTCCCCTCAACAGGCTCGAGCTCGCCAAAAGTTGAGTGGGGACCTGTGCCAATCCGTCATCAGTTGTGCTGTCAAGCGGGTTGCTTCCTCTCCTGAAGGGACACCAACATCTTCAGTGCCTTGGCGATGTTTACACTCCTGGTTTGGCCGCGTATGTTTCTTCTTTTCTTTTTTTAGGGAACCTCATGTTTTGAGTGGGTTTTTGGGTGAAAAAGGGGTGGAAACAAACAAAAACAAACAAACAAAACGACGTCGTTCTGGGGAACCAACACACGCCGCACCCAGCTCCCTCCGGCGCCTCCGGCTCCTTGAGCCGCTTTCGTCGCTGTTTTGAGGCTGCAAGGCTTCGCCTTCGTCGGCCTCACCGAGTACTTCGACCTCTCCGTTTGCCTTTTCCATGCGCCTTGGCTCTAAGGGGAGGCAGTGGGCGCACTTCCATTTGCTGAGCTGAATATGTCGTTTAAAAAAATGTTCCCCTTGTTGGTTTTAAAAGGAACTTATCACTACTGGACATATTATATTTTTTACCAGGGGTCTTAACCAAATGGAAGCTCAGGAAAAGGGGAAAGGGAGGGCCCCCCAGCTAGGTGCCCTTTTACCGTTTCTTTTTTGGTTGGGAGGGCTCCCCTACTAAAATAGGCTACGGAAAAAAGGGTACCCTTCTTCTAACCGTACTGGAGGACCTAGAAAGGGAGGCGTGGTGCTGGAACATAAACAACGGCACAGACTTGTTCCGGTGAAAAATGCACCAAGAGGAAATGACCAGCAATTAGAGGTTCAACAATGATTGTCGGACATGCCAGCTAGAAAGTGAGCGGGACACCGAGCTTTAGAGGCTTATAGGCTTATATAGTCATCCTGGCCTATATCACTCCGACTTCTACCCAACTTTCCCACTTCATCCTGCCTGCCCACGTCTAACCATATCTCACCTTCCCGATCCCCTTCCCAGATGCGTGCCTCGGATATGAGCACCCTCAGCGATGCCGAAAAAGAGGTAGAAGAAGGTCCGGTGTATATTCGAGCTTTGTGGGCTTTCGCGGTCAGCGGTCAGAAACGCAACGGCCATTTGTCGTGGGCGACCACGACTAAGATCTCAATGGGTTGGTCGCTGGCCAACTCAGTTCGTCAAGTTTGCGGTTTGAGCTGATGGTGCGTTGAGCTGATCAAGCTTGGATGACACTAGAATGGGCACCCCTAGCTTTACAAGCTGGCCGGAGGCTTTGCATCATGCATGGAGACGTGTGTGAGAATGGGTTTTGCTCCAAAACAGAAGCCTGGCGTAGTTTTGACCCATCAGTTCGGTACTTTCTGTTTGTCCCTTTGGTGCGGTGGTTTCCCTCACCCAATGTCGGGACCGCCGAACTAGGGCAGAAAAGGCGACCACGCCCTCCGATCGGTCGATCGGTCGATCGGAGGCCATGTTTGGCGGTGACTGCCACGCAGTGGAGCCGCTCGGACAATGTGCCGAGTAACGACCCCCGGCAAAGGTGGCCATTTGCTCGATCGAGCTCATGGACCTTTCGTCGCTTAACATGGGGGGGGGGGGTTGGACCATTTTGGTAAAATACAAAAGGTTCAGATTTGTTGCGGCCAATCCACTTAGGAAGTGAGTTTTAGGTCAGTTTGGTTGAACATTGATGGCACTGGGTGCAGGTTGCAATGGTTTACCAGTGTCTATTTTTTCAAGAGGACAGCTATGCCACTGTTCCTCGCAGGAGACAAACATTTGCATGGACAGGGAGTCTCAATGAGACTTTTGCGCTTTTCTCTCTCTCTCTCTCTCTCGCTCAATGAGACTCTGCACGGGGGAGGGGGGGGAACTTGACCAAAAAGATGGAGCCTTGACCTGGCTCCTGTGGTGATGTGTCTCAATGCGTCATGCTCTTCCAGTCGTTATTCACATCCTATTCAATTGGATATTGTTCCAAATGGCAATGGTGTACAAACGCGGCGCTTGAGCAAAACGGCGATAGGTCTGTTAGAGGCCCAGGTTTTGGACATGCACACTTGATGGTGCATAAGCCACACGGAGAACTGTGGTAGCGCTTTCACTCCTGGCCTGGTCCGACATCCAAGTGTTTTGGCTGGGGAATTTCAAGGCTACCCTTGCACTTGCATCCTTGGCACCTGAGCTCTTCATGGTGTTATTCAGGCGTTCCCTCCACTGGTCACGGGTGATGCTTTCCAGGAATGCTTTTTCACTTGCAACGCGCGTCCAACTCTCTTGCCAAAGCCAACCCTTTGACAAATGGTTTCTCGGGGCTGGTTCATCTTGGCTATTGCAGGCAAAAAATGATGCATGGATCCTAGAGATATGTGTTCGCAACTGTGTTCAATTGTAAATGTGATTATTCACACACCAAGATAAGCCTATGCACACCAATATATGTATATAGATGCCTGCATGTGTGTGTGTGTGACTTGTTTATTTCTTTCTGTGTGTTGTTTGTTTGTTTGTTTGTTTGTTTGTTTGTTTGTTTGTTTGTTTGTTTGTTTGCCTGCCTGCCTGTCTGCCTGCCTGCCTGCCTGCCTGCCTGCCTGCCTGCCTGTCTGTCTGTCTGTCTGTCTGTCTGTCTGTCTGTCTGTTTGTTTGTTTTATTGTTTGTCTGTTTGTTTGTTTGTTTGTTTGTTTGATTGATTGTTTGTTGGTTGTGTGTTTGTTTGTCCGTCTGTCTGTCTGTCTGTTTGTTTGTTTGTTTGTTTGTTTGTCCGTCCGTCTGTTTGTTTGTTTGTCTGTCTGTCTGTCTGTCTGTCTGTTTGTTTTTGTTGTTGGTTTTGGTTGTTGTGTTGGTTTCGTTTCGTGTGGTTTGGTTTGGTTTAGTTTGAAGGACACTGGCAAACACTACTGAGAGCAATCGAACAGGAGACCGACTATTGAAAGTGCTTGCTGTGTTGAAGAAACAAGCGTTATTTGTGTTGCGCCAGGTTCTTGAACATGCGCAAGGGCGTTGATCACAAGGCGGGGCGACTTGAATGAGCTTGAGTGAAGTATTTGGTTTTCATCGTCCCTGGGTATCGAGTTTCAGTGTCCCATGTGCCGGGGCCGCGCCGAACTCTGTGTGTGTGTGTGTCTTGACTGCTATTGGGTTGGATCTTCAGACTTTAACTTTTTGGGAAATCAAGGGGGGTTCCACTAGACCCACAAGAGTTAAACTTTTTGCAGAGGGGTCACCAGCAACCAAGCGTGTGAGCACCTTATTCACTCCTTCATTTTCATTTAATCCGTGTTAGTTCCTTGCTTGATCAATGCATTAAGACGTTTCACGATCTGTGCTTTGTACTGACTGCATCATGTCAAGTGGATGCAGACAGCTTGTTGACTTGACACGGCTAAAAAATGATAAGTGCAAGATCGTCTCGATGAGTGGCACAAATCCACGCGGCGGTTTCGTATGGATATAGATCACTAAGCTGGACAGCAGAGCGAACCTCATGGTGCATTCATTTGTGCCAGGGCGATTGAGCCTGTGAGGGAAGTGATTCCCGGCGAAGGCAGTTCAAATGTAGACACCTGACTGCTATTGGGTTGGATCTTTAGACTTTAACTTTTTGGGACATCAAGGGGTTTTCCACTAAACCCACAAAAAGTGATCAACTTCTTGCAGACAAATCAGCAGCAACCAAGGACAACCATATGAAGAGTACCTTGTTCTGGCACAGTCCCATGTTTCGGTACCTGCATCCTTTTGCAGCCATCCGGGCTGAGGTCGGGTCCTAGGAGTGCAACTCTTAAGTTGGCCAAAACAGTCACCACGTGGGAGCCGCAAACTCGGCTGCCGGCTCCCTCGCCATGAGGCGAAACGCTTCCGAAACTGTGGCAGGCGCAGGCCACTCAAAGCAAACCGCAACCTCATTTCGCCTCAACGAAACACTGATTTCTACCTGCCAATTCTGGAAAAGTTTGTGTTTCATGTGTACACAACTCATCCAACTTTGTCTCGACAAGAAACTTCAGGTGTGGAAGAGTATATATGTTTTCTGGTTCTACAGTGCTACAACTCATCCAACTGTGTCTAGACAAGAAACACTGCTTTTGAATCGGTCCCCTGAGCGGGTGTGCTTACCAGTTGTTTGGCATGTGTGCAGTGCTGAGCGGGTGCGCGTGAACAGGTGTGCTTACCAGTTGTTTGGCATGTGTGCAGTGCTGAGCGGGCGCGTGAACTGGTGTGCGGAGTAATTGTGGCTGAGCGAGGCACGGAGTAATTTCGGCGGCGAGGGAGCCAGCAAACGCAAACTACCCCAGTTGCAAGCAATGATGCCCATGTCGCAGCTGGCAAGAAATGCAGTCACTTCCGTAACCTAGACGATGATGTTGTTATGTTTGCTTGCTTTACTTTTTTCGCAGATGAAGGCTTCAGTTTGTGTGCCTTTACGCCTGAGTGAGGTTAGGCACGTGAGAGGGGCTGCTGTGTTCTTTGGGAACAACGTGACCTGAGCCTAGAAGTCACGTAAGTGAACAGACAGATGCTGGCTGCAGGATCCTGAGGAGCTCATGGAAAAACTGAAGGAGCAGGAGGCCGGGTGGGCAAGGTCATGTCAAGAATAGCCGTCGCCTGATGTTAATGGCATCAGAGGACTTCAAAAGGAACCCATCAGTTGGAAAGGTCCTTGTGCGAGCGTTTGTGTGTGTGTTACTGTTTAACAATTACGTAATCCTTCAAGAACGGCCTCTACATTCTTGTTCAGCAACAGGGCACGAGCACCGGCAAACAAGTCAGATAAGTCCCTCGCGATATGTGGCAAAAAGTGTTCTGCCTAGGCCTTCTCGCGTTGCAACAGACTGGTCAGCTTCATGTTGAAACCAAGCACTAAAGGTTGAATCCGCAATTGTGCTCCATACCTTCGTGTGACAGTGCCTGTAGCAGAGCTTACGAAGCTGATTTGTTTGGTTCATCCCTTCAACAGGCCTTTGCATTTTGTCAGACGTTTGGGTTTGCATCATTGTCTTTGTAGAGACAAGATCAGTCTGGGTAATTGGTTTTTCACTTCATTATGGGTGACCAATGAAGCTCGCTTTCTCCTGCCCAGCTGAAGGGCACTGCAGCCCGAACCGAGCTTGACTTGGAGGCGGCGCCCAGCACGACACAGCCCATGCGCTGCTCAAGCCCTTATGGTTCTGCCTTAGCTGAGTTTGCTGTTCATTGAATGTGTCTCGGTATTGGTGGTGATGGGGTTTGGGCTGCTGCTCTGTGTCGAAGGCGTGTCCAGTGTTTAGTGTCCAACCATTCAGCTGCCATATCGCACAGATAGACTGATGGCAAGTGTACCTGTTGGATGCTGGGAAATGCTACCGTGACCCTTGGATGTCCCAAAGATCTTCCAATGAATATCATACCGAGGCTTGACGTGTCCCACAACTAAGTGCAGCTTCTGTTGCAGTTTTGACTTTGATCTGGGCAAAACTGCTTCAATCAACCAACCAGCGGCGGTTTCAACTTGAGTACCACGGATTGGCCTGGTTTGCATCAAGGCACGCTGCATGAATCCATAAGTCTTTTTGGGTATCTTGGGAGGAGAATTTACGCAAGGAGTGGCGTCTCAGCAAGCATCGCCAGGATCCCTATGATGGCGCCGTGTACGCGGAAGTCTCCAGGATTTTTTGGGCCAACGCACCTTGGCAAACCCATCTATTCGGGCCGGCAACAGGCGCACCCTCATTTTCTTCCATTTGCTCAAGATTTGTTTTATTGTC
Organism: Effrenium voratum; assembly: GCA_963377175.1. Classification (NCBI taxonomy): domain Eukaryota; class Dinophyceae; order Suessiales; family Symbiodiniaceae; genus Effrenium; species Effrenium voratum. The sequence continues at coordinate 665,952 of CAUJNA010001724.1, read as the reverse complement.
CCCTGTCGGTTTTAAAGGGAATCTATCACTACTGGTAATATTTGTTCCCAGGAAACTTAAGCAAATGGAAGTTTTTGGAAAGATCTTGCGCTTAGGGTAGGCCAGTTGTGTCGTGTGTGTGTGTGTGTGAGGGAGGGACTGGGTTGACTCAGTCGACTCAGTCCCTGACTTGCTGAACTTTAATTTTTTTGAGAAGACCTTTTTAGTGGTAAACAAACAGGTTTTGTTCTCTGTTTTTTTGCCACTCCGCTCAGAAAGTGAGTTGACGTGTGAATGTGTGTGTGTGTGTGTGCTGGCTTTTCTGTTTGGTCATGTTTTGGCTGCGGATGCTGCACATTCGGCGGGCTGATGAGGTTTGTGCAGGCTGTGGATGCACAGCTGGCTGCTCAAGTGTTGCCATGCTGATTGCCCCCATTAGCTGGCCTCAAAAAGGAACTTCTGTATTATTCGGTTTGTTTCAGGTTCACGTTAGAATTTGGAAGACGCTGAAAGCTTGTCCAACCCGGACACAGAAACTGTTTTGCCGGTGTGATGTCCTCTTTGCCGCACAAATTATTTTTGGTATTGGAATTGGTTTCAAAGGTAAGCATCTGGGTATGGGTCAAAATTAAACCACCATGGGACCACAGGTTTAATCCATGTTTCCATTTACCAGGGTTCCCATTTCGGGTACATATTTTTGACCCACACCCATCTCATCTAGTTCCTGGACCCAAGGATATGCCTCAGCACGCAGCATGCAGTCGCATCTTGGGAGTTTCTCCCGACAGCTACACGAGTCTTTCTTTGTATTTTTGGACTTTTGCTTTGCGGTTGCCCCAATTTATCCAAATGGCTGTGGGTCAAAAATATGCACCCAAAATGGAAGCCTGGTAAATTCAATCATGGAATAAAACCTGCGGTCCCCTGGTGGTTTAATTTTGACCCATACCCAAATAGAAACCCAATGCATCAAGTGCTGCATTTCGCTTTGCTGTGGATGGAACTGTTCCATCATCGTCGCAAGTGTTCATTCGGGGTCTCTCCAAATGTGGCGTCAATTGGAAATACTGTTTCGTGCTTGGGATACAGTTATATCATTGTCGTGTGGTGAGCCACGCTAAATTTCCCTGATACTGCTTGTCACCAATTCTGCAGAAGGATTAACCATGTTTGCTATCAATAGCCAAGCTGCATCTAAGTGGAAATGATTTGCTTCAGTCAATCTGAACTCCGTTTCTTTGGATTGATATACTGCTTATCCTCACGAGGCAGCCGCGTCGACTGCAGCTGTATAATCCAACACCACTTAAAGGGGCGATCGATTCGGTACTTCAGGCAAGTGGTTAGTAAGCCTGGTGAAAACATTCCCACTGAACGAACACTGAACAAAAACATGGCTTTGAAGTGGGGCTTGCGATCACCACTTACCTGACCTGATCGACTCGATCGCCCTTGCAAGTAGTCCTGCAACCCTTAGTTGGTGGTTTGAGTTGGTGATTTGGGATTTGAACCCTTGGTGCTTGTGGAGGGTAGATGGCTCAAAATTAAGGAGATAGGGCAGACCGCAGGTTTTTTAGTCTTTGGCTGCATTTTCCAAAGTGCCAACTGGCATAGGTGTCCTATTTGGTTGTTTTGGTAGAAAAATCGATGGCCCTGGTTTGCCTGGTGGTTTAATCATCTACAAGGGCCTTCTATTTCCTTTGAAAAGGACACCTATGCCAATTGGTAGATGCACTTGCAGCTGCTCGGCCGTGATTTTTGAAAGACCCCTATCAACCATGCCTTGTGGTTTCCTTTAAGGGGACACCTGGGTTCATTCCAACTCATTCCCTACCTGTCGCAGTCCAATGTTTCAGCCACCAGATGGGACACCCCCTCCTTTAAGCGCACAGCGCCAAATGTTTTTTGTTGTTGTTTTTCTCCATCCCTTGAGGTGAAGCAATACAATGTCAGCGCGGAGACCTGCGCGAGGCGGTGTCGGTGAAACTTGAATTTTGGCTCCGCGTCCTGACAAGAGCTTCCATTTGCTGAATCGTGTGTGAGTTTTGTTGGATTGTTTTTCTCTCGTGGTTTTAAAGGGAATCTATCTCTACTGGAAATAATTGTTTTTTTTCCCCAGGGGGCTTAAGCAAATGGAAGAGAGGACTGCCTAAAGGGGCATCATGTGTACAATATTCAAAACCCGGCATGCCGAGCAAGACTAAAAAAATATAATGTTCGAAACATAGATTCCAATTTCAACATCATTATTTCTTGTCAAACATTCTTATGTATCTGTAAACACTCATTTGATACCAGCTTCGACCTAAGATGTCGTAGCCTTCGGCAATATTCTCGCGGCGACACTGCTGACGCCCTCGACCATGTTAGCATTGAGCCCCTCTAGCTAGTTGTGTTAAACAACAGCCATACTATGGGTGGACAAAAATATGCACCACTTGAAAACCATATGAAACCATAGTTTGTTGGTATTTACAGAGGAAGCATCACCCCAGGGTTTTTTTGGGGGTGCAGGTAGCGCCAAACTCAATTGCTCTTGTGCCCGGCATTGCAGCCAAATCGATCCTCACTGAGTTCTGGAGCTGCAGTGGTTTCTGCTTGAAGCCCAAACCTGTCTCGTCATCCCTTATCAAGAGTTCTCTAAGCCGTTACTTAAAGGGGCATTGTACTTAGTAATTGGTTAGGCAGGCTGGTTCTAGCCTGGTTATAACCCACTTACCATGGTTATAAGTCTCCTAACTAAGTTATTACCAGGCTTACTAAGCACGTGCTCAGTACCCTGCTCCTGTCCAGCAAAAAGCTAGTCCCTTTGCTTAGGGTATTCACAGCCAGCACATACCCGCACTGCATCAGGGTTCCAAAACCGGCTACCCGTGCCGTTCTTTGTTTCGGACTTTGAGCTTTTTGGGTTTGGACCAGTTTGGTGGTAAGCAAAAAGTTTGGACCTCATCCACTCAGATAGAAAGTGCCTGTTGCCCTGGGTGCACCACTTGTTGCTTTGTCAAGCACACTGGAAGAGCCATGACCGTGTGACCATGGGTAAAAAGTGAGGCTTGCAAAGGGCAGCCGTCTAACAAGTCGGTCTTCAACGTGTTTGTTGGCCCATTTGGAACAGCCTCTCAGGGCGATAGAGCATGTACTTGCTGCATGAGCAATGCTGCAGATCCCACGAAGGCTGTTTCGAAGGCAGCCTCGTGCTTAAATCTTGACTGCCATTGGGTTGGATCTTTAAGCTTTAACTGTTTGGGAAATCAAGGGGTTTTCCACCAAACCCACAAAAGTTAAACTTTTTGCAGAGGGGTCAATAGCAACCAAGAAATTGGTTTTCATCGTTCAACGATCTTATCCAATGCCTGAAGCAGCGCCAAAGAAAAATCCGAGCGTTTCCCCCGAAAACTGCAGGATCTCCTCCTGGTGGAGAGGGTTGAATTGGCAGAGTCGCATCATGAATCGCAACGCCGTCTGAAACTTGACTGGGATTCTAGAAACTTGAGTCAAATGGCCGTGGGTCAAAGTCCCCTACCCCCAGTGAACATCCCAATCCCCACTAAAAAAGACTAAAATGGGTCACCTACCCCAAAATGGGATCCCATGGGTTTTGACAACCACAGCGAAATCATGACTCGGGCCCTCCTGTGGCATGCGATGCATCCAAACGGGCAAATGCAAAGGCAAGATCGCCGCTTCGGCAATCTTTCGCACACGCCCCCGCTTGGGCCATGGGTTGCATAGTGGGTGGGGGGGTTGGGGTGCGGGGGTGCAGTTCAGTCATGGGAGCCCGTGGTTGTTCGACGCAAAAAGCTATCCCAGGGCACATCAAGCAACCCCAAGCAGAGTGAAGAGGCAGAGTCAAGAGGAAATGAGAGGAGACGATCCTCTACAAGGTTGTTTGCAAGAGCGCGAAACAAAGTCCCTGGTAAGTCTCACGCAAGCTCTCTTGCTGGAAGATCCTGAACAGCCCTGAGAGAGTATCTATATGAAAGGTTTTGCGGGAGGTCTCTAAAAGGTCCTCCTGAGTGGATTTCTATACACAATTCTTTCAAAAATGTCTTGGTAGAAATCTAGCTGCTGACACGCGTTGCTATTTTCTGGCTGGAACTACGGAAGAGTTCTTTGCGCACCGCGCTTGTGCTGACAAGTTGCAGTTTTGTAGCTGGCTCAAGAAGTGTTGTTTTTTTGTTGCCTTTCCACACTTGTACTCAAAAGTTGCTAGCTTGTGTAGCTGGCTCTACAGAAGTTTTCGCGTTGTGTAGAAGAAGCGGCTGGCAGGCGAAAGATGTTCGTTCGATTTTGCGGCCAGAATTGGCGCTGCAGCGCTGCGCTTTGACGCACCAATGGCTGTCCGTTGCGGTTTTTGGGCTGTGACCGACCCACGGGGAACGATGGAAAGCAGCCTTGTCACAACAAAAAGGGAATTCAACTCAGCTTGTTCGCGAGCAAGGCGAGCAAGGCCGATAGCTGGAAAGCTCGAAGAACAAGCCAAAAGTCGAGAACGTGTTTCACAGAAGTTGCCCTTCGTGCGCGCTTCCTCCACGCTTTCCCCGTCACAACGGCTGCTGTGTTTTCGCGTACTGCACTTCAAGAGTTGCGATTTGGCAGCTGAAGCTGCTGAAGCTCTGTTCTGAAAAGATACGATGCCTTGACAGCTGCAGAAGCTGTACTTTGCGTGCCGGTGCGATTCCGACAGCTGAGCGGCGTTCTAAAACGCCTGCAATTGAAAGTAGCATTCGGGAGGAATTATCGGTTTCAAATTGTTGATTCTTGCTAGGTTGCGGAAGCGCCGCGAAAGTTTCGCGGAAGGTGTTTATTATTTATGTACGCCTGGAAGCTTCGCGGAAGGGCCGCGAAGACAAGAAATTGTTGTTTTCCTGCACGCGCGAAAGCGACGCGGAAGCACGCGGAAGCGATTCCCTCTTCAAAACCTCTCGCGAAAGGAACCTTTCATGCCGCGCGGAAGGGATTTGATATTTCTCTTCGGCCGCAACTGCGTTTAGAACACTGCTCACAGCTGGAACATGCTGGAACTATGGAGGTGCACTTGGCGTTTTAGACTCTTTTAGACTTGAAGAGACATGACCTGTCCAGGGAGAACATGACAAAGTCGGAGCTTTCCGTTGGAAAACATCACAAGGCCTTCGGCCAGACCCTCAATCAATGTCAGGCCTTTCAACTCAACCCGTTCATTTGAGCAGCGCTATAAACCCTGGCAATACAAAGTAGTCCAGCGGGGGTGTCCCAAAGACCCCCCGCGAAAGCCGAAAGCTCAAATTTGCCATTTGCAGCGTCCTTGGGCCACCTTGCCACCTTGCAGATCCCCGAAGAGAGACTCAGTTGCCCAAAGCGAATCGACCTTTTAAACTTTTGGTTTTCTCGTTTTGGTAACCATTTTTATCATGGTCCCAACAGGTTAGCCTTTGATTTCCAGGTCCCTAAGGGGCATCTGAGAAAGCCCGTGCCAGGATTTGCCCGGCCGGAAGCTTCTGACGCTTGCTGGATGGTCAGAAAGGAACGTGCAAGGGTTTCCCCAAAAGGAACTGTGCGCCGCAAGCGAGAAGAAGAGGTAGGAACCTTGGCTGTTCCCGGCTCTTCGCTCTCTTTTGGTCGTTGTTTTTCGTTGGTTTAGTCGTTGGGTTTCCATTTGACCCAACAAAGCATGTTAAACTTTTCGCAAGGATCTGAGGACGGCCCACGAACAAAGGAGGCAACCCGGAGGTTCCTTTGCCGAAGCTGTGTAAGGTGCTTTCAGGGTCTGGTTGGCCTTTGAACTTCCCGAAATCATGCCGCTGACCTTCATTTGGAAAAGGGCGTGCATCAGCGGTTGCTAGAAGGCTAACTCTGCAGGGAGAGTTCTCAAAGCGCCTGGACTGTTGCGTCCTTTACATTACACATGGATTTCTGGGCTTTTGCATTTGCGGAAGCAAAGACTTTGTCTCTTGTTGGACAACTCGTTCCAGGAATGAAACTATGTGA
>CAUJNA010001724.1:552500-655000 GCA_963377175.1 Effrenium voratum | reverse complement strand
GACATCAGCCGCAAGAGTGCAAGTTCTCCTCATCCCTCCCCTTCATTCAGACTATTCGCGGCTTTTTCCTTTTTCCTCAGAAGGGCTTCGAAATTGCTGAATAATATGTTTGATTTTCCCCGGTTGGTTTTAAAGGGATCTATCACTGGACAGATGAATTCTCATTTTTTCCCGTGCGCCTTACGGGAAAAATGGAAGCTCGGACTATCTGCCCGCATCGCCAGGCAGCTTCCATTTGCTGAAAAGACAATGACTTGTGTTCATTATAACCTCGGTTGGATCGTTTTTTCGGGAATCAACTGATCACTGGACATATTAAGTTGCTCTGGGGGGGCTTCCAACTGCTGAAACACAGGGTGATTCTATAATCTGGGAATCAATCACTGGACATTTGTTCTCACACTTATATATTGCTATTAAACCCCCTGTCGTTTTTTCTTGCTTTTTGTGTTTGTTTTTTTTTCCCCGGGAATCAACCGATCAGTGGACATATATTTGCTGGAGCGTTTTTCCCCATGAGACGCATCGTTCGTATGGCAGGGGGCGAAAGTGGTCTGATTCCCCGCATTTCACCCCGGGAAAAGCACCCCCCATGAAGGAACTGGTTGGTTGATTGGCATTCCCTATAAACCATTCCCTCTGGCTTCCTTTATTCGGGAATCTTCAGGTTCATTTCATTTCTCATCCCCTAGCTATCGCACTAAGTAATATGGGCTCAAAATTTCCAAAGAGCACTTACGGGACCAGGGATGTGGGAAATGACAATATTACCACAGAGCACGTCAAACAGCACCAGGGATGTGGGAACTGACAACTTGTTTCTTCCAAAGGGCTTTTTCCTGGGAGCCTTTGCGACTTGTTCCAGCCAAAGGGCTGCCCTTTGCCGTGTTCCCCTACTAAAACAGACAAAACAGAAAAAGTGGGTACCCTTATTCCAACTTTTCAAATCTGGAGGAGCTAGGAAAAGTGTGTGGGACCTGACACCTTGTTTGTTCTTCAACCAAAGAGCGCTTCCCCACACCCCACACCACACCCCACACCCACCCACCCCACACCCACACCCCACCCCACCCCACCCCCTGGGAGCCTGTGGTCGTGTTTCAGGGGGCGGTGGTGCGGCACCCGGTGCTGGTCTCCTTCTGGGCTGTTGGGCTCCTCATCGCCTCCCTCGCCGGGGGACTTCCCGTGAACACCTCCCAGGAGGAAGCGCGCCGCGGCGGGCTGGAGAAGAAAGAAGAAAGCGAAAAAGCCGGGCCATGTGCGCTTGCAGATGTGATTTGTGTTTTGGTTTTTTTGGGGGGAGAAAAGCCGCTCACTCCTGGAGTTCATGGGGGTTGGGACAGTTTCTTTTCAGTGGCAAACGGCAAGTTTGGACTTGTTCGTGGACTTTAGTCGCTTTTCGCGTTTGGACAATTTTCTAGTTGCAAACTAGCAGTACGTGTGGTTACTTGTTCTGACCCATCCACTCAGGAAGTGAGGCCAAGCGGCAACGTGCTCCTTTTGGATCGGAGCTGTACGGGATTGATCAAAAGGTCCCATGAACACGGGATGACCATTGGTTGGAAAACCGATAAAGGCCCTGGATTCGCCATGGATCTGGTTTTAGGTTGGACCCCCGTTGTCCTTTGGGTGTTGCGTGGAAAACACCGCAAAACAAAGAGGCATGCTCTCAACAAAAGACAACTCCATATGGGGTTGGCCAATGTCCCGTTCGGCCCCCATGTTTTGTTACGCTAAATGACAACTTTAGACTTTTTTTGACCCATCCACTCAGGAAGTGAGTCAAGGGAGCCATGATTTCAAGACTGAAATGGCTGGTTGTATCGACTTGGGACTGAAGTCAGCTGGCTCACCACTTTGCCGTCCTGTTTACTTCATTGCAGGTGCAAACGGCTTGCAAACGGTTTGTTTCAACTTCAGGGGCCCAAGTGAGCCACCCAGCGCACTTCTTGACTCGAACTTTAGCTGTTTGGGTTGGGACCATTTGTTCGTGATACACAAACTGGACTTGTGCACTTTAGTCGCTCGGGTTTGGACCATTTTCCCGTAAACAAACAGTTTGCGCTTGTTCCTGGATTGTTTGGTCGGGCTTGGACCATTTTTCCGTGGTAAACAAACGGTTGCACTTGTTCCTGGACTTTAGTCGCTTGGCGTTGGACCATTTGTTCTGTGGCAAACAGCAAGTTTGCATTTTTCATGGACTTTAGTCACTTGGGGTTGGACCATGTTGTTCGTGCTGAAAAAAAGTTATGTTACTTGTTGCTGGGGCCATCCACGTCGGAAGTGAGCCATGGCCCGAATGCGAGGTATCACATTCTGCTGCAGCAGGCGGAGGTCATCGACAGCCGCGAGCTGGGCCAACAGGCGGAAGTGGAGCTACAGAGCCTTGGACCTGTTGGTTTTCGGAGGTGCCGTGTTTTTTTTCCTTTTTCCTGGTTGGTTTCTTCAGGGAAACAAAAAGGAACAAAAAGAAAGAACGACCCCCCCCCCTCCAAAAAAAGCAAATATACAAAGAAAATGGAGCCTGGAGAACTCGTGGGTTTTTGGAAATTATGGCGGATGCCCTAAACATTGCAAGGGAACGAGGGACACCCTGAAATTCCTCATGGTTTGTGGTTAGTTTTCTTGCAATATTTACGGCATCCACCATACTTTTCCCGTTTTATTGGTTGGTTTCTTCAGGGAAACAAACAAATTGCGACCCCCTCCCCCCCAAAAAACAAAACCGAGGTACCCTTTTCGAAAAAGAACAGGGTCCAAATTCGTTTGACCCATAGCCAAATCCAAGTTTCTATTCTCCCTTGAATTGAATTCGCCCAGTCCCACCATCCTCAAGCCGTCCGTTTGCACCCTGTTGGAATTAAGTTGTTTGACGTCGCAGGCTCAATCCTCTTGCAGTGCAAGAGGGAGAGAGGACAAGGTTCGCTTTTCCCAAAACAAACATGGCATATTCTTTTTAAAGCGGGCTTCGGAAAGAACTGTAGGTCATTCGGGCTTTTGGGAACAGAGTATTTGGGTTGCCCAAGGCTCCTTAGGCTCCTTGGCTTGCGGTTGGACCCCTTGGGGGTTGCATAGATCCAAACTTTCCTGGTGCATTTTCACAAAGCCTTCCTGTGCATAGCCCAGGCACCACCCACATGCGATCATGTGTGGCTCGAGTGGCCGTTTAAGGGCCTAGACGCCACTCAGAGAATCTTACACAGAGACCTAGATGCAACAACGTCTGATGACGTGAATTGCCAGTGTTTCTCCTTCAATGTTGACCCCGGATTAATAAACTCCTGCTTATTAGTATCCTTCAAAAGTGATGAGTCCCCGCTTTGAAACCAGGGACACCCCACATATCAATAAGCAGGGGCTTATCAAGCTGGGGTCAACATTATCGGACAAATAGAATGGTTGAAGCGGACATGCTATGGCATTGTTCTCAACACACGCACGCCCAGGAAGGCTGAGGCCGTTTACCATGCCTCAAGCGGGCTGTTCAGCTGTGACGACACCTGCCAGAAAGCCTTTGACAAGGCCGGCTGGATATCATCCGGGTAAGGGAGAATAGAGCTTGCAAGGAAAGAAGTGGGTGATTCGGTGATGGGTTGTCGCAGATTCAAGGCTCCTCCAAATGGCTGGGGCATGTCAAAGGGCCAATCCATCAGGTGAGAGGTGTATTCGCGCAAGATGCCAGTTCCAATTGCTCGCAACTGCTACCCTCCCCCAGACATTCTTCATGGAAGCTCCCAGGACTTTGGAAGACTTGGTTGCATGAGGCCTTCTGGGAGCTTCCATGTTAGTCTGAGGGAGGGTAGCGCATGGCCCGCAGCCGTCCAGTCGCCTTCGCAGCATCTAGGCTCGGCAGGCCTTGCCTCAAGACAATGAGTACCAGAGACTAGACTAGCTCCCCCAGCTAGGTGCCCTTTCTGACCCTGTTTTGGTTGGGAGGGTACCCCTACTAAGATAGACTACATAAAAAGTTGGTACCCTTATTCTAACCTCTCTACTGGAGGACGTAGTAGACAATGACCAGTGACTTGCGTTTGCTAGTTTGGCGCGGATTGGGCAAGTATGACGCCTGCACGCCCAATGATTGTCTCTTGTGAGCCTGAACGATTGCGTCGCGGATGGGCAAAGGCTGATGCAAAGCTTGAACTAGTGAGAAATCAGTAGTTACTGGTGCCTGGGGTGTTGTGCGGCCAAAACCCCTCCGCGTGTGTTCTTCGCAAAACACCAACAACAACAAACAAAGTGCAGAGGGAAATGTTGCCAAACCCACCAATCCTGCTAACAAATGACTCAAATCGCTGGGCTACCTGGACTCAGCTGATGTTTGCTGGTTTCCTTGCAAAGGAATCTGCAGGAATCAAACAGAGGCTACCAGGACGCAAAGGCAACGACGGCAAACTGGGCGATGGTGACTTTGGGCAGCGCTGTGTTCCCCGACTCCGACCCGGAAGATGAGGACTTCATCCTAGAGGAGTGCGTGGGTAACAAACTGAGACCTGCCCCTACTCCAAAAAGCCTTTCATTTTTTATGTTTTTCTCCTGTTGGTTTTAAAGGGAATCTATCAGTACTGGAAATATGTTTCTTCCAGGGGACTTGAGCAAATTGAGGAAACCCGTCTTTTGGTGGGTATTTTGTTCCATGGTAAGCAACTCCTTTGCCTGCTTTTCTAGTGCGGAGTGGACATCATCCCCTGAGAAATGTGGGTATTTGCAACAGGGGGCAGGCTTCAGCTATGGCGTAGAGTTCGGAAGCTGTTTTTGTCACCCTTTGCTGGTGACTCAAGTGAGACAAGAAGTTGAGTGAGTTGCGACATTGCTAGGTCCCCCAGTAGTGCCCGTTTACCCTTTTTTGGGGGAGGCTTCCCCTACTAGAATAGACTACAGAAAAAAAGTTGGTACATGTTGGTACCCTTGTTCTAGCCTCTCTACTGGAGGACCTAGACGGTTCAACTTCAATTCGTGACATTCCTGTGTTGTGTGAATTGTGAGGCTTGGCGTGGCCATGAAGCGAATCGCATTTTCCTTGGAATCGGGGAATTGGAAGTGCTCCTTTGGAGGACAAAGAGACACATAAAAGACACAAGGATGGGCCACATCCTTGGTGTTATCAAAATTGCATGTGTTGGTTTTATGGCAGTTTCGCTGTGCTTGAAATGTCAAGCAAATCCACTGCGGAATTGAGTTTCAACCGTTGCGCTGGCCATGACAATGATTCCAAGCGCGCCCAGGCTAGCGCAGGAGCATGTTCCAAACCTAAGGCGTTTGAGATGGTACCAAGTCATTGGCTGGAAAAGTAGTATCAACATCATAGGCTGTTCATTTCGTGGTGCCCCGGGTTGATGCAAACCTCAGGCATACACCTTTTGAATTTGAATAGGGGACCAACTTTGTGTCCAGAAACCACTTGTGAGGTGGTTCCCTATTGAAAAGTATAGCTATTTAGAAGAGTGATACAATCATTGCTGGGTAGAAGGGTTTCGGCCCCAGGAACGGTATCCAGTAGTGCCCTTTTACCCTTTTTTTGGGGGAGGGTTCCCCTACTAAAATAGACTACAGAAAGAAAAAAGGAGAAGAAAAGGAGGTACCCTTATTCTAACCTCTCTACTGGAGGACCTAGTATATTCCCGTGTCAGGAGACCGAGGAGCCAGCCGCGAGAAGCCAAGCTGCGCGAGGAGCCGACAAGGCAGCGCGCCGGAAGCGGCAAAAAGCAGCTGAGGAGCTTTGGGAAGCTCGGTTCAATGCCATACCCGCCATATTTATCCTTACACTTCCGTTCAGGGTTGTGGGAAATGACCACTTCTGTGATACAACAAAAAGGGCTTTCCAAAGACTAACACCCCATATACAGGGGGGAGATTCCCAAAAGTATCACAGAAGTGGGAATAAACCCCTTGATTCCACAACCCTGCTTCCGTTTGCTGAAATGAATACTGCTTATTTTCCCCTGTTGGTTTTGAAGGGACTCTATCACTGCTGGAAATATGTTGTTGTTTTTCTTTCGGGGGGTCTTAACCAAATGGAAGTACATGTTTTGGCCTTGGAAGAATTTACATGTGACGTATCCCAGAAAAAAGTTTGTAGGCAAAAGATCAACGAACTCAGGAAGAAATGCAGAAGGAGGAACTGCAGTCGGCAAAGAGCTGGGTGAAACGTCCCTGCTTCGATCCGCTGCTCCTTGGCGCAAGGGTCTAAGGTGAGTCTAGTCAAACGCCTACTCGTAGTTCCGCGAAAGGGTCGCTGTTTGCTGCTGGTTTTGATTTGACAAAACCGCAGTCCGGGCAGATGAGCAGAGAGAATTCAGAGGCTGGTAAGTTCTGGACGTGTCAGATTTGCTTTGGAGATGGGCGCTGCAACAGGATCAAACACGGCTCATCTCCTCCACCTAGAAAGGCTGATAGCCCTGCCTCATAGCTCTTGGTGTCTCCGCGACTGGTCTTGGGGGAACGCATCGACCAAGTGCCGGAGACGAAGCAATAGTCTGGTGGGGCTGTAGGAGTGGCAAACAGCAGAAAGAGCCCCGTAAAAGTACTGAGCGTTTAGTGCGGTCAGTGTTCCAACAGATTCGTCTGCCCTTGGTTCTAGGGGTTGATTCCCTATTCTTTTGAACCATCGTTCTTTTCAAAAACCAGCTGTTTCCTCTGTTTTTTTACAAAGAAAGATGCCTGGAAAGAATGGGGAAGGTACCCCTAGATTGGTGTCATGTTCCTTATCCGATGTCATCCTGAAGCGAACCTGCCAAGGTTCCGCAGCCTTCAGCAGCGGGTTCCACCGGTGCAGCGATTCGCTCCAAAGAAAGTGGACGTTGCAGCATCCGTCGCCAGCTATGGCCAATGCGCCGAAGAGGGGCAGTGCAAGTCAGCCAAGGAGATGCAGCTTGTCTTGTCAGTAGTATGTAAGACGGGTCCGAGCGTTGGTGCCATGATCCCATCCAAGACAAATTGAAAGAGACGGATGCGTCTTCTAATGTCGACCCCGGATTAATAAACCCTAGTTTTCCCGAAAGCATCGCGAAGGGTTCTTCCGTGCAGTTACATAGAGCCAAGTTACATAGAGCCAAGTTACATAGAGCCAAGTTACATAGAGCCAAGTTACATAGAGCCAAGTTACATAGAGCCAAGTTACATAGAGCCAAGTTACATAGAGCCAAGTCACATAGAGCCAAGTTACATAGAGCCAAGTTACATAGAGCCAAGTTACATAGAGCCAAGTTACATAGAGCCAAGTTACATAGAGCCAAGTTACATAGAGCCAAGTTACATAGAGCCAAGTTACATAGAGCCAAGTTACATAGAGCCAAGTTACATAGAGCCAAGTTACATAGAGCCAAGTTACATAGAGCCAAGTTACATAGAGCCAAGTTACATAGAGCCAAGTTACATAGAGCCAAGTTACATAGAGCCAAGTTACATAGAGCCAAGTTACATAGAGCCAAGTTACATAGAGCCAAGTTACATAGAGCCAAGTTACATAGAGCCAAGTTACATAGAGCCAAGTTACATAGAGCCAAGTAGAGCCAAGTTACATAGAGCCAAGTTACATAGAGCCAAGTTACATAGAGCCAAGTTACATAGAGCCAAGTTACATAGAGCCAAGTTACATAGAGCCAAGTTACATAGAGCCAAGTTACATAGAGCCAAGTTACATAGAGCCAAGTTACATAGAGCCAAGTTACATAGAGCCAAGTTACATAGAGCCAAGTTACATAGAGCCAAGTTACATAGAGCCAAGTTACATAGAGCCAAGTTACATAGAGCCAAGTTACATAGAGCCAAGTTACATAGAGCCAAGTTACATAGAGCCAAGTTACATAGAGCCAAGTTACATAGAGCCAAGTTACATAGAGCCAAGTTACATAGAGCCAAGTTACATAGAGCCAAGTTACATAGAGCAAGTTACATAGAGCCAAGTTACATAGAGCCAAGTTACATTAGAGCCAAGTTACATAGAGCCAAGTTACATAGAGCCAAGTTACATAGAGCCAAGGAGCTTAGGTAGAGCTTAGAGCTTCGGCGTTAGCAGCTATGTAAGTTAGTTTAGGTTTCTAAGGCGCCGGGGCGGGAGTTTGATCGTCGCTCGGGATTGCGACCCTCTGCGGAGATTCGCGTGGTCGAGGTTCAAAAACTGGGGACTTTTTACGATTTTTAGCATGCGCGCGCGACCCTCTGCGGAGATTCGCGTGGTCGAGGTTCAAAAACTGCGGGACTTTTTACGATTTCTGCGGTGCGCGCGCGACCCTCTGCGGAGATTCGCGTGGTCGAGGTTCAAAAACTGAGGACTTTTTACGATTTCTGCGGTGCGCGCGCGACCCTCTGCGGAGATTCGTTTCGCGAAACGCTCGCGAAACGGCCTTTGGAAGTTGTCTCGTGGTTTGCGCGCCTGCTTTCGCAATCGCGCGGTCGCGGCGGGTTCGATTCCCCCCTGGTCCGCGGCAGCTCCGGCTTGAAAATCGCAGCTTTTAAGTACAAACGTAGTACGCGGAGCGTGCTCCTGCAGCTCCGGCTGGAAAATCGTAACTTTTAAGTACAGACGTAGTGTGCGGAGCGTGCTCCCGCAGCTCAGGCTGGAAAATCGCAACTTTTAAGTACAAACGTAGTACGCGTAGCACACCCCCGCAGCTCCGGCTTGAAAATCGCAACTTTTAAGTACAAACGTAGTACGCGGAGCGTGCTCCTGCAGCTCCGGGTGGAAAATCGCAATTTTTAAGTACAGACGTAGTATGCGGAGCGTGCTCCCGCAGCTCAGGGCTGGAAATTCGCAACTTTTAAGTACAAACGTAGCACGCGGAGCACACCCCCGCAGCTCCGGCTGGAAAATCGCAACTTTTAAGTACAAACGTAGTACGCGGAGCACACCCCCGCAGCTCCGGCAGCACTTGCACGGAGCAACTTGCGCAGAGTCACTTGCGCAGAGCAACTTGCGCAGAGCAAGTTGCACAGAGCAATTGTACAAAGCACTTTCGCAGAGCAACTTGCACAGACCAACTTGCACAGAGCACATGCGCAAAGCGCTTGCACGGAGCAACTGGCGCAGAGCCCTTGCGCAGAGCAACTTGCACAGAGCAGGCGCAGAGCAACTTGCACAGACCAACTTGCGCAGAGCACATGCGCAAAGCGCTTGCGCGGAGCAACTGGCGCAGAGCACTTGCGCAGAGCAACTTGCGCGCAGCAGCCTGGAACAATGCAGCTTGCGCAGACCACTTTCGTGAGAAATCGCGCGGCGCAGTTCGAGAGGAAAGTAGGATGATGAGATGGAGCTCTCATGTGACCATACACACTGAGCATCGCCGCGCGCAGACACGCTCGCCGCAGCGATGTAAAAAGGTGTCTCCGCGGCTGGATGAGCACCTGTGGAAAAATGCTTTCGGGCCAATCGTCCTCTAGTATTAATAGGGGGGCGTGTCCCTTGGTTAAGTGGGGATTCATCACTTTGTGGAGGGGAACACCCCCATATTAATAAACAGAGGTTGATTAAAATTAAGCTGGGGTCAACATTCCGGTTGAGTTTCAAAGTCAGCGTTCAAACGCCAGTCCAGCATGGCTGCTTTCTCTCAGGTTTAATGTCGTCAAAAGGCCACAGGTCCCTCCCAACCACTGCAACCCTGCTTTGGAGAGAACCCAAGACACCCATTGCCGTAGAATCGATACATCCGCCAGTCCTTGGGATAAGGGTGATTTAGGTTGAAATGAAAGATTTAATGGAGGTATTGCGTGTCAGAGAATGATACAGACAAGCTAATGTGAGATGTGTTCGACTTGGCTAGAAAAAATGTTTACAATAATTTCTCGGACACTTACGTACATCAGAATGATTTGTCGGTCTCAGGCTCTTGCAGACCCCCTGGTCTTTGATCCCTTTCTGGCTGCTGGTCGAGCGTTTGGTCCATCGGATGTGAAGTAATGACCCATTCTCTCCTTTCCCTTCCCCTCCTTCCCGGGGTTCCCCCTCCTTCCCAGGGTTCCCCGCCTGCCAAATCCACCCGACCAACCCCATCAAACCAACCAACCAACCAACCAACCAACCAGCCAGCCAGCCAGCCAGCCAGCCAACCAGCCAGCCAGCCAGCCAGCCAGCCAGCTGCCAAGGAAGCAGCGTGTGCGTGCGGAAGTGGCCGCACCGCGACCTTCCGCTTCCGCTGGCTCTGTGTCCAAGGCTTCGATCTGGGCGCAGCTGGCAAAGTACAGCTTCGCCACGGAGCCTCTGCCATCGGCCAAGGAGATGAAGCAAATGGTGCGGGGCAGCGCCTTTGCTGAAGGCCCCCCAGCGATTGGTGCAACCTTTCTCACCCCTCTTTTGATTGGGAGGAAACCCCCCTACTAAAATAGACTACAGAAAAAGAAGGGTACCTCTCTACTGGAGGACCTAGGAACGGGTCCCCAGCGAATCCTCCGGTTCCTCAACTCGTTTTGGGTTTTCAGTTGGTTTAGTGGGGGGTTAAATTTAACCCACTAACAGTTTAACTTTGCTCAATTGAGCCATGCCCTTAAACACGATTCCAGTAGATGAAGGTTAGGTATAATCCCCTTGCCATAAATGAGTGCCTTCCTCGCCTTTTTACTTCCTTAAATGGTTCTGGGTTGACCGTTTTAAAACCAGGGTATGATGTTGATTCAATTCGGGATTAGTATTGCATTGTCCCATTGGGTGTTTACCAAAATCTACCTGTTTCAAGGCTTGAGTTTAAAGTCACATGTTACAAAGAGGATCGGATGTGTGAGAAAAAGAGGGAGCACCTGCAACTCTTCGCGAGGCCAGCAAGCAAAGCAGGATAGCACCCACGGCGTTCGGCGCATACTAGAACCCTTGAACAAAATAGAGGTTTGTCCCTGGCAACAGTTAGTTTTCGTTGGGCTTTCCCGGAAGACAGGAAAGGGTCCAAATTCGGTTTGAGAGACATGCGTATGAAAAAAAAACAAAAAACATATTGACTTCTTTCAACCAGCCTCGGACCCAGAAAGTCGGGCCCGGCTGATATGAACCTAATCTCTTCCCCAGAATTAGCTCCCCTTTTGTATTTTTTCTTTGCCTTTTTGGGGGTCTTTTTGTTTTCCATCAGAAAACTTAAAAAAAAAAAACATCTTGACTTCTTTCAACCAGCCTCGGACCCAGAAAGTCGGGCCCGGCTGATATGAACCTAATCTCTTCCCCAGAAGTAGCTCCCCTTTTGTATTGTGTTTTTCCTTTTTTGGGGGTCCCTTTGTTTTCCACTAACCAGGCAAAAAAACAAAATGCAGGGGTCCGATTTTTCCAGCCAAGATCTTATGGCTAAAATATGTGGCTTCCCCAAGTTATCAACCCCATGGGGAGAGTCTCAGGTTTTGTGGGTCCGAGTTTGGTCCCTTTGGTGAACGAGCTCGCCGATCCACGGGGCCTTTCCGGCGGCTTGAGGCAACACCTCGGGCACCAAGAAGCTCGCGCTGAAGTTGCCATCTAGCACTGTGGTACAAGCAGCTCGGTGTTTCTTTCGTAGATCGTGCCGAAACGGTTGGTGAAGCAGGGCGCGTGAGTTCATGAATTCTTCACTGCCAGAACTAGCCACGTGGTTTGATTTGTTTTTTTCCAGATATCCATTACAGATTTTGTTTCGAATGGCTGATGGGGCTTTGCACGACTCCCAACAACCTTGAAGCGGTCTGCCCAAGTGCATGTCCCAGGAGGATAGCTCCTAATTGGATTGCTATGTGACTAAGGACCTTATCGCTTGCCAATGTTAACCCCCAAGACCCACCATCCAGTCGCCAAGCTTCCATGGTCTGGACAACTGGTTGGCTGGTCGGCTGGTTGGCTGGTCGGCTGGTTGGCTGGTTGGCCGGTTGGCTGGTTGGCAGGTTGGTTGGCTTGTTGGTTGGCTAGTTGGTTAGTTGGTTAGTTGGTTAATGGGTTGATGGGTTTGCTGGTTTCCTGGCTACTTGGCTGGCTGGCTGGTTGGTTGGTTGTTTGGTCGGTTGGTCTGTTCGGCTGTTGGCTGTGTGACTCTCTGGTCGGCTGACTCGTTGCCTTCCAGGAGTCTGTGCGCTTCGCGGGGGAGACGCTGCTGCTACAGCGCCGCCTGCAGCCAGGGGAGCAGCAGAGATATCTGCAGACGCAGAAGCGGAAGCAGGCAGCAAGGCGTGAGATGTCGCGAGATGTCGCAGGTCTTTGGCTGGTGACTCGGTGGTTCCCAGCCATCCGGTTCCTGGGTTTTTTAGTGGTTTTTAGTGGTTTTTAGTTGGTGTAGAGGGGATTTCCATACCCACTAGAAATTTTCGACTTTCAGTAGGGGATCTGAGGACAGCCCGCGTAAGTGAAGCAAGCGACGCAGGTCAGCCAGAGCTGCTGTCCAAATCGGGGGTCGATTGAACGTAATTTGGTTTGGGTAAATATGCTGCCACTTTGGTTTCCTGCGTGAGTGAGGCACGAGTGAGCCGGTCACGATTCACGAGGTGCGCATTGTATGTTTGGTTTCCATGCTGCATTCTTGCAATGTATCGGATTTGAATTCCGCCTTTTGGTCCAACTACGCTTGCAGTGAAGTTGTCGATACTTGCGCGGCAAACTCGGAGGATCTTAGACGAACAGTGGCCCCCACAGCTGGCGAGCAGGGAAAGTCCATTCTGAGGAGATGATTCGTAGCAGATGCTACAAGGGCCTGCAAAGTTTCCCTGTTGGCTCCAAACAGTCATGAGAGTTCACAGATATTTGAAGAGCCTTGTTGCAAAAGCTTTGGTGTGTGTTGTTGGGGACCGAGCAGATTCGTCAAAGAGTGACTTCAGCAGGTCCAGTGATCTCAAGTTTGGAAGCTTCGTGAAGCTGTGCGAGTTTTTTTTGGATCTCTCCAGTGGTGAGACTTGCTAAGCTGTGTGCGTTACTTGGGGCAAACTCGGACTGCTTGGGGGCTTGTGGGATGGCAACCGGCAGAGCGCTTCAGACCAGGTTTGCCATTGCTAGTTTGTGATCCCAACTATTCAAAGCAAAGGCTGATGATTCTGATGAATCCAACGTGTCTACACCCTTTTCATAATATGTGTTTCTCCACAAGGCTTGGCTTTAAAAGGAAAAAACAGCAAGCAAAAACGACGATAACGAAAGAAGGCCGTTTTGTGTTGTCCCCATGACCCGAATTTTCCAGTGAGCGAGGAGCCATGGGATTTTGTCTCACGGCCAGGCTGGGGGGCAGCCTGAGAGCATTAGACCAGCTGCTTTCCAAGGACAAGGACCGCGGAGAAATTTGATGAGAAGAGGCGGCTGTGGGTCAAAAATCGGAGCCCAAATCGGAACCCTATGGAACCCTAATAAATGGAAACAAGGACAGATTGTTTTTAATGTTATTTCTTTTTTTTCTGGTGGGTCAATGTTGCCCCGTACCCGTAAAATGGCTTGCCCTGGGTAATTTTGACGCAAATACTCAAATCTGCGGTGTTTGCTGGTGGGAATTAATTGTTTGTCCCATACCCAATGTGGAAAATGAGTTGGGCCAAAAGGACTATTTGTGGTATTTGTTCTGTTGGTTTTAAAGGGAATCTATCACGACTGGAAATTATGTTTTCTTGTCCAGCAGGAACGGCGAATGGCCTGTTTGCAGTAGAAACCCATGGGCATGTGGCCAACATGATTACACAAACCCATGTCCTTTGGACGTCAACTGCTTTCTTGGTGGGGTTCCTCCATGTTTTTTTTTGGAACCTCCAAAACTTGACTGCTATTGGGCTCGATCTTTAGACTTCAACTTTTGGGAAATCAAGTTGGGGCTTCCACTAGACCCACAAAAAGGGAAGAACTTCTTGCAGAGGGGTCAGCCGCACAGTGGGTATTTTCACGGGAAGCTCTCAGTAAATCGCGGCTTGTGACCCCTGCCTTGGCTCCAAGTGGCCTGAGTCAGGAGCTGAACACGATGGAGAAGTCGGGCTTGGATTGGAAGCAGCACAAGGAGGAGGCGGATGGGCGGCTGCAAGAAGGAGTCTGGCTATTTTTCGCATGGCCGGGGAGGTGTTGCGATTCCGGAGTCTTTGGTCAAGGGTTCTGGCCATGTTGACGGTTTCAAGAGTGAGTCTGGGCATTTGGCTGTGGGTCAAAACCAATGGTACCAGTTTGGGGCAGGCGCACCACCCATTTTGGTCTTAGTGGGGATTGGGATGTTCACTGGCGGAACAGGATTTTGACCCATGGCCATTTTTTCGCGTGGCTGGGGAGGTTTCGTGATTCCGGAGTCTCTGGTCAAGGGTTCAATGGCTTGCGTCTGTCTCAAGATTGGGGGGCCCGCTGCCAGGTTTCTTGTCGGTGTGCGTTCAAAAGCTAGTGCAAGAGCTTCCCCACCGGCTTGGCTTTCTCCAAGCAGGTAGAAGTGGCCAGATTTCCATGGCTGGATTTCTTGGTTTAAGACAAAAGGGCTGAGCCTATGTTACACGGTATGCATTCACTGACCAACGTTTCTCATAGGCAATATTCCATTTGCTGACACGAATATGTTGTATTCTCCCTTGTTGGTTTGCCTTAGTGCGGCTATGTTCCTCAGCACCTACCTTGGTTGCCACAACTTGTTTAATGAGATTACAAGCTCCCGCGGGAATCTGTCGCTGGGCATGATGTTCTCGTTGTTTTTTTTCCAGTGGGCTTGGGCCAAAGAGCCGGAGGCTTGTCATCAAACTTGCAGAGACACTCAACGCCAGCAAGCCGCATCCACAAACTTTCACTGATTACTTTCTGCGCGCTAGTCAACGTGTGGAAGTGTTGTGTTTCTTCCCGTTTTTTTTCAATCCAAAGCTTTAGAACGGAAATGTGTATTATTTTTGTACATGTATATGATTATACTGGACATGCAATATGAAAGATATGTTTAAGGCAATGCCTGCATTGATGTTTGGTTTAGGTATTTGGTTAGTACGACTGGATGTAAGGATATGGCAAAGCCTCGTGTAAATGACGTAGCTTTTTATGTTTTTCCCACCTTCTTTGTTCTTATTAGTCACTGGTTTATTTAATGGCCTGCGGCCTGGTTCCGCCGCCCCCACACACCTTAGAATTTCGGCCCGGGACGAGAGAAAGCACGCGATATGTAGACAGACACAGACAGACACAAAGACACGCAGACAGACACGCAGCGGGGGGGGAGGGTCTTCGCGGACACGAAGACAGACGCAGATGCGCAGGCAGACGCAGACAGAGCCAGACAGACACAAATACACAGACAGACACGCGGGGGGGGGGGGACACGAAGAAAGACGCAGATACGTAGACAGACACAGACAGACACAGACAGACACAAAGAGACAGAGACAGACACGCAAGGGGTCTTCGCGGACACGAAGACAGACGCAGACAGACCCAGACAGACACAAAGAGACACAGACAGACACGCAGGGGCAGGGGGGGTCTTCGCGGACACGAAGACAGATGCAGATACGTAGACAGACATAGACAGACACAGGGGGGGGCGGAGGGGTGGGGGAAGACTACCCGAAGCCTAGGGAAGAAGCCCGAAAGCACAGGACACGCGCGTTGTTTGGTCCCGAAACAGTATCGGAAGACTAGGAGAAGAAGCCGGAAGATTACGGAAGACTACGGGAAGAAGCCGAAAGATTGCGGAAATTTACGGGAAGAAGCTTGAAAGATTTCGGAAGACTACGGGAAGAAGCCGGAAGACTACGGAAGACTACGGAAGACTACGGGAAGAAGCCGGAAGACTACGGAAGACTACTACTGGAAGAAGCCGAAAGATTACGGAAGATTACGGGAAGAAGGCGGAAGACCACGGAAGACTACGGGAAGAAGCCGGAAGACTACGGAAGACTACGGGAAGAAGCCGAAAGATTACGGAAGATTACTGGGAGAAGCCGGAAGACTACGGAAGACTACGGGAAGAAGCCGGGGGGGGGGGGGGGGGGGGGAGGGGGGGAGGGGGGGGGAGGGGTGGGGGGAATTCCCCAGAAATCCAGAGATCCAGAAATCCAGAAATCCAGAAATCCAGAAATCCAGAAATCCAGTAGAAACCAGCCCCAAGGGCCGCCCCAAGGGACATATAGGTTATATATATATATATATATATCTACATAATCATATTCACATTAAACTTATAGAAAGCATATCAACAAAAGCAACACAGAACACACCGCCCCCATGCCGAAAGCATGGTCCATTCTGGACCAGGCATGGGGTCGGCGGATTTGCTGGTGGTATTCTAGCAGCAGCACCACAAACAAGCGTTTTGAGTTCCGAGGTCTCCCAATACTAGACTCCTTTGTTTTCTTGCGACACATATTTTTCTTCGCAGAAACCCATGACGAGTTGCGAAACATTTGAAACCCACAAAGACTCAATGGGTGCTTTCAAGTAATCAAAGGGTGCTTCAAAATTGGGTTGCCCTTTCATGGTTGCTGTTGGGAAACATTTTACCTTATTGCTTATTGTGGTTTAGTGGGAAATCTCCACTTAACTGCTAACAATTACATTTTTACTCCCCTTCCAGCGTCACCATATACGTCACCCAAGCTTTGAGTCACGCCCCAACCCAGGCGGGGCTGGAGCTGCCGAAGGACGAGCGCGGCAGCGCGCTGGAGCGCTCCGCCTTCCTCTCCCGCGCCGCAGCGAGGGCCCAGCACGCCGCCCGCGCGCAACTCCGCGCCGCCGCGCGGAAGCGGGCTGCGAAGTAAAATCGAGCGATTCGCGAACCCGGGCATGGGGTGATGTTGGGCTCCGTGTTTTTGTCTGGTTTCATTTTGGGTGGGGGGGTGAGGGGGTGGCAAAGCAAAACTGCGATGTCAAGTTCGGTGGTGGCGGTTTATTGCATTTTATAGCCACCTGTGGTTAATTTATCATGTTGAAGCAAGGAAATTACTTTCAGTCTATTGAATTTGGGCCACATAGAGTCTCTTTTTTTTCGGCAAGCCGAGCAAACCTTCCGTATCCTTCCGTGCCTTATGCCAGCCACGCAAAGCAAGGCGTCGCGCATGAGGGGCATTTGGTGGTTCGCAGCCATCCGCTTGACTGGGTTTCCACTCAACCAATCATAAAGCTCCCAATAACATGACAAGGTATCAATAGGTGTTCAATGATGGCAAAGATAAACTCTGACATCTCCTACATGGAGGTCCTCTTAACAAATTTAAATGAAGAAATCTAGCACTAAAAGCTTCCGACTTTTCGCAGGGGATCGAAGGGGAACAACCCAGAGAAGGTTTCATCTCTCAGGCGATCTGTGGAAAGATGTTTAAAGGCCGTTTTGATAGAGCCAGAAGTACTAAGATATGGCAGGGTAACTGTTTCAGCCTGTGTTTGGTTTGCCTCCATGTTTTTGTGTGTGTTTGCTCACAAACAGCAGATTGGTATTCTAGCAATCAGTGGCAGCAGTTGCTTTGTCTTTGGGAGCTTGGCACAGGCCCCGTGCAATTGCAACAAGCTGTATGCACTCCTAGCCTTCACGGGGAGCCAAAGGAGCTGTATGCCACACGCAGGGGTAGCCCACGAGGCTGTCAGCCCCGAAGATCCCACTTTCTCAACCTGTATTGCCAAAAGACCGTCTGCGGTTGCAAAACAACGTGCAAAAGCGCTGACTGTCCTTTGGTGCATTTTGCCAAGGGCTGTTAGGACTTTAACTTTTTGCCAACTGATGGGTTTTCCACTAAACCACTAAAAGTTATTCACTTTTAGCAGGGGAGCAGAAAGCAACCGAGTGTCGTTCCTCCCAGTTCCAAATGTGTGCTTGCAACAAATCCAGAAGTGAAGTCTGAGTTGTCTAGTTAACTTGGCGGCTCCCAGCCATCCCCTTGGCTTTTTAGTTTTTTAGTGTTTAGTGGTAGTTCCCCAACAGCTGAAAGCTTTAGGGTCTCAGCCCAGATAGGCTCCGGGGTGGTCCGGGGCAGCCGGTGAGGTAAGGTTCCACGAGGGTTCCACCAGGGTTTCACGAGGTTCTGCGACCACATGCTGTTGGGGATATCACCTGAGCTTATTTCCATTTACTCCGCTAAAAGTTAAACTTTTAGCGGGAGATCTGAGGACAGCCCAGTGAAAATCAGTTCCACGGAGTGCCTGTCAGCCCAGTTTTCCCGGGCATGTCACCCTGGCAGGTGCAGATGGCACGAGCTGAAGTGCAGAGAGCGGCTAGTCCAGCAAGAATCATCTCAGTTGCCCAAAGCGAATCGACCTTTTAACCTTTTGCTTTTCTCGTGTTGGTCCAGTTTTGGTCATGGTCCCAAAAGGTTAACCTTTTATTTCCAGGTCCTTTGGGCAACTGAGTCATTTGTGGGGTTCCTCTCGGAGCGAAAAGGGGATGACCCGCAAAAAGTCATGGGGGGTGAACAACACTGTAGGTCCGCATAAACACAATTACAGAAACACAAATCAGAACAACAACTCAACAACACCAACAACCAGAACAACCAACAACAAAAGCATTTAATCAAAGCATACAACATGGGATGACCATTGGTTGGAAAGCCACGAGCAAGATTTGATATTCCAACTACATGAGAAAAAGTTGCCCATGGTCATTTGGGGATCGGAACGGATTATTGATCAACCCCCATGTCTCCGTCAAATCGTGAATAATTTCAAGGATGTGCAAGCCATCCGCCTTTGCCCGTTTAAGTCCGGAGTAGTCTTTGTTTTTTTTATACTGTCCTCAGGCAACGTATTGGTCCTTCAAGCGCAGGCAGGGGCTGAGCGTCCCCATGCGCCAATCTCAAAAAAAGGGTTAAACACTACGAAATCCCGCAAGCGGATTCAGTAGTGCTGCTACTGCCTCTAGATGATTTCACAGAAGCATTCATATATTCCGTGGTTGCTGACCGATCACCATGTCATGGTGAAAGTGCTCGCGGGGTAGCGAGCTACGATATCGCTTTGGTTTCTGCTGTTTGCATCTGGCGTCAATCTCAAAATAGCTGCTAGATTCTTTGGGTGGTTTTACTACAAACTCGACACAAGCGTCAAATGGCCGAGCCCCTATTCCCTTCCGGCTAGTCATAAATGCACCCTGCTGGTAGCAACATATATCTTTCTCACCATCATTTCTCAACAGTACTAGGATAGAGACTAAAAAAGACTAAAAACTCAACAGACTCAAAAGAATGCACTATTTCTCAACAGAAACTAATAAAAGACGAAATCAGATCTCCAAAAACTCCCAGATCTCCTACCCCGAGTTTAGTTGTAGGGGGCCCTCCCATGGCTCCCCAAAACACGTTGGGCCGCTCTGTGCAACTTTTGTTTCCTGGTACCCCGAACGCTTTTTTTCCACTCCGGCCAACTTCTCGACGGCGATTTGTCTTGCTTGACTCCCCACTCTCCCCAAAGAGATGGTTACCCAATATTTGGTGGCTCTTCGTTTTTCGCGCCCCATTCACCGGCACAGCTGATTTGGCTGCCCAGACATGGCCTCCAGTTGTTGGCACTTTGTCTAGGTCCCCCAGTAGTGCCCTTGCACCCTTTTTGGGGGGAGGGTTTTCTGCTAAAATAGACAAAAAAGAAAAAATACACGGTACCCTTATTCTAACCTCTCAAATCTGGAGGACCTCATCAGTGCATGTACAGACACACTGACTTATTTGTTTTTGGGGCCTTCTCCTTCTTTCCCGCTCCCCAATAAATCGCTGCGTCGAACAGACACTGTGCGCTATCGCAAAGGCAAAAAGACCTAGTTGTGGCCCAACTGAAATTCGTGTCTCCGACGGTTCAGCTCACAGGTCCAAGCTCGACGGGACATGGTCCTCTCAGAGGGCCGCCGAGAGGTTGGCATCTGGTCCTCCTTCGGCGTCCAGGCACCCGGGCGCCCGCGCGGGCGCCATGGACGTGTTCGTATAAGCCGCGCCTGGGACGTGCCTCCTGTTAAGCCTTTTTAAGGGGCGGCTTCAAAGCCAAGGATGCCATCGCTGGCGATGCATGGGCCTTTTGAGTTGGTCCCTTTTAGCTATTAGATGAGTCTTTTGCAAACTGCCGAATCTAATGGGATCCGGATTTCGAGCGGGTCATAATCGCAGACACGGGGGGGGGGAGTTGATTTTCCGCTGTTTGAACAAAATGCATATGAGCCTGACGCGTGGCTTCTGATTGGGCATGACCCACATGCACAATTCTAATGGTGTAGGTTGGTTTGGCAGTACATACCTGGGCATGATATGTTCGAATCTTGCGGTTGCATACGCCGCGTTAGCACAGATCAAAGCCTGGATCAACCTCGTGGTCCTTGCGGATGCGGCTTAACTTATGTTTGTGTAAGAGACATGGGTAGGGGTCACAATTAAACCACCAGGAAGTGGACCGCAGGTGTTTTTTTGCTGTTGCCGTTTCACAGGGCAACCCAGTTAAGGTACCTATTGTTGACCCACGGCCACGTGTTCGGCCTGGCACTAGTCGGCTTGAAGCGTCGCCCGCAGGATGTCCGCAAGAGCTTCTGGTCTGCCTGGCAGTCCGGCCACTTGGCGGAAAGGCGGGCGGTTGCGGCGCACG
This sequence comes from Effrenium voratum, assembly GCA_963377175.1. NCBI lineage: Eukaryota > Dinophyceae > Suessiales > Symbiodiniaceae > Effrenium > Effrenium voratum. The sequence continues at coordinate 634,587 of CAUJNA010001724.1, read as the reverse complement.
CGCCGGCAGGTTCCCGTTCCCTTGGCGGTGGGGCCTGCGGGCCTAGGGCGTTTGATTTGAAACGGCCTTCAGAATGAAGTCAGATGGAGCTTTTCACCTATTTAGATGTCATCGATTTGCCTCATTTTGCCAAAGGGAAGTCGTGCCAAGGTTTATCCAGCTTCCATTCCCGCGATGAGACCCTGTCTCTAACAGAGACGGGCGTTGCGTCCTGCGCTTTATGTCTTTCTCACTTGTGCTTGCACACAAAAACATTTGTGGTTTCCACAGCGGTCCTCGCACGGTCAGCGTAGGTTCGAGAAATAAGAGTAAACAACCATGACTCAGTTGTTCAGTGGCTCCATGTTTTTTCTTTTTTTGGTGGCTGCCCCACTAAAATGGTCTTCCCAACACAAGGTTCCCTTTTTTTTCCAGGGTCACTGAACAACTGAGATGAAATGCAGTGGGGTGTCTTCTCAAATCCACGGCAAGGTTTAGATGCGAAAAACTGATTCCCGCCCCCGCGCCGCACCATCCTTGCTCCTGACGCGCACGAGGTACAGGAAACAGTAGGAGGAGCAGAGCAGACGCAGTTGAACCTTAAACCTTTCTAGTGGCCATGGATTGCCAGTAAAGCTACATGAAAAGCAGTGTTTGTTGATGACAAATGCACTTTTCACTGCAAAACATGGGCCTGCACAGTGTGAAAGAGTGGCGAGTGCGGCCCATCCTGCTGGAATGGTTGTGCCAACACCCACATCCAGAGGAACCTCCGATTTGTTTTGCCCACGGCGGAGGACTTGCTGAATCGGGTATGAACAGCAAAGTGTTTTGTTGCAAAGGCAACATGTAGGGTAGAGGTGGGAGGGGGCTGGCCCGGATTTGAGGGTGGGCGGGGCGGGGGGGGGGGGTTGGGGAAGGTTTCGTTTGGATTGCGCTGCCTTTTAAGCTGTCAGGTCTTCGGTTTTGTTGTCGTTGCTTGCACACTGTAAATCAAAGCTCGGCCTCCTGCGTCCCTTCGATTTGCAACATGGTGCAGCATCGGCGGGATCCGTAGCCGCTGAGGGGATCCTGCCCGTTCCCACTGGGTCAAGCCTTGCGATGCGGCTGAGGTAAAGACTTTGCCGGACGCATGACCTTTTACAATGCCACTTGGCCCGGTTCTTGCGCGGAGAATATGTTCTATGGGTCAAAACCCAAATCGTACCCCCAGTGAACATCTCGATCCCCACTAAAGTAGACTAAAATGGGTGGTGCACCTACCCCAAAATGGTACCATTGGTATTGACCCACGGCCATATTGGGCAATACACAGCGGCAGGTGCCGCGCCAGGTAATTGTCCCTGTTTCCCGAAAGTTGACATCTCACGGGTGGTAAATCTCAGCTTGCTATAGCATATGCCTCAAAGCCAGGAGCCCCATTTTGAAAGGTCAAAGGATTGATGTGTTGCGCCCTTTCAGAGAATTTTCACAGCGTGAAGCCAACGACTCGTGGTGATTCATGGATTTGGCCAGAGGTGCTTTTCACGGTCGGTGCGCGGGAAGAATCCTTGTACGTCATGGTCTTCCGCCTCGTGATGCAGTATGCCCGGGTCTCAGCTTTTAAGCATTGACATCTTCTGGACTTTGGTGCATTTTGCTTGGCTGTTAGGACTTGAACTTTTTGCCAACTATTGGGTTTTCCACCAAACCACTAAAAGTTATTCACTTTTAGCAGGTGAGCAGATTCAGCAACCGAGTGGAGCTCAGTGGGGAATGAGAAATGGAATGAACCTGGGGATCCCCCTGAAAACGGGACCACCAGTTGAGGTACTGGCAATACTCTCGTGCTTGCGGGATGTAAGAGTCGCGCACATTGTGTTGGACAATCACGAAGCCCGGTAAAACGATAAGGTGCAAAAAAAAAGATAAGGTTTTTGGGTGTTTCCGTGTTGTTTGTGCTGGAAAACGATAAGGTTTGGAGCATGGAATGCACGTATTGCTAGCATTTTGCTCAATCTTGTTTGCTCCCTTTCCGTCCTTCCTGTTCACAACCATGGCTTGGAGCATTGAGACCCGGGAGAGGCTTCCGAGTCACGACGCTGAAAACGATAACAAAACGATAACAAAATCGATAACGCTTTTTGACAGAACCCATGCCCGTGAGGAGTTGCCCATTGAGAGGAACTTAGCCACTCTACCCTAGCTTTCCCTTTGATGTCTCCCGGCCATGGACAGCATACTTGTCTTTTACGTTGGAACATGTCTTGGACTCTACGTTGGAACACATTATTGCAGTTGATGAGCGCAGGCTAGCCAAACAAATTGAAGCAAACAAGCGCAAACGAAAAGCATGGAAGGAGCTTGCTGCTCGTGAGTCCGACGATGAAAGCCTTTGAAGCCACCATGAGAGCTGATGCGCGCAGTTGTCCAAAAATGCGCGAACCCCGGTAAAACGATAAGGTGCCAAAAAAAACGATAAGGTCGAACATACATCTAACGTGTAAAACGATAAACGTTGACGCAAAACCGACAAGAAAACACATGTGCAGCCCATTTCAATTGAGGTTTTGCCGCGGCCTCAGTTGGATGGGTCAACGTGGGGTCATTCCAACTCGTCCACTCGTTCCCTGCCAATCGCACCGATCGCAAGTCTTCTCCCAAGAGAAGCGCACACTTTTTGACTGGCCCAGAGGCTCCTGGAGCTTTCAATGGAAGACCCGACCCCTCCATTAGACACCCCGCTTCGGTTGTTGGGGGTCTCAAAACCAGATTGGTTGAAGGCCAAATCAATCGAGAGCCTCTGGATGGAGCTGGCAGCATCCGGTCCGTTGGGCGGGTGTACGTTTTTTTGGGGGTTTTCTGACTGTTGGCTCGGCTGTTGGCTTCCAAGAAGTTCAAAGGGGATGGGGCATGTGGCTGTGGTTGTGAAAACCGTTTTGGGATCCCATTTTGGTTGGTAGGTGCACCACCCATTTTGGAACCTATTTTAGTGGGGATTGGGATGTTCACTGGGGGTACGATTTGCGTTTTGACCCATGGCCATGTTTTATGGTTTTTCAGTGGTTTCCAGAACCCCCTCCCCTGGCCAAAAGGGAAGGATGGTGATATTTCTTCTGGTTTCCAGACCCTCCCCCGCCCGTTTTTTATGTTATTTTCTGGTTTTCTTTTTTTTTCTTCGCGGCTAAGTTGTTCCATGCTCGCTAGTCGCCTCGGCCGTTCGACCTGCGCGCCAGGTGGTGAATTTGACCATGGGCCTCATAGGCGCCTTTGGCTCCGCGCTGAGAGGTCCGTCTGAGTCACTGGAACGGGCCATGGAAAGGCCCAACTTTGGGGATCCTTGGGATTCTTGGGGATGCCTTGGAGGTGTCCAGTGGTGTTTTATGGCTAGCCACGTGGGTTTTACCCAAAACCAGCTCATGTAGCTGGCACTCCTTGGAGCACTCATGAATTCTGATATGGGTGTGGGTCAATATTAAACCACCAGGAATTGGACCGCAGGTTGACTCGTCCATGGTTCCATTTACCAGGGCAACCCATTTTAGGTACCTATTTTTGACCCGCAGCTATCAAAATACTTACATTGTAGAGCGGTAGGGGCAAGCGTTCTTTTTTGAGACTCCGCCTTGCATGGTTGGCTGTGTTTAGGTTCGTCGCGGCCAGTGATCTGTCTTTCTCAAGACTCTGCTTTGCGCAAGCACAGAGATGCAGGGTTGTGGGATCAAGAGGTTTCTCCCCACTTCTGTAATACAAGGGAATCCCCCTTTCTATTAACAAACTAGTCTTTGGGAAGCCCTTTTTGTTGTATCACAGAAGTGGTCATTCCCCACAGCCCTGCAGAGATGAGGTTTCTTCATGTACAGCATGTACGGCCTCATTGTGCCGGAGACTCGGGATGCTGTACAAGCAGCTGTGCTCCGCGAGCAAGCTCAGACAATTGCCATCAATGAGTCAGGTTGAATTCGGAAGTTTTGTGGGCTATTACCCTCCATTGGGTAAGTGGTCAGTAAGCCTGGTTGCAGCCCACTTAGTAGACTTATAACCGTGGTAAGCGGGTTATGACCAAGTTGATTAACCACTTACTAAGTACCCTGCCCCTTTCTTGACTGCTATTGGGTTGGATCTTTAGACTTTAACTTTTTGGGAAATTAAGGGGGTTCCACTAAACCCACAAAAAGTTAAACAAGTTTGGCAGAGGGGTCAACAGCAACCAAGCTCTAAGTTGACAACCCTAGTTGACAAGCATACTGTGGGTGGACGAAATCCTGCACCACTTTGAAGCCATAGCAAGCCATTGTTTGTTGGTACATCCAGGGGACGCATCACCCCAGAGTTTTCGAGTTGGTGCCTAAGAGGATTTTGCCCATCCACAGTTGGAACTACTCAACATCTCGCGCAAACCAGTTCACGCATCGATGGGGTGAAAAATCCCAGGTCCTATGGCGCCTCATTCATGTCCGGCCTGGCCTTCTTTCTACTGGCCACGGCGGGGAGCGGGAAAGAAGCCTCCGAATTTGTTGGGGGCGGGCGGAGGAGTTTGAAGCACAGCTTGGACTAAGACTCTCCAATAGTTTTCGTACTTTCTAGAGTTGTCAGTACAAGTCCTCGATTCTTCGGATGCGTGCGTCAATCATTTTTTGGGAGCCTGCCTTATTTGGGGTGCTCTCTCCGGAGATCCAAATGAGCCACAGTCAAAACCCGAGCAGACGAACAATTGGTAAGGGACAATCCCTACTAATAAATGCTGCGGATATCCGCCTTCTTAATTCCAGAAGCATGGTGCTGGGTCGACTCGACCATTTTAGTACTGGATTTTGACTATGGGTTTCAATCTATCAGCGCACCTACGGGAAGCACCTCAAGCCTGAGAGAATCCCGTTTTTATCAGCACCAATCCAGTTGACTCAAACGGAGTGACCACTCCATTGGATTGCGGCCGAGCAAGGTGGCAGGTTTGTCGATGCTCAGCACCTACCTTTGCTCCTTGCACCTGGGCCGCGAGTGAAGAGAGGCTCACGCAAAGGTGCCTCTAGGTCCCCCAGACAGGTGCAACCTTTCTCTAGCCCTTTTTTGGTTGGGAGGGTTCCGAACCCTTCTAAAATAGACAAACAACTTGGCGGCTCCCAGCCATACCCTTAGCTTCTTAGCTTTTTAGTGTTTAGTGGTTTCCATTTACTCCACTAAAAGTTAAACTTTTAGCGGGGGATCTGAGGGCGCCCCAGAAAAGAAAAAAGTTGGCACCCTTGTTCTAACCTCTCTACGGAGGACCTAGCTGAGGTGACGCTAGGAAGCGACCGCTTTTCACAGGCCAAGATGAACTTGCTAGTTGGAGAGGTCCAACAAAAGTTTTGATTCGCATTCAAGTCTATCCTAAGGTCATATCGTCATTCGCGCTCAGCTGAATTCGATTGTACAGCAATCTGGAGATTGGGATAAGAGGTGGACGTCAGGTCTCCTAGTGTTTTGTGGCCCAAGGTTGTATCTTCAAAAGGTTTTCTGTCACACCCCTGGGACCACATCCCGAAGAAAATACCCAAACTAATCCCAAATCAACAATAATAATGAGGTTATGTAGAAATGCGCCCTCTGGGGAATCACCCGGTTCTAGACAACTTTCCAGATACATATATAATTATATATATACATAAACTGGAGTTTGTTTTTGGTTTATTTGGGATTGTTTGGGTATTTTCTTCGGGGAGTCCTTAGATTTCTTTAGTGTTACTCGTCCCAAACAGATATCCGGTTGCTTTTGGCAGAACCGATTGGAAGTTTATCCATTGCTTGCGGCAGAAAGCAGTTTTCTAACCACGGAAACCAAACAGCTGGTTTTTTTTTGGACTGAACAAGTGAATTGGCTAGATCCTTTTGTGGCCCCAAAACTCCGCCCCCCAAACCCCAGACAAGCTCAAATATTCAAAGCGAATCAACCTGAAATGACCTTTTGGTTTTCTCTTTTTGGGTTTGCATTTTTAGTCGTACCAACCAACTATAACTACACCCGATTTGAGCAAAGTTCAAACCCCAAACCCTAAACGAGCCCTAGAACAAAATACAAACCACACCACTGACCCCGACCTAAAGCCTCAAACTTGAGCCAGCCTGCGACACTAAATCAGCCGAAAACCAGGCCCAAACCAAACTAGCCCCAAACCAGCCCCAACCCCCTGAGCAAAAACTTTTAAAGCAACCCTAAATTGACTCCCGACTGTCCCTAAAGCTACCCGAAAGCGATTCTAGATCACACCCAAGCCAACGGTGGACCCACCCCAAACTGGCCCGAAGCTAACCCAGCCGTCAAACAAGACCTAAACCAAGCCTAAGCCGAACCTGAGCCAACTCTAAGCAAGCAAAGGCAACGCCAAGCTAAAACACGACCTAAACCTGGCATCAAGCAACCCTATCCCGGTGAGTGGAACGCACGAAATTCATTCTGGAGAGTTTGATGAGATGGTCTTCCAAGACCCCTTTGTCAGGTGCCATGTTAATTGGTGGCGAGGGTAGACCAAAACATCAGGCAGCTGGGGTCTATGAGTAACTCTATGACGATTGGAAAGTTGTTCGGAGATTCGCGCGGCGAATTTAAATGACGAGCACCATGCTCTGAAGGGAGCCCAGGTAAAAATGTCTCTTTTGTGGCTGCGCGCTATTTGTAAATCCTTGAACTGTTGGCTGTGTCTGTAGCTGAGAAAGCCATGCTCTCTCTCTCTCTCGAGTAACTGACTCAGTTCATGGACTTGAAGCTTGTCGGGTTTGGACCAGTTTGGTGCCTAAGAAAAAAACTCACTGTTCTTGGCATGTTTTTTGGTTTTTTAGTTTGTGTGGTTCTGTTCATTTTTACTGGGGGTCTGCAAAAAGCAAAGTTTTTCGCTACCATACCAAGGGTAGAGATGAAACGTGTTGTTACTTGGTTTTGCCAATCCACTCGATGGGAAGTGAGTCTGTGAGTCGAAGGGGTTTCGCTGTCAGGTATGCGGTGGTTGCTGGAGGCTCGTAGCTTCCAACGCAGCTCTGGGTGTGTCAAAGTGTACGCCTTTAGGCACTTGGCTTCATGTAGGTATCCCTTTTGAGATTTGCCAAGGGATCCGCAGTTCTTTCTGATCCGATTCGGGCTCAGAAAACTGTTATTGGTTATGGTATATATATATATATATCTATGGTCACCCCCCCCATGATCTACATTTGGACTTCCAGTATGGTCTTCAGATGTAGATCACGCCCATCCAAGTGTAGATCATGGAGGGGAGGGCGAGCATATAGATATATATATATATATATATCCATATCCATATTACACTGAGCCGCCCCCAGCAAAACAGTGCATACGCCCTGTCAACTTAGGAGCCTTCTCAACTTAGCCGGCAAGAGGCATTATCTCACTTCCTGAGTTCCTGGACTTCATTTTTGTTTGGGAAGACCAGTTGAGTGGTGAACAAAACGCTTGCAGTTGTTTTTGCCAATCCACTCAGGAAGTGAGCCCACAGTTGCCAGAAGGCAGAACTCAGAGCCCTTGAACCTGCTGCCTGCCTTTTGCTGATCGCAATGCCAGAAATCGAGTGGAAGAGTTGTGCCCAAAGGCCCAAACTTTCGCTACAAAGGGCTATGCGCCATCCCAAATCTGAGTGTTGGGAGAGGATGACTACTTGTTACGAGACGTCGTGGGCAAGCGTGAGTTTTACTCCCTGAGTTCCTGGACTTCAAGCTAAGCCCGGACTTTTTTTGTCCAACCCACTCAGGAAGTAAGTAATACTGTAGATGGACACAATCCGGCACCACTTAAAACGCGGTTCAGCCACGTTCGTCCCACAATTCACAGGGGTTCTCTCGTTTCAGTTGTGTATCCGCTTCGGTCACGCAGGCGGTGCCATGCTGGTCCAACAGGCAGCGAGGCCCTGCCTGCTTGGCGTGTTGAGTTGAAAGCGAAAGCAGGTTCAAAGAATCACTTTTTACCTCGCTTGTCCAAAGCGAATCGACCCTTTGACCTTGTGGTGTTCCTATGTTGGTCTATTTTTAGTCATGGCCCCACAAAGTCCACTTGGTTATTTCCAGGTCCTTTGCGCAAGCAAGGTACACGACCTGGATTGGATTCTACATCAGCCAACTGAGAAACTAATATGTCTGGAATTAAGTGTTGCTCGCCACTGCAAAAGAATACATTCTGGAGTTAAGCCTTTTTCGGTTGCCAAGAAACATATTACATTCTGAAGTGAATTCGTGCGTGAATGACACTTGAAGATCGCACATGGCCAGTTGGACCATAGAAGTTGCGCCGAGGATTGCATGTGTTTAGCTTTGTTTCGGCCATCTGGCCATGCACCCGAGCAACTCTGCAATCTTTTGGCATGCGTCCTAACTACTTCCCTCGGAGGTGGGTTCTTTGACCTGGCAAGGCGACATTTTGGTAAACGGATAACTCAGCCCGGCTGCGACTCGCATAATATGAGGTTGAACACTGGTCTTTTGCTTGCGTTGGCGTCCGCAAGCGGTTGAAAGGGATGTGCTAAAAGTATTTGGCAAGCTCGTCGATGAGTGACGGGCAGTCAGACTGCAACTTGCAGCGGCGATTTATTGGAATTGGCGTGTCAGTTTTGTCAAGGTTGCTGCCGCGCAAAAAAATCGAAGTGGGGACCAGAATCGTTCACATGTCATCCAGTGCGCTCTCCCAAAGAGAGCATAGCAGCTGGCAAGTGGGGCGCAATCAAAACCCAGGTAGATGAAGGTTAGTAAGGGATAGTCCCAACCAGAACTAGCTGCAGATATCCGCCTTCTTAATTCTTGAAGCATGGTTCTGGGAGTACGACCATTTTAATACCGAACGGTTTTGATTATGACTCACATAGAGCCCCCAATCCACACTGCCAGTTGCTTCATGCCGGCTCGCCAGGCATGCCGCTCTGGAGATGACTAAGCAGGTCCCTCTCTCACAATTACAAGGGGCGATCGATTCGGTACGTCTAAGTAGTTAGTAAGCTTGGCTATAACCCAAGAAAACTTCGAACTATCGCTTCTGTGGGTATAACTAGGCTTGCTAACTTACTAAGTACTGTGCCCCTTGAAATATATTGTCGATTTGAAGCTATGTGTCAGTTCTTGATTTTGAGGGGATGGGGCAACACATTTCTTTCAATGCCTGAAGTATGCATTCATACTATCGCATGATACATATGCCCAAACGCAGATAGAGAGACGCTACCCCAAAGACTGGCTGAGTTGATCTATTCGTGGCAAGCCACAAAAGTAATGATCAACGTTAGGACCTGCAGCTCTGAAGCAGGTTGGCGCGGCATAGCGGCAGCTGTGTGTATCTGAAATACGTACCGTTTGTCTCGGGGAACTTGCGCCAGAATTTGCGCTGCGATGTTTTTCCCATTGCCTGCATTGCGTTCGAGTGTCCGGCGGAGCTGTGAGTTGTGTTTGAAGGGGATGGCCCGTACCATCACAATCTTGCGAAACGCAAACGGCCATCAACGCTTCGGACGGTTTATCTCTATGACGCTTGTTGGAATGCCCCAAATGAAACTGGTCTACCTTCACTGTTCTTGGCATGTTGTTGTTTTTTGTTGTCACTTCTTTGGTTCTGTGCTTTTTCAGTAGGGGGCTGCAAAAAACAAAGTTGTTTGCAACCATACCAAGGGTTGTGAGGCTAAGTCCATGCCTCGCCAACGTTTGAGGCCAATTGAGTGAACGATACTTGTGGGACGGCGGGAGGACGAATTTGGCTTGGTTCCGAAGGGTTTGAATCAGGCTGCAAGGTCCCATCCGAGCTGCGATGGCTTATCATCGGTGCAGCGGCTGCTATAGCAATGTCAAGGTGAGCCACGACCAAATTCCGGGTGGGTGAAGGTGAGTAAGGGATACTCTCCTTGCCACAAATGGGTGCCTTCGCCGCCTGGGAAAATTATTTAGATGGCGTTTTGGTCTCGAGTTTGATACCGATGGGTCTTGATTATGACTCAGTTGTATCTTCCCAAAGGTCAGCAACTTCAAGGTCAAGTGTTGACTCTACAGGTGGAGCTATTTGAGTAGATCTTCACACTGAAGGATGCCATGTTGTAGGCCTCCCTGTAAGGTTGACCCACTTTTAATCAACCCCAGTTTAGTTTCATAGGGCCCCAAAAGTGTGATTCCAACCACATTTCGCCCGGGGAAAAGCACCCCCCTATGAAGCCAAACTGGGGTTGTTAGACACCATCCTATCTGAGTAGATCTTCACACTGACCGCCATGTGAGTAGCGTTTTGTTTGCTCCTCCATTGGCGGACGGTTGAATAATTTCATATGAATTAGAAGGGAATAAAAAGACACTACACATGTGTAGGCTTCCCTGTAGAAGCACTCCTGGCGCCGCTGATTGGAACTTCCGCCGCTTCCGCCAGGCCGCTCTTCAGCTGGACAACGGCAAGGAGGCGAAGAAGCTGACGCAGAGGCGGTGCCCGGTGTGAAGGCGCATGGGCGACGTCCGAACAAACCTGAGTCACGTTCTCAAACCCGATTGGGGTACTTCCATTTGCTTAAGCATATTGTTTATTCTTCCTTTTTGGTTTTCAATTGAATCTATCACTACTGGATTTTTTTTCCAGGGGTCTTAAGCAAATGGAAGTCTAGATGGAGGTTAGCTCACTTTAGTCACTTTTTGGGTTTGGACCATTTTAGTGGTAAGTTCAATAGTTCAGACTTTTTGGCCAGTGCACTCATCAAGTGACTTAGGGATACTCCCCTTGCCAAAAGCCGTGTGCCTTCGCCGCCTTGTTCGATCTCTGGGTAGACCATGTTAGTAGCGATGGGTTTTGGCTGTGACTCACAAGGTACCCTGGAAAAAGGGCGCCAAAAGCAGATTCCTCTGAGAAGTCAACGGGACTACGAAGCAGAAAAGCGAGCTGCCTTTATATAGATGCTGGTCAGACAGGCTGTTGAGCAAGCTTGTGTCCTGGGCAATCAGACCCAAATAACAAACGGAAAAACAAAGTCGCGGGAGGCCTCAGGAAGTGATGTTAGACATCTTTCTGCGTGAACCATGGATCGACATGAATGCTTTTGGGGCGTGAGCGGCTCGTTTGTTTGACCCTTCTCTGTGTTGTTTCCAGGAGATATGTGCAACACTGCGGGAGCTATTCCGAAATATGTCCCAATTTGAGTAATTGTTCAAAGGTTCTACCGATACCTTATATAGTCCGCCGCAGCTGTCTTCCGCTGCTAAAGAGTTCGGCGGCTGGCCCCAAGTTGACAGGTTGGACTGTGGCTTTGGGAGTGGTGATCCTTATGTTTAGGATTCTGAGGCGTGTTGGCCACAACATCTCGAGGTGCCAAGGGATGCTACCAATACAGTCGTATGACAGAGGGCGACAGGATTTTGCGAGTTGAGAGTTGGGTGTGTCTTTTTAGGGGACCCTCCGAAACGGCGGTCGGCCTTGGTTTCCCGTTAAAACCCACCAGAAAAGGGGTAGCACCAAAAGGCACAGCCAGTTGTGGATTCAGCAACGTGGCTGAGAAGGTCTGACGATGCCAAGTGATGGCCTGAGACGGCCGGGAATTGATGGTGTGCTTGCGATATGGGTGTGTCTGTTTTTGGTGGCACCCCTTTTGTTTTGATGTTAATTGGACAACCCAAAGGTATCCCACCATTTTGAAGGTCCCCTAAAGTATACACACCCATGTTTAGCACGTTTCCCGCAAAGTTTTCTGTTGCAACAACTAGCTCGCGTGCTGCTGGTGAATGCGGCACTGTTCAACACTGCACTTGTTCGAAAGGTGGATAGCTTGATTCCTGTCATATTGGTCCGCACTTCACCTTTCTGCAGTGTCGCTTTTATGGTGTCCGCGCAGTTGCCCAGTGGATTTTCCAGAACCATTTGGTGCGGCATTGACTCTCTCCTGGCCTTTTTGACAAGTTTCCCCACTCCATTTGAAATCTGGCTGTTCCAGACTGAATGGTAACGTACTGTACAGAGCAAGTAGAAAAGCAAATGACATCTCGCGCAAGACAAGAAGCCAGCTTCTCACTCCTTGAGTTCCATTTCGGACTTGATGTTTTTCGGACTTTAGTCACTTGTTGGGCTTGGACCATGTTAGCGGTATGCAAGAAGTTCGGTTACTTTTTTGGTTGCCATCGGCTCAATGAGGAAGGCTTCGGGTCGCCTGAGTTCTCTCCGATTTCGGGGGATGGACCCCTCCGTCCACTCCGTCCACTCGGGCGTGTGGGCAGACCTCGAGACGACTCTCCGGAGAGGAAAACATGGTCGCGGGTCGTGGGAGTCGCGGTTTAACCCAGAGGGTAGTAGCTTTTGGGGGGACAAAGGGGTCGACCTGCTTAGGTACTTGGACCCTCTGGGTGATAGGGGATCTTCCCCTTGATACTGTGGGTGGTTGCGAAATCCATTTCGCACCACTTTGAAACCATAGCAAACCATTGTTCGTTGGTATTTACAGGGGAAGCATCACTCGGGTGTTTAGGTGGTGCAGGATTTCGTCCATCCACAGTATGGGGGGTTAGTCTTTGGGAAGCCCTTGTTGTATCAGAAGTGGTCATTTCCCGGAGCCCTGAACCGGAGCGTCAGATTTGCGGCAAAATTCTAAAGGCCCTTTCAGATGCTGGACATGAATCCATAGCAATGTGCAAAGGGTCCCAATTCAAGCTAAAAAATACCGAGTGTCCACCAAAGGGTCCCAATTGAAGTTATAGAACACAACGTTGCGTGGAACGTGGCACTTGGCGGCCTGCGCAAGCCCATTTAATCAGCGCCAGCAATCCTCAGCAGCTAGACCGCAGGGCGAGCGAAAGCCTGCGAAAAAGCCTGTCGCCAAAGTCTTGCGAAAGTGCTTGGTTTATAAGATTGGGCTGCGCGAACAGCAGGAAGTTGCTGAGTTAGACAATGTTCCTTTGCAAACCAATGCAAATAGGCCATGGTAAACCATTGTTTGTTGGTATTTTCAGCGGATTCATCATTCCAGGGTTTCAAAGGTAGTGCCGGATTTTGTCCACCCACTGTATGCCTATTGATATGCATTGTGGTCGAGTCCGCCTCAACTTATCCCGGGCTTTCTGATTTTTTGTTGCATCTCAATGCACGGAAGCCGGGCCGAAGCTTGCCCTCCCAGCAACAGAGTCCCGTCACAACGTGTTGAGCAGTGCCGTAAACGATGTGGTTCATTTCAATTACCCTGGTGGCTCCCAGCCATCCGGTTCCTTAGCTTTTTAGATAATTATTCTTAGTGTTTAGTGGTTGGATTTCCGAATTTAACCCACTAAAAGTTTAACTTTAGCGAGCGATCTGAGGGCAGCCCAGTTACGGCATTGCGAAGGCCGTGTAATTATGCTAAACCTGCGCAAGCAAGCACTTGTACGCGTGCGTGAGCATGTTGTTGCAAGTTTCCAGGTGTATGCTGCGCATAGTCAACTTAGACTGGAAAGTTGCAACTTTCGAGCAGGAGCTGCCGAAATGTACCGAGTTCGCGCGAAAGAGGCGTATGCGGTCGGGAAAGCATTTGCGAATGGTTCTGCGAACGTAATGTGTTAGTAGAAGGGCTTATGAAGAGGTTGTTTGCCTCCGCTCATTTGGGACAAGGCAGCAAAATAATGGGTCTAAGGAAGCCCGGAAGCCAGACAAGCATCTCAAAGTGTCGAGTGCGAGATTCGACTCCAGCCGATCTGGCCCAAAGTAGAGGACGTAATGCGGATATGGCTCCTCAATTGCATGCAGTGAATGGCCTGAGGTTTTTTGACTTTATGCTTTTTGGGAAGATCAAATTTGAATAGTAAACAAGGGGGTTCGTCTTTTTGGTTGGCCAATCCACTCAGGAGATGAGAATCGCGCAAAGGGAAGTCGGAAGTGAGCTTTGCGATTGAGAAAGGAACGTTTGAAATACATGGTTCAAGGATCTCATAGAGAGGCCTTGCAGTCACACTTGCCATCTTGGTGCTGCGCAGACAGGGCGGCCAGCACAGCGCATCACGGCAGCGCAACCAGCTGTATCCTTGCCATGCTTTTCGCCGAGGATGAATACGTCGAGTCCCTTGATTGCAATGACTGGCTTGCTGGGGAATTTCGGCAAGTTAATGCAAGGCGCAACGATGCGATGTTGGGCATTTGCGATTACTTCCTATCCGATCTGCCAGGCTGTCTCTGCGGCAGCCGAACAAGCGCGCGTTTCAAGGTAACGCAGGCTAGTGATAAGCGAAGGGCCCCCGAAGTAGTTGGCGGAACTATTGGGGGGGTGGAGGGGTCAGAATCGTGCTTGGAGAAGCTTGTGGACTCCCTTTGATTGTCGGCTTGGCATTTGCTATCCCGCCTTCCCGTTATCATGTTTAGGCCGCTGAGCAATTGTTGAAGCACTGTTCTGTAGTCTCTCTCTTTGCTTGCTAGGCGCTACTGGACCGCGCTCATGATGGGGCCACGTCAGATCTCGAGGGCGTTTTGTGTGCTGAAGACTCGCAGAGATACAGCACCTCAAAAGGTTCCACCTGAATTCCCCTGCAGTAGACAATCGGATCCTTTCAGTTTTGAAAGGGTGCTGCCCTTGCCGACAAGGACATGGAACCACTGGGTTTATGGATGCCTTGTCACGGATATTGCAAGCACTTGTGTTTACTTGGTGGTTGCCAGCCATGTTTACATGATACCACTGCGCCCTTCTATTTGCTGAAATGAACATGTTTATAACTTTCCTCTTTGCGTTTAAAGGAAATCAAATTCATTACTGAACATATGTTCTCATTGTTCCCTGGGGGCGAACACAAATTGCCGCAGACTAGTCTCTCATTTGATGAGTTGCCCAATATGCCCGGCACCGCGATTTTTTGACATGTCTGCGCGCAGAGACGGTGGAAGTAGGGCCCCTCCTCAACTTTTCTTTGCATCACAGGTTTTCCCATTTTGGGTCTGTTTGCACCATCAACTCAGGCTTTCCTATTTTGGGTTCCCACGTGTTTTTTGTTTTTGGCCCCTTACACGGTGCTCTGCTTTGATTTCCAGGTCCGCACCGGGCGTCCGTTTCTGCGTCCGTTTCGGAGGCGCGAGGTGGAGCTCGAGGCCCCGGAGCTGCCAGGGGGGAAGCTCGTCTTGCGGCCCCTCGGTGGGGTTTTCAGCCGTGCGCGCGCTCACCTGTTTTCCGGGGTTGGAGCTCGCTCACCAATTTTAAGGTGAACGTATCACCAGTGGACGTATGTTTCTGGTTATTTCCAGGGGACGAAAAGGCAAATGAGCCACAATCAAAGCCCGGGTAGATGAAGGTTAGTAAGGGGCAGTCCCAGCCGGAAATGGTTGCGGAATTCCGCCTTCTTAATTCTGTACATGGTTATGGGTAGACCATTGTTGTACCAGGTTTTGATTGTGACTCAAGCCAAGTGGATCCAGGAAAGCAGATTTGGGGTGCAGGCTGGAGGTGTCTAATATTAAACCCATGCTGAAAGGGGCGATCCATGCAAAAACTACGTCAGGTAAGTGGCGATCGTAGGCCTGCTAGGTCCCCCAGCAGTGTCCTTTTACCCTTTTGGGGGGAGGGTTCCCCTACTAAAATAGACTACAGGAAAAAGGTTACCCTCATTCTAACCTCTCTACTGGAGGACCTAGCCAAGTGAAATAACCCACAAAAGCCATGGAAATAAGTCTCCGTTCAGCGGCTGATTTCACCACTTCCCCATTCTTTCCAGGGATCCGAATCTTTTTAGGAAACCATCAAACACCCAGGGGGAACAGCCGGATTTTGAAAAGAACGATGTTAAAAAGAATGGTTGGAATCAACCACTAGAGCTATATAGTAGGTAGCCTTCGATCCATTTTCCGTTGGCGTAAAGGTTGGGGGAATCAGCCTCACCAACCAAAAGAAGCCGGAAGTGGAAAAGTGACGGATGGGAGCGCTTCCCTCCACTCTAGGCTGGCTCCCTTTGCCCACAAAACCAGGGAACATGGAATCACTGGGAAGGGTTGTCACAATATTCTCGATCAGGTTCCTTTGGCAGGGCCTGCTGGGAGCTTTTTGAGGAGGGCGTATCCTTTCGCGTCGCAAATTGGTTTTATTTTATGATTTCTTGTGTTTCGGTCCTAAGTTTGGTCCCGTTTCGGTCCTATGTCTGGTATGTGTTTGTTTGTTTGTTTGTTTGTTTGTTTGTTTGTTTGTTTGTTTGTTTGTTTGTTTGTTTGTTTGTGTTTGTCCCGAAAGCTAGTGTGTTTAGAGTCTGCCAGGAAGGCTAGCATGGGTGTGATTAAGCGACTGATTGGCAGCACCAGGCTGGGTGACTCTACTAGGTCCCCCAGTAGTGCCCTTTTGCCCTTTTTTGGGGGAGGCTTCCCCTACTAAAACAGACTGCAGCAAAAAGGGTGCCCTTATTCTATCCTCTCTACTGGAGGACCTAGCTCTAATTATGGACCGTGACTCAATGAGAATCCCTGACCAACATGAGTCAGGGTCGACCAAAACGAGTGCGGGTGCTGTAAAAACAGCCAACATGACACAAACTGAAGCTGACTAAGACCAAAAAAGATGACGACCTTGTTTTTTGAGGCCGTGCTTGCAACTTGCCTTGCGACTTTCCGGGATTTGCCGGGGCAGCTGCAATCAGACTGTTCGGAGACTTGACAAATGGTTCATAGCAACTTCTCGCTATCGCCGCCAGGTTTTTATGCAAGGAAAACCCCTTAAGGGTTACATAGGATGACTGTACTAGCTGTGCAAACTGGGTAGTTTTATGCTCGCCCTCGCTCAGAGTTCGAGCTGAGGCTATTTGGATGGCCCATGGGCTGCTCCGGAGCCTTGATCGAAATCAGATCTTACGTGCAGCAGGCTTCTCTGCAGATTGAGTTGTGGAACCCCCTTTTGGGGGTCTATCTTCTGGGGGTCAACCGAAAAATTGTCCTCTTCCGAGAATGGTTTTTCTCGAATTCAATGCAGTGTAAACATGTGTACATGCCAGAGGAAATGTCAGACACATGGCTCGCATCAAAGTTGTGTTCACGCGCATCGTCGCGCTGATTGAGAAGGCGGTCTAGCTAATGTGCATGGATCCTATCACTTACTGGAAAAGGGTGGCCCATCCTTTCCGCAAGGCAAACTATGGTACACCATTCGTTTGGCCCATGCAAAAGTCTCCAAATCCAGCGACTTCAGTAGATGGGTGTTTTTTTTTGAGGGTGCCCCCCTGCCTTTTGGTGTCCCTTTAAAAGGCCACCAAAAAGCGGGTTCCCTGCAAAAATTGTCAAGGACGCACCCATATGCACGCGGCCTCCGATATGGAACCGCTTGACCTGAGGTGATATCGTTTGGAGAGGCGCCAGGAGCTCAGAAGCGCGGCTTTTTGGGCCAGTTTTTCTTTGGAACATTTTGCTTGGAGCATTGTTCTTTCCCGGTTCCCGCTCGTGAACTTTGGTGCATTTTGCCAAGGGCCAACCAATGGGGTTTCCGTATTAAACCACTGAGATTAAAAACTTTTAGCAGGGGAGCAGAAAGCAACCAAGTCTTCGAAAGGAACTGGGTGTGGGCTCACAATTCAGCCGGGGAAAAACATACAGGCTCATAGGTGTCCTTTTTAGGTAAAAATAGATGGGTTCCACTGGTTTAGGTGGGGTTTCTTCCATTTACCAGGGAAACCCATCTATTTTTCCCAAAAGGCCACCTATGCGCGGGCAGCCAATTCAAGAGGTAGGGTTACGCAGGTTTTAGTCTTGGGTTCCATTTGCCAGGGTGCCATTTTGGTACATTTGTTTGACCCGCAGCCAGCTCGAAACCCCCGAGGATTTGCGGGATTCTTCTCGGGTTGATTCCAACCATTCTGTTCAGCCATGGTTCTTTTCTCAAACACCGGCCGTTTCTTGATGGTTGGTTTTTGATGGTTGCCTGAAAAGATTCGGGTATCCCCGGAAAGAATGAAAATTGAGAAACTCCGCCTGAAACTGCGACTCAGCAACTCAGCCACTCAGCCACTGCACTCCAAGTGGCTGGGCGGCTGAATAGCTGGGCGATGGGTTCCGGGCGAATGAGAGAGCCCTAGTCTGCGATTTGCCTAGGTCCATGGGGGGGGGGTACCATATATATATATATATATATATGTAAGTCCAGCAATGACAGATTCCCTTTAAAGCCAACAGGGGAACACAAAGCATATTCTTAAGAAATTATATAAAAGTAGGCCATGTCTCATCAGTTTTCGTCTCAATGCAAGCGCGGGCTGAAGCCTGTCACAAGTCCCAATGGCGAGAATGCCTAAGGACAGAGTTGGAGGGAATGCCGAGAAGTAGCCACATGGTTGTTGTCGGGAAACATTTTACATTTTGCTTATTGTGGTTTAGTGGTTGAAATCCCCACTGAACTGCTAAAATCTAAGTTTGTGTTCCCCTTCCAACGTCAACCAAGGCCAAAGGCTATTGCCTCGTAGCAGTTGTCCATTTGTTAGCCCGAACAGTTTGTCAGCATGGACAATCACTCTGACTATTGGCCTGTAGTCGCTAGGACTAGGGACTTCTAGGTGCTGTTGTTACAACCTGAAGTAGTTGCTGGTG
The DNA here is from genome assembly GCA_963377175.1 of Effrenium voratum. Taxonomy (NCBI): domain Eukaryota; class Dinophyceae; order Suessiales; family Symbiodiniaceae; genus Effrenium; species Effrenium voratum. Next base: position 616,142 of record CAUJNA010001724.1, on the reverse strand, counting down.
GAAATGGCAGTGTGAAAACCAGATGGACACTTTGGGGGAGGGCTTGAGCAGAGATAAGGCCAATTTTAACCTTTTTTGTAGGGTTTGCTACAGCTCAGCGTTTTGGTCAGGATGTAGCAAACCAGTTCAGGGCGACCAGTGCACCAATTTAGGTGATCGGAAAGCAACAGGCCACCCCTGTTTCGTGCTGCGCAAGTACTGGAAATGAGTTTGTCGGAACATGTTTATGTTTACACACTGCTTTATTTGCGTCCATAGTGTCATCTTCGACCTCGCCCTCGAAATGTTTGATTTGAAGGAACACCTCCCTCCGACTGTCCCTCCGAAACTCGCATTTCAAGCGGCCGAATTGGGTGACAATCAAAGCCCGGGTAGATGAAGGTTAGTAACAGCCAGGAAAAGTCTGCCCTCGCCGCGTTGGTATCTCTTTAATTTTTGATGGACCATTTTGGCACCGATCGCTTTTGATTCTTGCGATTGCACCATGGTTTCTCGCTGGTGCTCAGGGAAGGAGGGAATGGACCTGGGATTTTGGTAAAGGAAGTGAAATCAAGATGTGTTTTTTGTTCTTTTCTGGGGGTCATTCCACTTCTCATTCCCCAAAATGGGGTTCCCGGAGAAATGAAACCACAAGTTGGATGGTTTATCTCGGGGTCATTCCGCTTAACATTCCCCAATCGCGCCAGCAAGTTGTTGGTCTAGCTCGTTGCAAGCGGCTGCGGGGCTTGCTGCAAGGTGCAAGCAGGCCCTGAGAATGGGACTGCGGTTATAAACCATCCAACTGGTGGTTTCCTTTACTTGACAAGCCCAGCCATCCGGTTCCTTAGCCTTGTAGATATTTTTAGTGTTTAGTGCTTGGATTTCCGAATTTCACCCACCAAAAGTTATTCACTTTGAGGGGATCAGAAACCGGACAGCCCAGTTTCGGGGAATCCCCTTAGTTCCGGTTCATTGAACCACATCATTCCCCACCGATTTTTCGCACCAGCGCCAAGCGTCGGCTTAAAACGGCCCGACGACCCGACGACCCGACGCCGCAGGCCTGGGGCGCGTTGCAAGCGCTGCTGGCGGAGGCGCCGCGGCTCCGCAACCGCCGTGCCCTGGAGCTGGGCGCCGGCTGCGGGGTGCTGGCGCCTTGAAATGGACGGCGAGGTCTCGAGGTCTCGTAAACGATGTGGTCCAGTTGTGTTTTTGATCTGGTCCAATTGATTTGTGGTTTTGCTTAAAATGTCTTGGGGTTTGGAACTCTTGCCGTTGTGTGTTTTTTGGCTTACATGGCCGTGGTTGTCAAAACCGTTTTGGGATCCCATTTTGGTTGGTAGGTGAATTCCTAACCCATTTTAGGCTTTATTTCAGTGGGAATGATTGGGATGTTCACTGGGGGTACGGGGTTTGAGCCATGGCCAAATGTCTTGGGGTTTGGAACTTCTTCCAGTGTTTTGTGTGTTTTGTGTTTGAAGTCTTGGGGTTCTAAGGGATTTTTGACTGTCTTGGGGTTCGGAACTTCTTCCATTGTTTTATGATTTTGTTTGCAGTCTTGGGGTTCTACGGGATTTTTGACCGTCTTGGGGTTTGGACTTCTTCCATTGTTGTATGATTGTGTTTGAAGTCTTGAAATTCTACGCGATTTTTGACCGTCTTGGGGGTCGGAACTTCTTCCATTGTTTTGTGATTTTGTTTGAAGTTTTGGGGTTCTACGGGATTTTTGACCGTCTTGGGGTTCGGAACTTCTTCCATTGTTTTGTGATTTTGTTTGAAGTCTTGGGGTTCTACGGGATTTTTGACCATCTTGGGGTTCGGAACTTCTTCCATTGTTTTGTGATTTTGTTTGAAGTCTTGGGGTTCTATGGGATTTCTGGCCGTCTTGGGGTTCGGAACTTCTTCCATTGTCTTGTGAGTTTGTTTGAAGTTTCGGGGTTCTGCGGGATTTTTGACCATCTTGGGGTTCGGAACTTGTTCCATAGTTTTGTGATTTTGTTGGAAATCTTGGGGTATTCCAAGGGATTGGTTGACTGTCTTGAGGGTTTTAAGGTTTTGTTTGACCATTTTGGGGATCAAGAGTTGATTTTAGTTTCCCTTGCTGCTTGGGGGCGGATGAAAGATATATGGAATCCCTATTGGTTTTCTTGCTGGTTTGATAGGCAGGGAATGAGATATGGAATGACCCCGCGATAAGCCATGATTTCCTGCAAGGGAATCCCATTCCCTACTGACCACAAGCAAGCTGTTTGACCGTCTTGGGGTTCAAGGGTTGATTGAGTTTCCCTTGCTTAAAGACTGATGCAAAGATGCTTCAAGAACACGATTGAGCATGCTTGCTTCGACTTTGTAATACTTTGTAGAGTTGCGTGAGTGAGTCATATTGCTTTGCGCGGGCATGACAAAATTGTTTCTTCTTTTGGGTTTTACACTGACGCCCTAGGAATAAACCACGGATTCACGACTTTATTTGCTCCGGCCGACTAGCAGCCAGGAGACTGCAAGGTTTAGCTTTTGGCTCGATCTAAGACGTGCCTGTCCAGCCCGGATCAGTCCCTACAAGTTTGGAGAACGATGATCCTGTACACTACCTTGGCAGCGACAGTCGCTAGAAACGTTTATTTGATGGAGATTGCAATGGGGCACCCTATGTTGCAAAGCCCAAGATGGAGTGTCCCTCAAGTTTGTGGAATCCTCCCCGCCAGCCTTAAGCCGTCTCGGGTTTCCACAGGAGGCTTTGGCTCGAGACGAATCTGGGCCTCAATCCGAAAGAAACATAGGCGGCTTCCCTCGCTTCCTGAGTTCAACGTTTGACACTTTTGGGTTGGGACCATTCTCCGAAGTGAGTTCCCTTGTTCCGCTCCCCGTTTTGAGCAGGGACAGGTTGTGAAGCTTTCGCCACTTGCTAGGCCTTCGCTGCAGCAACGCTAGGCTGGGCTCGTAATTGACCCGCGGTTTGGGAAGCCCAGGCTTTTCAAGTGCAAGCGAAAGCGCAAGCAAGCAAGTGCAAGGAGTGTCGTTGCCGAAATGGCGTGGAGAACCTGTGAGTTGTTTTGTTCTCGAACAGCGGCAAATGCAGGTCTTGCACGCGCTCTTTGATTCATTGGGATTGCGTGGCACCTCGTTTCAAAATTAGCAACTTGCTGTTTGTAGATCAGAATTGTCCTCCGTAGTTGTTTTGTTCTTCTTCTGAGTAAGTGAATCACAATAATACCATCAGTGAAGCTGCATAAAGCATGGACTGTCTTGTGTTGATGCATTCCTTAGAGGTTGGCTTCCTGTACCTGTCGTGTTCCCATCGAATCACATGTTCGCCCGATTGACAAGATGTCGTCTTTTGACCAACTCGCTTTTTGTCCAGCGAAATCGTCGGGTTTCCCAAGGGGAACGCGCCCGAAACTTTTGGCCCGGAGAAGCTTTCTCCAAGTTGTACCGAGAGGTGTTTGACCTCAGAGAGGTTAAGTCCAGAGCCGTCAATGTAACGTGCATGTATGTATCTATATATGCCTGTGGGACAATTCCAATGGTATCCCGTTTTGGGATAGGTGTATCTTTAGAGTGCATCATGGGCTACTTCAGATGGGGTCTCTTTGGCCTGGGTTTTTGGGGTTGAGATTCAAGTGAAATTCAGGTGAAATTCCAATGAGTTTCCTCCAAGGAAAATCATTGGAATTTGCTTGGCATTTTGCAGCTTTTGGCTCAGGGAACCATGCCCTCACATAGAAAGAAGAGGCTCTTGCCATCGCATTGGCAGCCTGCTGCCATACCATGGAATCAGGCTTATCTGCAGACCCCTGGGTGCGCATGGCCGACCACTGCTGCCCAATATGAAAATGAAGAGGAGGAGGAGGAGGAGGAGGAGGAGGAGGAGGAGGACGATGAGAGCCCCGTCAGACTGAGTCAGATTAAGACAAGAGGCAACCAGGAGAGTGAGCCAGAGGATGAGGCGCTACCACAAACCGATGATCCAAGGAAGGAGCTGGCAGAACTCAAAAAGAAGAAGGGTGCTCCCAGATTCATCAACGAGCACACCATGGCCACAAAAGACTGCATTCTAGCGGTGGGCAAGGCCGCTTGGAAGCACCATGCCAACAAGGCTAGAAGCATCTTGTCCCCTCTCAATGTCCTGGAGTACAACATAGGGGCAGCAGCGAGGATGGTGGGCCAGTGAGCTTGAAGACACAATCTCGAACTGTTGCTGGGAAGAGAAGAACTTTCAGCATGTCCTCCCCCAGTGGCAAGTCCATGAGGATGCTCTGGTGTGGCACTGCGACCTTCCAGAAAGGCTTTTGCAGGCCAGAGCTGACTTCCCCACACTGCCTGCCACCCAACACATACCTGCATGTGTTGAGCTCTGATCCAAAGCTGCAAGAGCACTGGCCCTGCAGCATTGGGAAGCCTTGCTGGGCTTGGAAGAGGCTTTGAACAGATTGCACCCTTGAAGCACATGCACTGGACACTGAGCCCTGTGGTCAGACTGCTTTTCCTTGCTTTTGAAGAAGATGCAAGGACAGGCGCCTCTGGGCCCAGCATACAAGGTTGCCGTCATGGGCAAAACCATGGGGGACTCCAGGATGGTGGAGAATGCCCACCAGCATGGGAGAGACTTGCTGCGGTCTGCCAAATCCAAGACCTTCTAGAAGCGCCGCCTTGGAGGAGAGGAGATGTTTTGTAGTTTCTGCTACAGCTGGAGAGAAGGCTATGGCCCCACAACTGAGGATGAAGGATCCCATCGCTGCAAGCTTGATGAGCTCCAAGCACAAGCTCCCAGCAGAGGTTCAAAAGATGATGCTCCCCAAGAAGGTTGGCAACACTTGGCCCCCATCACCAGCGAGCCTTTTCCAGAGTGTGGCCAGCGCCCCAAGTTCTGGTCTGAAGCATCGCTAACAGGGCAAAAAAGGGTTGGCGTCCATGACTCGTGGATGTCTGTACTGGCAATGCCTGGTGCAACCCTTGCCCAGCAGTCTGTGTCCATGCTTTTCAAAGTGGTTGCCTCAGGAGAGGACAGCTTTCTGGCCTGGGCCCTTTCTGTGAGCATGGCGCCCTCCAAGATGAGCCCATGTATGTCCGCAGCAGGCTCAACAAACACTTGAAGCACATCTTTGACCTGGAGGACTGCGCACCTACAGACCTGCCCTTTTGAGCAAAGGCAGAGGGCCTGTGCGGTGGCAGGCTGCCACTGGAAGTGGCATGTGCAGTGTTAGGCTGCCACCTGACTGTGGCACATTTGAAGCTGCTGATCAAGCACCTTGGTGGGGATTTGCCCAAGCCAGCTTCAAGAAAGGTTCCAGGAAGGAGGAGGCCTTGTCCAGGCTGCCCAAAGAAAAAGAGGAGCAGGAGGATGACAGGGACTCTGACTTCTCAGAGCTAATCTCAGAGCTGGGGCAGGATGATGCCAACCAACAGGAACTCAAGGAGTTCAAAGACAAGAAGAGGAAAAGATAGAGGGCGCAGATGGCTTCCAGCAAGGACGAAGCAGTGAGGATTTCAATCAAGGACAAGAAGAGCGGCAGAGGAAGAGGGAAGAAGCAGGCTGACAAGCAGAGGAAGCAAACCAAAAACTTGGGGTTGGAAGAGGGCTCATGAAGAGGGCCCCAAAAAGAATAGCAGAAGCAGTGCATCAAGAGGAGGCCTTGCGGCCAAGCAGAGGAAGTGACAGCTTTTTGCTCAGCCCTCAGCCCAGCCCGCCTTGGACTTGAAAAGGTCACTTGCAAAGGAGCTGCCTGACCAGGGCAGAGAAGAGGCTGCTGCCAGGAGCACTTGCAGAAGAGGAGGCTGAAGGGGCACAGAGGAAGCAGTTGCAGAAGAGGAGGCTGAAAGGGGCGCAGAGGATGCAGAGGCAACTGGCTCTTCCACAGACAGGAAGGGAGTGCTGGAGAAGCACGTGCAGAAGAGGAGGCCGAAAGGGGCACAAAGGCAAAGAAGGCAGCAGCTCCATCTTCTGGCACGGTGGCTGGCAGGGAGCCAAAGCACAGAAGCCCTGAGAAGATCCTTGGCCAGCTGGCTCCACCAAAGAGTAGAGCTTGGCAGCTCTGAAAGGGAAGTGGGCCAAGAAAACCATGACTGCAACTTTTGTGAGCAAGCGCACCTGGCAGGAGGCACTGTCTGAGGTGCACAAGTTTTGCTGGGAGAAGTGGGGACTTGTGAAGGATCTGGCACCACCCCTGAAGGGGTGCAGGAGCAAGAGCCTGGGCACATCGCACCCAGCATTTAAAAGCTTTGGAGCCTACAACCAGAAACCTGCCAGAGATCAAGATGTACAACAAGGCGTAGAGAAGCTTGTGACTCAAGGGCAAGCTCAGAGGAGACACCAAAGAGTGACATGTTTGCTGGCAAAAAGTGAACTGGTTGCTTGCGTGCCTGAGTGTGACTGCTGCCTGCAGAACTTGCACAGAGGCTTGCTGTGCCATGGCTGTGGACTAACCTTCTTTTCAAACAGTGGAAAGTGTGCAAGCTGCTGATGGGCTGGAACTGTGCTGGTGAGGGCTGATGATTGCTGGCGGGTGCAGGGCCACCCTTGGCTATCTGATGATGTTTGTTTCCGGTGATGGTTAGGGACCAGGGGTCCTATTGCGTCACACAGGGTTGTGTCTTGCGCGTGCTTGTGTGTGTTTGTGTGTGTGTGTGTGCTTGTGTTTTTTTGGAGACTTGGCACCTGTTTGACGGCAGTTTATTGTGCAGGTGTGGGGTTGGTTGGTCACATTGGCTACTGTGACATGTTTCCAATTTTTCTTTGGACGCCCCCCCCCCCGCCCCTGAACGTGAAGCCGGGTCAGACTGACAAGCAGATTGAGTGCAAGAATGCAGCTAATTTGAAGTCCAGCGAATTTGTCTGAAAGGCTGCCCCTTCAAACTTTACCAGATTTGGTATTGTCTGCAAGACAGCCCTTTTATCAATTTGAATGGACATATGCAGCAGGCTGAGTGGAACAGTGCAGCTTGAAATTGTTTGAAAGGCAGCTCTTTTTGTAGATCAGGTGGAACAATGCAGATGCTGACGCTCAGGGAATTTGTCTGAAAGGCAGCCCCTTTGTCAGATTGAACGGAAACACACAGCTGCTGAGGTCCGGGAAAGTCGTCTCAAAGGCAGCCCCCTTACAGATTGAATGGAAAATGCAGCTGTTGAGGTCGGGTATTTATTTGAAAGGCAGCCCCGGTATCAGGCTGATGGAAACGTGCAGCTGCTGAGGCCCAAACAACTCGTCTGAAAGGCAGCCCCTTTACAGATTAAGTTGAGAAATGCAGCCGCTGAGGTCCAGGGAGTTTGTTTGAAACCCTTGGATAAAGGAACTTAGGAGGAATTTCGATGGAACTTCATTGGAACTTCATTGGGATTTCATTGGAACTTCGCTGGAATTTCATTGGAACTTCGCTGGAATTTCGTTGGAAAACCATTGGAATTCTGCATGTTGAAGCGAGCCTGTTTAAAACGACCTATGATGCTCCTCAATGAGTGTACCACCCATTTTAGTCTATTTCAGTGGGGATTGGGATGTTCACTGGGTGTACGGGATTTTGACCCATGGCCATATACATATATATATATATGTATATATATATATATAATCTACATAAACGCATGCATTTATACGCGAAGGCAAGCAAAGGCAAGCTCTGCAAACAGGATCATCTAGGATTTGCGACTTCTCCGCACGCGATATTGCACCCAGTGTGGTTCGGCCAGTGCGTTAGTCAGACATGATATTCAAGGAGCGTGTTAGGTATGAAGAGTCATGCAAGGCCTCCCTTCCTGAGATCCTGCACTCCAAAGCTTTTGGGGAAAGCAACTCTAGTGACTTGGTGGCAAACAATAAGTTGGGACGTTTTTGGAACTGTCAACTCAGGAAGTGAGGGCCTGCCATGAAGAAGTCCCTATTTGGGGGGGTGGCAATAGTTTCTACTGCTTCCAGTCTTGTAGGATGGCTTCACATCCGCTCGAGCCGTCACAGGCGCGCACAGCGTGGCAACGGATGGGAACGAAGAAGAGCTGCCGCTTTTGGAGAAGAAGCTTGTAGAGACTCATGCACTCTGCGAGCTGGCGCATCTAAGACGAGAATAATAGGCTAAGTCGGAAGGAAAGTGCTTATATATGCGATCCTCTTTTCGGCATGGTTTTAGGCCTCCTGCTACGGTTCTTATTGTGGGACGTTCCAGTTCTTTCTGCAAATCTCAAAATGGGGCGCCGACTGCTTTGGGATTATGTTGGCTGAGGATAGGGAAGGGGCTGCGGCGGCTGTGGCATGGCTTGACAGATTGAAAGCAGAATCCTTTGATCACTGGCAGTTGTGAGAATGGGAGGCAAAAACCACGTGCAAGGGGCTAGAGGTGTGGCTTCTGCTTGAGAGGAGTTATAGTCGTTGTTGGCATTCCAAAGATTAAAATGGAAGGAATGTCGCCACAAATTCAAGGATCGTTGTAGTCGGGCAGAGATCAAACTCACAGCCAGCCTGCTCCACGTGAATCATGGCGTGCTTGCTTGTAGCTTTCGGTCTATGCACAGGCAACAGCGTTAGACGTGTTATTTGTCATTTCTTATCCTCGACATTTGTTGGCAACCGGCATGGAATGTCAGGCATCCAATGTGGCAAGCAAAGTAGCTTAACAGGAAACCGCCAAAGGCGAAACGCACCGCTGCTAGGTCCTCCAGTAGTGCCCTTTTACCCTTTGTTGGGGGGAGGGTGCCCCTACTAAATCCTACTAGCATAGACTACAGAAAAAAAAAGGGCTCCCTTATGCTAACCTCTCTACTGGAGGACCTAGGCTGCAACTTCGCTCTTTGGCTTCAGGAATGCTGCCAACTTCAGGGATAGCCACTTGACGCTAGCGGGCGGGAGCGAGGGGGGCCACTGGGCGACGGGCTCCGACAGAGAAGATGCAAGAATCAGCTTCAGGTTGTTGCGGGAATGCAGGACCCGTCAAAAGTCCTGCCAGAGAATGAAAGACACCGCGCACTTTGCAGTAAGAGCAGGACGCTTTGTTGTCGCACCTTTTTTGGCTGTGAAAGAGCCACCTGTGGCCTGTGGCTGACAGGCAGAAGAAAATTTGCCAAGGCATTTGAGCTATTTGTGTATTATTTCTGCGTTGGCACGCTCTAGAATTTCCGGGCTTGAGCCTGGTGTTTGTCAGGCGCTAAGAGGAGATAAATGATTTTGTGGTTTTGGAATCAGCTTAGGTGATTTCATGCTGGGCACGGGGTGCATAGGTTTGGCTGTAGCCACACCAGCCATGCAAACGCAAATGATGTTCATCCCAAAGGAGCCTTGTGACATGGGCGAAGAAACGGCCATGGAACCGTGGAAACTCCAATCTTGACAAACCGCAGCCCTGCTGGGAGAAAGCTATGTTCATTGAATGTCTCTTTGCACATGCACATACTGTGGATGGACGAAATCCTGCACCACCTAAGTGACCCTGGAATAATGATCCCCTGAAAATTGCAATTGTGGTTTCCTATAATTTCAAATTGGTGCAGGATTTCGTCCATCCACAGTATCTCTTTGCCCGCACAGGTCGGATGTGTTGGTGCGTAACCAAAGCAGCTTTCGATCAGAAGCCGGCATGCCTTCGATTTCCGAACAGCGCTCAATTTGGTTGCATTTGTCTCGTTTGGCAACTATTTGGGCAAGGAGTTCATTCTCTCAAGTGCGAAACAAAAAGGTGTTTCAAGGGCATCACAAAGAGTCTGCTGTCCGATCCCTATACGCTATCCAGCCTCCACTCGGAGCGCACCGGACAAAGCGCTGTCAACAAAAAAGATAGGAGAAGGGCTTCTCAGACCCAAAGGTAGGATGGGTGAACTCATTTTGGTGGGTTCCTCCCCACTCGCGGATTTCGTCCATCCACAGTACTACTACTACTACTACTACTACTACTACTACTACTACTACTACTACTACTACTACTACTACTACTACTACTACTACTACTACTACTACTACTACTACTACTACTACTACTACTACTACTACTACTACTACTACTACTACTACTACTACTACTACTACTACTACTACTACTACTACTACTACTACTACTACTACTACTACTACTACTACTACTACTACTACTACTACTACTACTACTACTACTACTACTACTACTCCTCCTCCTCCTCCTCCTGCTGCTGCTGCTGCTGCTGCTGCTGCTGCTACTGCTACTGCCAGCTCCCTTCGTCGGGCCCCCGCACTGGACCATCGGATCCGATTCCAAGGCAACGGGCTCGGCGGCTCCCTGTCGGCGCGGCAGTTGGAGTGGGGCCGTGCTGCTGCCGAGAGGACGGCAGCGCGTCCGACGTGATTTTTCGAGAGGTTCGCTAAACCTGGGCTAGAATTGAACATGTAAATTAAAACCCGGTTGGGGCAAAAGCTGAGGAGGAAGGGGCGGGATACTTGGCAAGTGATTAGTAAGCCAACTTATAATCCACATAGGATTCTTGTAGCCATGGCTTTTGTGGGTTATTTCATCAGGCGTACTCGCCACTTACTAAGTACAATGCCCCTTTAAGAAGAGACCACACTTGTCAGGCCTCGAGCAAGACAGTATTAGTAGAATTGAATTGGCGCAGTTGAACAATTCATATTGTGTGCGTGCTCACGTCAAGCTTATATAGCCGGTTGTTGCTGGCTCCATCAATGGCATTGCGTATCTTAACGCCGATGCGTTTTTAAGCCGGCTGGGTGATATGTGGCAACATCGCCGTCGCCCAAACGCACGTACCAGGGTAGGGCGGCAGGGTGTGAAATAGTTTGAGGAGAAGACAGTAGTTGTGTTGGAAGCATTCAAGAAACATATTGCTGCCCTTGAGTTGTCGTTGATTTCGTCGCGCAAGAATATCTTGGGGAATCAAACAGCTTGCGGTTGTCCAGGAAAGAAGCCTTGCACAATTACCAAGCCTTTTACTTCAAATGCTTCCACTGAACAGACAACGCCTGGCTGACCGACTGAGAAATCGTGCTGAAGTGCGTACAACTTGCGAGCTGCGAATCATAAATGAGGTCCTGTTGCATCACGCATTGGTCGCTTCCTTCACACGCCAAGGATCCTCCAATTGGAGCAAGACCACGCTGATTCACATTGAAATGTGTGGTCGCCACGCGGTGTTTTTAAAGCCCACTCATCCCAAATACGCAAATGCATTCTCAGGCTTCATACCCCTTGGCCTTGCTAACGCCCCAAGCAAATCAATCTCTCATATTGCAAGCCTCTATCTGGGGTTGATCAATATTCCTGGCCATTAGTTTGACGGTTTTCATGATAGTCATCCCATGTGCACGGGACCTTTGGATCAACCTCAGTCTGCTTTTACACATCATCTCACTCCCTGAGTTCCTGGACTTTCAACATTTTGGGTTTGGACCATTTTAGTGCCCAGAGGCTCCCGATTGATTTGGGGCCTTCGAGCAACCTGGTATGCATGTCTAATGGAGGGGTCGGGTCTTCCATTGAAAGCCGAAGCCAGGAGCCTCTGGGTGGTAAATAGAAAGTTTGGTTACTTTTTTCGGCCCAGCCACTCGATCGGGGGCCTGAGCATCTCCGCGGTCATTTTGGAGAGGTCGGGCCTCGGCCCCAGAAGCTTCGACTGGATCCTCGGTTCGGAGATTGTGCCCCTTGGCCAGGCGGCTTGTGGCCGGCGAGGGGCGATGGATGCAGGGTACGTCAGACAAGTGGTTCGCAAGCCTTGGTTGTAACCCACATAGGAGACTTAGAACCATGGCTCGAGTGGGTTGTAAGTAACAACCAGGCTGACTAACCGCGCACCTGACGTAACGAATCGATCGCCAAAGGGTCGACATTGCCACGTGAAAGCTGTGCTTTTTGGCAAGTGCTCCAAATCCTGGGGTTGGGTTGCGGTGTTGGGTTGATTCTTGGGCTCCTTCATTGGCGGTGTCTATCCAGAAAATGTGCGAGCAAGGGGAAAGCCCATGGTCTCCAGAAAGCGGTTTGGAGGCGGCTTTTGTGGATGCACCCCTGCAGAATATTGAAAGAGTACCAAAAAGTTTACCGGTAAACAAAAATCGGGTGAACTCTGCAAAAAGCGCATCCTCACCAACTCCTAGATCCGCATTGATTGCGTCTTCAACCATCGAAGAACGTGCCCGAGACACATAGCTGTTTTAACGCCCTAGGGGGTTTGGACCATGTTAGTGGCAAATATTATATTAATATACATATATATACATACATATTATATACCTATATATTTAAAGAAGCAAAAACCAGTTTGGTTACTTTTTTGACGCATCCACTCGAGGTGACTGGTGAGGAAAGAAGGGGTATTGTTTTCGTGTTGCAACTGCCGGCATCGTGGCTACGTGTTGCGTTTGGCTCATTCAGGCCGTTCGCTCATCGCCCGCGGAATCCAAGGGATGGCTATTGCTGCCAAAAGTCCAGTGAAATGCTGGTTCTTGTCTTGCAAGTGTGGAAGTTGCACAAGGAAAAGGATTCGGAAAGGAAAGTTGCTACCAAAAAGTGCGCAGTTGCATTATAATTGGCGCATCATTCACAAATGCCTTGTAACTTGCCTAAGGAAAAGGAAGGAAACCTGTTTGGCAGAGCAAGTATACTGTAAACGCATTGACATTCGGTGTTGTTGCACAGCTTCTAAACAGTTCAAAGTGGCGCGGGGGCGCAATAGATGGCTGCGCCCAAATCTAACCGTGATTCCATTAATCGCTAGAGTAGTTCGTGTGCGTTCCGCCCCTGTGCATGGTTTCAAGTCTTTGCTTCTTTTTTCAGGTGGTTGTTTGGTTCCTTCTTGAGGTGCTGAACCTGCCAACCGTCAAAGCATCAAATATGTGTTGCCGTTGTACAGGCTTGGCATGTGATGCCCCAAGAAGTGCGCGAATTGCCAGACCAACAGCTCCACAAGATGTGCAGAGACACCACAATTCCGGACAAGCTTTGGAACGGCATGCCTGGATTCCCAAGAAGTTGTGTTGGTGCCTGATGCGTTGGAGGAGGTGTTGCCACATATGATGTTTTTGTTTTTCCTGAGTGTTGCTAAGCATTGTAAAACAGGCTGACAGGCTAAGTTGAAACAGGTAGAACCTGCTTTGCGTTAGGTGGATGCTGTGGTTCTTGTCTTACAAGTTGCGCGGCGCAGCCAATTGGGGATGGTTCCCCTTTTAGTGGGCATTGGTCCATATTTGGGCGATGGCGCTAATTACTCCAGTTTGCCACTGCTTTGAAAGGTCCGCACTCACAGGGGTGTCTTTTTGCCACCTTTTGTGAGAAAATTGGCGACCCCCTCAAAAAGGAATCCTTCACTACGAGGGGGTCGATCATTTTGCCACAAAAGGTGGCAAAAGACCTTCCTGCGCACTCATTGCAGACGCTGCAATGCCACATGTTTTTGTCCTGCAGAGATCGATGCGATCCAGAAAGGGGATCATCACTTGACTGCTGGGCAACGAATCTGTAGACTTTGGATCTTGTTGGTTGAAATCAAGTTGGGTTTTCCGTACTAAACCCACCAAAACTTGTCAGCTTTTTGCAGAGGGGTCAACAGCTACCAAGCTCTGTTGCTTCAGAAACGCACGACAAACACAATATGGCTGCGCAACAGAAGTTGCGTGGCACGCAGTCATGTTACGTGTTCGGGTTTATCTCATGACCCTGTCAATGGGAACTCTCCAGCCAGCAGGTTTATTTTAGAGGAAGCAGCGTTAGCGTGTTGCCCAAAGACGCTCTGTAAGATGGATGGGATGCCCAGGTACATACCCGACTGCATACCTGAACTGGCAGAGACGTTGGCATTCTTCCTCGCTGACACAGGCTCCTTGATGCCTGCACAAAGAATGGGCGGGAAAGTAGAGGTCGGGGAGGGCGGAAGAGGACGGCTGTGGATGTTCAATTTCAAGACCCTTTTTGCTGAAGCCAGTTCTGAATGCTTTCCTTTGGTTGAGGGGCTTCATCCCCTTGCGAAGCAAGAGTTCGATTGGCGATGGAGAGCCTTGGGGCTGGGCCTTTGACATGCCGAGGCGAGGCGCTGATTGCCAACACTGCAGTTGCCACGCGCACGGATCAGGAAGAGGCACGAGAGCTACTTTGCAAGCTGTCGGCATTTAGCTTGGAGAATCCCAGCCTTCCGGTTCCTCGGGTTGTTTGGTTTTTAGATGTTTTTGGTTGGGTTAATGTGGCGTGCACGTAACCTGCTAAGATCTGAGGACATAGTTAGCTGCTGAGAATCAGGTCTTTGAGCCCATTGTGCCCCGTTAAACGCCCTGCAAGGTTAAGCCAACAAAATCCACTGTTAGGAATCCGCAAGACAAGACTACGCACACGAATGAAACAACTGGCGGGCAATCCTCCATTTCAAAAAGCCCCAACGTCGTTTTCAACACTTCGGGCGCTGGTAGTTCCCGTCAGTCTCCCTCTAGTCCTATTTTGCCGCGGTTCTACTTCAGAAACCTCAAACACCATGTTGTTTGAAACTTATGCATGTCAAAAGCGTACTGAAAAGCCGTTAGCAGCGAGAAGGTAAACCAACACGTTTGATGTTTCCGCGCGCTGTGCTTTAATCCGAAATAGCGATGTGCTGTTTCCGCGCTTAGAAGCTAACCGGTTTCCGCGCTTAGTGCGGTCTCCAGATGTGCCGACAAGCTAACCGAACATCCAAAGAGCCTCAAGAGGAACCTTCATGAAGTGTTCGAGATGACGACTTTGCAAGGAGAGGTGTTTGTTCACGGGTATGTAGCAGAGCCGCGACGGACATTCATTACATACATTGTTGCATACTTTATGTAACAAGACCGCCTGGTTCGTTACACACCCCTCGTTGCATACCTTCTGTAAACAAAACCACCTGACTGGTTGTATGCCCCTCGTTGCATACCCCGAAGCAGGGAGGGGCCAGACAAGAGAATAATCTTAGACCTCGTTACAGACCCAAACCCACCCCGGGCCAGCGGTTCGTTTTGGCTGTTTCTTGGCTTGCGTTGAATAGTTGCAAGTGTCAAGCTGGAGCCGTGGAGGTGTGCTTCGCGCACTGCACTTGTACTGAAAAGTTGTGTTTTTTGACCTCCAGGTTGTGAGGCATGTTGTCGTTCTGCGCTGCATGGTGCAACTATAGTACTTGTGCCCTGTTTTCCCGAGACACACCTGCGTAATAAGGTTCCGCGTAGAAAGAAAGGAAGGCAGGAAAGAAAGAAAGAACGAAAGAAATAAAGAAAGAAAAGATGGAGACACAGAGAGGGAGTGAGCTGTCAAGTTGCTGGTGTTCAGCAGGGAATGAGGGAATGAATCCCCCTGTGGTTTCCTTTAAGGGGACCGCTGCGTTCACTCCCATCTTCCATACTGAGCACCAGCAAGCTGTTCTTTCTTCGTTTTGGTGCATTTTGCCAAGGAATTGTAGGACTTTAACTTTTTGCCAACTAGTGTGTTTTCCGTGTTAAACCACTATAAAAGCTAAAAACTCAACAGGTATCTCGTCCAATGATGATTCTAACATCTGAGTCATTCTGGATGCGGCTAAGCTGCCGATGGAGGGGCAAAAACTTGCAGCAGACTGCCCAGAGGGTATGTCCACGTCGAGTTCGTTTTGCCCAGCCCAGGCAGCTCGTTGACACGGTGCGGCCTTTGCTTCGAGCTCCACATGCCTCCCCGCGTGGCGCCGCCCACGGGCTGCGCCTGGGCACCCTGGCGAGGTGCTGGAGAGACTCAGGGCCTAAGGCGTTGCTTTAAAGTCAAAGCCGAATGGCGTAGAGAACTCTTGAAAAGCTCACTTGCCCAAAGCGAATCCACCTTTCGACCTTTTGGTAGTTCTATTTTGGACTATGTTTAGTCATGGCCCCAAAAGGTGAACCTTTTCTTCCCAGGTCCTTTGAGACAGTAAGCTTGGTTTGGCTTCAAATCCGGGCACGAAAGCAACCAGGTCCCCCAGCTAAGTGCCCTTTCACCATTTCTTTTTTTGGTTGGGAGGGTTCCCCTACTAAAATAGACTACAGAAAAACGGGCACCCTTATTCTAAGCTCTCTGCTGGAGGGCCCAGGCAATTGATTTTGGCGCTATGGTGAGAAACGCCAGCAGTGTCGCCGCGAAAACATGTCCAAGGCTACGACATCTTACATAGTTCGAATCTGGCACCAAATGATAAGTTGCAGATATAATATTTTTTGATAAGATAGAATGATATTGAAATTGGAATATGTTGCTTGAAAAGTATATCAAGGAAATTTATTTTAAAGCACTTCGTGTTGCCCGAATGCTCATGGCTGGCATTAAGGTATTGTGTTTTTAGCCGGCTTCTTCTGGGGGCAGGATGGGAGTTGGGCAG
This sequence comes from Effrenium voratum, assembly GCA_963377175.1. Taxonomy (NCBI): domain Eukaryota; class Dinophyceae; order Suessiales; family Symbiodiniaceae; genus Effrenium; species Effrenium voratum. Next base: position 599,890 of record CAUJNA010001724.1, on the reverse strand, counting down.
GTTTTGAGAGGAATTTGATTGATTTTTAGAAAGAAATGCTTGGTTGGGGGAATTTGGTTGGTTTTTAGGGATTGGTTTTACGAGGGGGTTCGATAGGTTTTGTTTTTAGCGGGGAATTTGATTGGTTATTGGGTGGAATTGAAATTGTTTTGGGGGGAATTTGATTTATTGCTGGAGGGTAAAATTGATTGATTTTTGAAAGGATTTTTTTTGGTTTATAGGAGGATTTTTTGGGAAATTAACCGATTTTAAATGGAATTTGATATTTGTTTAGAACGAAATTATTATAGTTTTTGTATTGAATAATCGAATAATCAAATAATCGATAATTGTAGTGATTTAATAAGAAAATGATTTATTTTTTAGAATTTTTAGAAGGGTATATGATTGATTTATTTTGGGAGTTGATTGGAATTGGATCGAATTGGATTAGGATTTTTTATATATATTGGAGAAATAATATTAATATTGTATTTCTTGTTTGATATTGATAATATATATTTAACATTAATAATTTGAATAAATTATTTATTTATAATAAAATACATAAATTTGGAAATGATTATAATAATATTATAGATTATTTAATTAATTATGAATATATTTATGAATTTAAATTTATAATAATTAATATAAAATTATATTATTATAATGATTTATTTTAATTTTTAATAATTGATTAAATTGGATATATTAATTTAATGAATGGACTTAATTAGTAATTTACATAATATTTTTATTTAATTTAAGAAAATTATTAAGTTTATATTATTTTATAAAACTATTTAAACAATATATATACTTATTTATATTTATATATATTTATAAATAATAATTTTAGAAAATTGTTTTTTTTTTCGATAGAATATATATATATTAAATTCTTATTAAGATAAGATAGTTGTAGAACTTAGTGAGCTAATGAAGGGTGTGCGGTGGATTGGCTGATATGGAATTTGTATGAATAGGTAATATTTTTGTTTAATTTTGTAGCTTAAATTTAGTATACGAAATGTATTTCTATAATTTTTTGGAGCACAAGTCTAATATATGCGGAGCATATTTTCATAGATATGGCTCGAAAATTATGATTTGCTTTATCGTTTTACGGCGGCCATGCAAGGGCCCTACCCACCTTAACTAAGCTGCAATTGTAGGGGTTACCGTTTTTGGGGGAGACCCTATCGTTTTCTATCGTCTTTTAAAATTTTAGGCAAAAACATACTCCCTTTTTTAAAATATTCTATATGTATTTTATTCATAATTCTTATATATTCCATGATTCCCCAAAATAAAAGATAAGAATTTGCCAATATATAAATGGATTATTAAGTGCCAAATTCTAGCATATTGATATATGGAAATCCTAATAATGCAACTCCGGCTCGCAAGTCGCAACTTTTTAATACAAGTGCAATAAAGGAAATATATTTTGGCAGTTCCGGCTCGAAAGTCGTAATTTTTTAGCACAAAGATAGTGAAGGAAATACACTTGGGCAGCTTCAGCTCGAAAGTCAATAGTAAAGGACATATATTATGGTAACTCCGGCTCGAAAATCATAATTGTTTAGCAAAAGGAAATACACCTTGGCAGCTCCGGCTCGAAAGTCGCAACTTGTCAGCACAAATACAATAATGGAAATACACTTTGGTAGCTCCGGCTCGAAAATCGCAGCTTTTCAGCACATATATAGTAAAGGAAATGCACTTTAGCAGCTCCGGCAAGAAAGTCGCAACTTGTAAATGTCAGTGTAGTGAAGGAAATGCACTTTAGCAGCTCCAATTCAAAGGTCGTAACTTATTAATACGAGTGTAATAGGTAAAGCACGCTTGGGCAAGCAAACGTGCAAACGTTCGGGCTCCTATTTGGAACGATACGGATGCTACGTAACAATCGCGTTCGAGATTCTGTTCGGGCCGAGCATAGGTGCCACGCAACGGCGAAAGCAAAGGCAAGCGAAATCACGCTCGGAATCCCGCTCGGGATTATACTCGGGGCGAACACGGATGCCACGCAAAGGCGTTGTTAGACCCTCTTACGGAAGCCATAGAATTAGCATACACCAGACCCTCTTGCGCCTTTTTGGCCATATTAACAAGGATTCTATGCATTATGCTTGCTAACGCGCTTCTCCTACAATACTCGACGTTTCCTGCAACGGTAACCCAACTATCTTAATAATTCAATTGGTTTTGGGATTCCACAAACAACCGGTTTTTAAAAGCCTAGCAACTCCATCCTTAAGAGCTTGACAATTCCACCCCTAAAGCAATGCTTCCTACGACTTAAAAGCGCACCCGTAGCAAAAATACATAACATTATCAAGAAACTCGTATTGTCCGAATATTAAATCTATATTATATCTAAATACAAATACATTATCGTAATACAACTTTTAAACTCAAGCTAAGATAAAACACTATGTAAAAGCTTTATTAGCAAGAAAACGATAAGTCCATAATCCTAAAGTAACACCGTGCTCTGGTTTTACTCTTAAAAGCCTATAAATATGCTCGAAATTTTGCCGGGGCCGCGCCCGCAAACGTGCTTAGTGTCCCATCCAACTATGAATATAATGCATAGGCGGCTAAAAGGACCAAAACGGACCAACACCGCCATACTCGGGACTCCACTCGGGCCAACTACGGATACAACGCACAATCTTCGTATTACGTCTGCCAACGCATTTATCCTACTGCAATAATTATCTTAATAATTGAAAATTTATTATGAAAATTAATTTTTACCATGGACAATTTTTCAAACCGTTGCCATTGCCATTGCCGTTAAAACTTGATTTTTTAACGGGGAAATTACCATGGCTGTTGCTGTGGCTGTTTGCCAAGGTGCAATAGTTTCGTAATCACTATTTGTAAATTATTACGAAATTATCTCCAATATAGTAATTTCGTAATAGTTAATTCCAAATTACTGCCAAACTACTACGGAATTAGCTCCAGTGCATACAATAATTTCGTAGTAATTACTTCCAAAATTGCCGTTGCCGTTTTTGTTACTGCTTTGTTTTTGCCATTGCCGTTGCCGAAAAATATAATGTAATATTAAAACAACCAATAAATCATGTTTTTATAAAATTCCATATTATTGTAAAATCAATTAAGAAATCACTAATTGCTACGAAATAAGAATTTCCATTAAAATTATTTTTTATTATGGGATTCTTTAATTGTCTTAATAGATTGGTTAGGAACGGGCCCCAATGCTACCTACGACTTAAAAAGATGCCCGTAGCAATATAGTTAATATCATCAAAAAGCTACATTGTCCAAGTGTTACATCTATGTTATATCCAATTTATTGTATTATCGTAATAAAATGCTTAGGCCATCAAATCCCGAACTCAAGCTGGACTAAGACACTATATAAAAATTTTACCAACAAAAAAATAACAAATCCAGCATCCTACAAAAAAGACCGTGCTCTAGTTTTACTCTTAGAAGCCCATAAATACGCTCGAAGTTTTGCTAGGGCCGCGCCCGCAAATAGGCTTAGAATCCCGCTCGGGCCGAACACAAACACCACGCGAAGGCGCTGCTAAGCACCAAAACAGACACGCTCGGGATCCCGTTCGGGTCAAACACCGTGCCAAGGCGCAGATAAGGACCAACACCGCCACGCTCGGAATTCCATTCGGGCCAATTATGGATGCAACGCGCAGGCGCCTACAAATTCCAAAGCGGCTAGGCTCGCGAGCCCGCTCGGGATCCCGCTTAGGCCGAACATAGGTGCCACACAAGGGGAAAGCAGAAGCAAGCGAAGTCGCGCTCGATCCCGCTCGGGATCATGCTTGGGGCGAACGCGGATGCCACGCAAAGGCATCAGACCCTCTTACGGAAGCCAAACAACGCGTTTCTCCTACAATATTTGCCGTTTCCTGCAATAGCAATCAACTGTCTTAATAATTGAATTTGTCTTGGGGATTCACAAACAACGAGCTCCTACAAAAGCCTGGCAACTCCACCGTTAAAACAATGCTTCCTACGATTTGAAACCGCGCCCGTAGCAATAAACGACTGACATTATAAAGAAGCTTGTGTTGCCCGAATGTTGTAACATGTTACATGCAAACGCAAATGCATGTTCGTCCCGAACTTCCCTCCTCCCTATGTGTTTTTTCTTGAGACGTATGCCACAATGCCCATGTGTTGATGCCAAGCCTCATTTCAAAGACCTTAAACAATCCGACCGCCAGACAAGTTGAAGTGCTAACTGCTGGGCCTCAAACACGGCTTGCAAAAAATCGCCGCGAAAGCGCCCAAACAGTTAGCACTCAACATTAGAATGCCGAGTGCTAACTAATTAATATATATTATAAATAAAGATATAAACATACCGAAAAAGAAATATATATATATATAAATAATAGAAGGAATAAACAAAGAAAAAACCAAGAAATATAAAGATATAAAACATTAAAATATATATAATGAAATTATCAAATTCTGCATCACAAAAATTACAAAAAACAAAAATAATAGAGAAACAAAAAAAAGAGAAAGAGCTACTTTTGGCGGATAAACAAGAATATTTCAGGCTATTTGGCCGAAATAAGGATCCAACATTTTACAAAAATATTCAAATTAGGTTCATATAGCTTACCAGATGATAAAGTCCCGCCGCGCCGGATCCCATAATTAATAACTAAATATAGAATTGAATAAATTAAAATACATATAAAATTCTAATGATTTCATCATTTTCGAAAATATATAATATTATTATATACAACCATAATTTATTTAATAATTTCCTTATAAATCGAATCAATAATATTATAAATCTAAAATATAAAATATAAAATAATTAAATAACTAAAACAAATACCATCGTTATATCATCAATATAAACACGAATCCGCATTCAATAAACGAATAAAATAAACAAAATAATAATTATATCCTATTAATATAGTTTAAAATAAAACAACATAATTATAATTAGTATTAATATATATATATATATATTCAAATATCAAAAATAAAATTAATTAATAATATTAAAAAATAAACCAAATTTAATATAAATATTTAAAAAAAAATATATATATATATATATAAATAAATTTTAAATAATAAATAATTTATAAATATATATACTTTATTATTGTAAATATATATTAATTTATTATATTAAATATATTAAATACATATCCAATCCCATTTTCGTTTATGTATGTTTAATAATTGCATCTAAACCATGTTCATCCAACAACAAATTCATAAAAATCAATATAAAATCAATTATATCTATATAATATATTAATATTATCATAATACATATCATCCCATTTTACATTCTAAAAATATATAACACACAATTATAAAACTAAATGATTTCAAACAAAGAATAACATAGTTACATTCACTCTTGACCATTGCGTATCTGTCGCCGTGTCATCCCGTGTCACCTGATATCATTTAGAGTTCCGTAAACTTAGATTTAAAGCTTCTTGTGTTTATGTTTGGGGAGAACGTAAAACGACTGGAGATCGGGGATCATGTTTTTCTATTTTCGGAATTGTTATTAAATAGACGGTAGTTACGACAATCAAATGAAGATTCGAATCTTATTGATATGTGTTATAGATAAAACAACATAACGGGCTTCTGTACCTTAGCAGTCACAAACTATGAACAAAAGAAAATCAAAGAAATGATGAAATTGTGTTTCAAACAACATCTTGATTTCCCCCCAACTGTGCCAGACTTGATTGCCATAATCCAATGTTTTGGCACGCCATGGAAGAGCATGGTGGCAATGAATTCTGTTGCCCATTTGGGCCATGGTTGCCCATTTGGGCAATGGTTGCCAGCAAGAAACTTTGAGCGCAGCCGAGCAGCCAAAGCCGGCTACTGGCTACACTGCCTGCCAGCAACCCAGGCTATGATCGGTTGAATTTGTGAGACGCAAAGGAAAAATCACAGGGTCTTTACATCGCCTCTAAACGCTGACGAACCCCCGGTCAACATGATCAATTATCAGAAAGAACGCGTTTTGAACCACTAAAAACACAACATATTCGGGACCGTGGTTCACCCAACGAAAGACATTGACGCAATACACAAAACAGGCCTCAAATGGAGAGCACCTCGGATTCCACGATCTTGGCCTGCAAGAGCATTGATCCCTTGCTGCTGCCACGACGATCCAGAAAAAACATCGAGAAAGGGCAGGCCAAAAGCTATGTTCGGAATAGCCGACATGCTCTTTGAAGTCTTCTTTGTGGGTATCGTCCCCAAGAATGTGCCAAATGCACATGTGCACCATATGTGGACCCCCGACCCGCGACCGCAGCTGATTTTTTCATTCAGTATCACAGCAACCTTGGCGCCCACAACCTTTGGCGCATGCTCTTCGCATAGGGGTTCACGTCCACCAACCGATCAACATTCCAAGCCAAAATGTAAATGAGAGTCACCACCTGGCCCAATTCCTTTTCTGAACGGACTTGCGTCATTTCCCATTAGTCCTTGATGCGTTTCCCACACATCCACTCCCCCCCAGCCCGACAACAACCACTCCACAAACACACCTCCAGCTTCACTCTTCTAGGCTAGCCGTCTTTCCAATCATCACGCACAACAAACGCAATGGACAGCTAGGACTGGCAAAGCCTCAGCCGAAAAAAGGGGGCCTGTTGTCTTCTACCAATAGGTACAAACATTCTTTTAGGGCCTTGGACGTCAACCGCTCGTGGCTTTCCGCCCGCGGTGTGTGTGTGTGTGTGTGTGTGTGTGTGTGTGTGCGCGTCTTTTTTAGGGTGCCTGTTTCGGGTTGAGTTCAAGGCAAACCAGAGGGACACCAAGCATTTGAGATCTTGTTGAGGTACCCTTTTGTGCGATGGCTTTGTTGGGGCGTCCGATTCCTAAAAATAAGACAAGCCCTCGAAACCCAATCGAAACCAATCCAAACCGCTGGGGGGTAACCTGAATACAGGCCTTCCCAAAATAGTTTGGAGATGCCCCCAGCTACGTAACTGCCCCCTTCCAAACACCAGCTCGAAAAGGAACTCCAATGCCTTTTTCTTCTTTGGGGGGGGGGGGCAGCACCTCCATGCCCAAGAACGCCAAAGAAACCAAGGTAGGGGTCCCGACCTAAAAAATGGTCAGGTGGTCATGTGGTATCCCCAACAGCCCCGGAACCTCCTGGAACCTAATCCCCCCCAGCTGCCCCAGACCACCCTTTGTCGCCTATCTTGGCAAACAGCTAGCTGGAAAACCCACAGCTAGCTGGAAAACCGTCACCAGCCCCGGACCTCCCTTGTTCGGCTGTTGGGTTTCCTGACTTCCCGAGTGGATTGGCCAAACCAAGTCTACACTTTCTATTCACCACTAACATAGTCCAACCCCCCCAAAATCTGTAAAGTCCAAAAAACGGACCTCAAACAGTGAGCACTCCCCCCCTCTTGGCTCCCAAAAAAAACACGGCTCTGCTCCGATCCACCGCACACCCACCGATCATCCCCCACGCGCCCGCTAGCAACAGCCGCTCGCTCGCTCGCTCGTCCCCGTACCCCCGCCTGGCTCTTGCGGGCCAGCTTCACGGCGGCCTCCAAGTCGCTGCTGCCGGCGAAGACCAGGATGGCCTTGCGGCCTGCCACCCGTCGCCCCCCCCCAAACCGTCGTCCCCCCAACCCCCCCCCCTCCCCCTAGGGTGGGGCCACCCATTGGTTTAAACATTTTTAAAGGAGTATTCTTCCCTTGTAAAGGTGGTGTTTAAACCATATATTGGCCTTTGTCGTTTGGAGGCGGATGGGTCGCCGGTTTTTGGGGCGGCGCTCAAGGGAAAACCTCAGGTCGCCGGTTTTTTGGGGTGGCGTTTCAAGGAAAAACCTCATGTCGCCGTTTCTTTTTGGCGGCGTTTCAAGGGAACACCTCCTGCCGACGTTTTTTTTGGGCGGCGTTTCAAGGGCAAACCGCATGTCGCCGGTTTTTTGGGGTGGCGTTTCAAGGGAAAACCTCATGTCGACGTTTTTTTTTGGGCGGCGTTTCAAGGGCAAACCGCAGGTCGCCGGTTTTTTGGGGTGGCGTTTCAAGGGAAAACCTCATGTCGACGTTTTTTTTGGGCGGCGTTTCAAGGGCAAACCGCAGGTCGCCGGTTTTTTGGGGTGGCGTTTCAAGGGAAAACCTCATGTCGATGTTTTTTTTGGGCGGCGTTTCAAGGGCAAACCGCAGGTCGCCGGTTTTTTGGGGTGGCGTTTCAAGGGAAAACCTCATGTCGACTTTTTCTTTGGGCGGCGTTTCAAGGGAAAACCGCATGTCGCCGGTTTTTTGGCGTGGAGGTTCAAGGGAACACCTCATGTCGGCGTTTTCTTTGGGCGGCGTTTCAAGGGAAAACCGCATGTCGCCGGTTTTTTGGGGTGGCGTTTCAAGGGGGACCACAAGGCAAGCCAGAAAAAAATTGGCCCAGCCCACCGAAGAAAAGACAAACAACCACACATAGACCAGTTGAGCATGCGTCAAAAGCAGGGAACCTCATGGGTGGTGTTTCTGTTTAATTTCAAACCACTCCAAGGGTAACTTATTGGAGGGCTTACCCTCGTTCACTCCCCATTTTACCTTTCATTTGAGCCCCTTGTAAACTCGAATTTTCCTGGAGCCCCACATATGCCAATCAGACTGGCAAGGAGACAGGTGATGTTCCCCTTTGACAAACCGGGGAGCATCCCCGTCGGGAAAGGCTTAGTGCCAAGGGGTTCCTTCGAAGTCCTCACGAATCTGATTTCAGGATGGAATCTGAAAATATGAAATCTCATGGGCCAATGGGTAGGATTTAGGCAACTCCCTGTTTTAGCGACGACGTTTTCTTCGCGTTCCTAAAGTTGCCAAACATCAAACAACAAAGGACACAAATCGTAGCCATCTCCTGCTCAAGTAAATTGTTCTGTCAAGGTGTCCAGGTCATTTCGTGTGGATAAACGGCGGTTTTGTCGTTAGGAAATGTTGGGAACTTCCTGGTATATAATTACCTGGCACTGAACACAGAAATTGATTACTGCAACATAAAGGGCTGGGTTTTAGAAGGCTGATTGGAAAGTCACTTCTTTGCCAACCAATCACCACCGCTGCGAACATACAAACAGTTACAAACACCTTCCAGCCTTTCCTCGCAAAGGAAAAATTGCATCCCAAACTGGGGTTTCAGAGGCGAAACCCGTGATTTCAAGGATGAAAGTGCTTGACTCCACCTCATTTTGGTTCTCAAAAAAGATGTGGAAGGCCTCAAATCCTTCTTGGTATCTCACCGACTCTACGCACTCGCCTGCGTGGGTGTTGGCGGCAAGCTCGGCACCTGGCCAAAATAACATGAAAATCCCACACATCACAGACTTCTCATCTGCTCCCCTCCAACCTCGGCAGCCACATCCCATTTCTTAAGACAAAGATCAAACATGATGTGGAGTCCATGAAAAAAGCGGTTAATTCATGGGGAGCCCCCTCTTTATATGGGGGGGGGGGTAGTTTTTCGGAGGCCTTCCCACGAACTAACATGGAACCGTTCGACGTTCAGGACGAAAGGTCCCGAACTAAAAAGAACATGGTCCAAGCCAGGACACCGCAAAAGAACGAACGGTGCGATGTGAAAAGAGCGGGAGGGGAAAAGTCAAACTGGAAGAAAGGAAAAGCCGGAAGGAATGTTCATGCTTGAGCGCATTTTGCTCCCAGGTGAGCTCGTCATAATTTGCCCAAGGGACATGGAGACTTGTGTCCAACCGCAAAGGAGTTGTCGAAAGTGGTTCGAATGTATGGCCCCTTAACCCGCTTTGTGCCGCCAGGGGGATATCAAAAAAGGCCCATCATGCTCACAACCCCCCAACTGGGCTAGGGTCAAAGCCTGGTCCCAAGCCAACAGCTTGGTTTGGACCTTCACAACTTCCGTGCCGTCGCGCCTAGAAAGCTCAGTGGGACTTCTGTCACTTGCACTCGCTCGAAGCGCTTCCTCAGGTTCGAGACCCGCTTGGACGCGTCTTGGGAACCCTCGAAACGGGAATAAATTGTAAATGCACCGGAAGCATGGGTGTAATCGTAAGGAGGCGCGCATACGAGCTTGAGAAAAGGATGCTTTCGCAGCAATTGCTTTGGGGGGTGGGGGGGCGGGGGGGCGGGGGTCGGGGGGTGGGGGTGGGGTCCCCTCCCAACAAACATGCACGTGAAAGATGATGCCTGTGCACTTGCACGTTTTCTCGGCGGAAGCGTGAATGCAAAGGCTACATCATTGCGCACATGAATCCTTTGTAACCGTAACACACACACACACACACACACGCACGCACGCACGCACGCACGCACGCACGCACGCACGCACGCGCGCACGCAGCGCAACGCACGCCGGCGCCACACGCGCGGCCGCAAGGCGCGCACGCCCGCGCACGCCCGCGCACGCCCGCGCACGCCCGCGCGCGCGCGCGCGCACGCGCACGCACACTCACACGCACACGCACACGCACACGCACACGCACACGCTCACGCACACGCGCACGCGCACGCGCACGCACACGCACACGCACACGCACACGCGCAAGCGCAAGCGCACGCGCACGCGCACGCGAACGCACACGCACACGCACACGCACGCACGCACACGCACACACACACACACACACACACACACACACACACACACACACACACACACACACACACACACACACACACACACACACACACACACACACACACACACACACACACACACACACACACACACACACACACACACTCACACTCACACTCACACTCACACTCACACTCACACTCACACTCACACTCACACACACAAACCACACATACACACCAACCACACACACACACACACCACACACACACACACACCACACACACAAACACAAACACGAAAACAAAAACAAAAACAAAAACACAAACACACACACACACACACAAACACAAACACGAAAACGGAAACAAAAACACAAACACAAACACACACACACACACACACAAAACAAACAAAAAACAAAGAAACGCACAACAAACAAACACACAACAAACAAACAAACAAACAAACAAACAAACAAACAACCAAACAACCAAACAAACAAACAAACAAACAAACAAACAAACAAACAAACAAACAAACAAACAAACAAACAAACAAACAAACAAACAAACAAACAAACAACACACAACACAACACAACTACAATTCCTTTAAAAGCGCCCCACCAGCCCATCGCTTTCCTAGGTCCTCCAGTCGAGAGAATAGAATAAGGCCACCAACCTTTTTTCTGTAGTCTATTTTAGTAGGGTTCGGAACTTAGCCTCCCAACCAAAAAAGAAACCGTGCGAGGTCGGGCACCTGGCTACCTAGACTCTTATTTACTCCCCTCCAACCTCGGCAGCTGGGGCACTGGGTGAGAAGGGGTACCACTAACATGGTCCAAGCCCAAAAGTGACTCAAGTCCGAAAAAAAGAAAGGAGGTTTTTTCAGGGAGTGAGAACCTGGCTTCTACTTCGGCCCTGAAAAAGCTACCCAGACCCTGAGAAGAGCGCAGGGCGGCGCAGGGCGGCGCAGGGCGCTGAGGCTCCGGCAGCTGCTGCAGCAGCTGCAGCCACTCCCAGCTCTCAGAGGAAGAGTTGGGCTTCACGCTGAAGAGCGTGACTGGCGCGACGAGGTTGAAGATTCTGCTTGATTCCAACCACCCAGAACCTCCCGATTGACTTAGGTAGGGCCTTCAAACAATCTGGTTTTGAGACCCCCAACCACCAATTCTCGGGGTGTCTAATGGAGGGGTCGGGTCTTCCATTGAAAGTTTCAGGAGCCTCTGGGCATGCAGTACGAATGAAGGAAACCACCGGTTGGATGGTAGCTATACTTTTTCGGAAAAAACACGTTCAGACTTTGGTTGGGGGATAAACCCTCCCACTGGCGGTTTCCTTTCGGGAATCCCACAAAACTCTAGGGGTTGATTCCTCTTCCATTCTTTTCAGCCATGGGGTTTTTCAATCACCGGATCCGTTTCCCCATTTGTTTCGTGGTTTTCTAGAAAGAAGGATCCCTGGAAAGAATGGGCAAGTTACCCCTAGAAAGATGTGAACACCCTCAAAAAAAGACACCCCAAAGACAATGCCTGTCTTTGCAACCCTTGGTATGTAGCAAGCAGCTTTGCTTTTTGCAGCCCCCTACTAACTGAACCGAAAAACCAAAACAACTTCAAACGCTTGATCCAGCAACAGTTCGAGCCGTTTTCAACCAACAAACTTGATTCAACGACAGTGAAGCTGTCCTCCCGGTGTTGAACCTTCGCTGCATTTTCCGAGCCCGATGCATCTGGGTGAATCATAATATTTCACCAACCTGAAATCAGGTGGTTGGGGGAAATTCCGCACAGAAACCACCATTTGGGATGACTTCGGTCGTGCGAGGTCGTAAAAACCTTCACCCAGCTGCATTCTCAGAGCCTCGCACACCGTGAAAAACCCGCGCGCGCCCGAGACTCTGAGACTCCGGTCCTGGCTCCTCGTGGGCCTGCACCAGCTGCAGCGTGGTTTGCAGATGGGCCTCCACCTCTGAGGGCGTCCACGCCTCGACGGAAGGCTCGAAGGCATCGGATCGATCCGGATCGATCCGTTTCATGGCGGAGCGTGTTTCATGGAGCCCTCAGAAGGGCAAATGAGGGGGGCGGTTCCAGTGGGTCCATGGAGGGGTTCTATGCCTCAACCTCTTGAGGCCCATTTTTTGGGGGTATTGCCTTGTCCTCATCCGCGTTTCCCAGCGGTCCAATCCGCATTTGGGCGTGGGGCCAGAAGAATCCACACAAACAAGAATTTTCAGGGCGTTGGCGTTCCTGAAGTCCCGCCTTTTGGGATGTAAACTAGGTCCTCCAGTAGAGAGGTGAGAATAAGGGTACCAACTTTTTTCTGTAGTCTATTTTAATAGGGGAACCCTCCCAACCAAAACAGGGGTGAGAAAGGGCACCTAGCTGGGGGACCTAGTAAACAAAGAGGACACCTCCCACCTGTTGGGGTCTCTGCATGGAAACAAGAAAAGGTGAACCACTTCCTGAAACTGATTGTGGACAAGGAATTGCCAGGGACAAGGGACAAATTCATGGAACCGATGGGATCGAAATAGAACTTAAGGATCACAGTGCCTTTGGGGGGGCTGTGGGGACCTGATGTGTTTGACATACCCGCACCGAAGCAAATGGAAGTTTGGCACCCAGTTTGAGGGCACCCTTTCTGGGGTTGGCAAAAAGGTAAAGCAAAAGGACCATTACCCTTCTGGGGTCGGGCTCAGCTGCTAAAATCCAATTTGTTGCTCCCCTTCCAACGTCAGCCAAGCATGAAACGGGGTTTCGTTTAACATGGACCTTCGGTGAAATGGATGGCGTCCATTTTGGTCCCGAACAGGCACCATCCCAGACAAACAGATCCGGATGAATAGCCCCCGCAATCTCTCGCGTGGATTGCCCTTGAGACCACATGCCATGCAAAGCGAACGAGGTCCCAACGCAGGGGATGAACAAGCACCCGTGACAGTAGCTGGCACTGCTCGCTGGGAAAAAGGATGACGAATGACGAAAAACATGGGAGGAATGCGCCTAGTGTCACTAGTTGTAGATCTGTGACGGATGCATGGTGCGACCAAAAAACTTGTCGATCCGCAAGTTAGCTGCCGCATGTTAGCTGGTGCAGGTGCACGTTTCACCCATTAACTTTTCGTTCTGTACTGAATTATATGGGAGTGACTTTTGGTGGTACACGGTGATACCCTTTTGAGGTTGTTTAAAGGGGAAATCACCTCTTTTGGGGGTCCCTTACAAGGTCCTCTAGTAGAGGGGTTAGAATAAAGGGTACCCTTTCTTCTGTAGTCTGTCTTAGTAGGGGAACCCTGCCTCAAAAAAAGTATAAGGGCACTACTGGGGGAAAGGTTTTGGGCGCTTGGTCACAACAGCAAGCGACATTTTGGGGCAAAGGCCCTCACTAATCCTTACAATTTCGGAAGGGGTGTCAGCACGCGTGACTTACCCTCTTTCGACCCAATAATGTTGACCCAGGATTAATAAACCCCTGTTTATTAATATGGGGGTGTCCCTGGTTTTAGTGGGGGATTTATCACTTTTGGTGGGGAACACCCCCATATAATAAACAGGGGTTTATTAATGCGGGGTCAACATTCTGGAAGCGCATAAGGTGGTTTCGGAAGACTGCCTTCCTCTGAGAAGGGGTCCCTTGTCTTTTGCTCACTTGATGTTCCCCGCCTCCAGGGGCGGCTGTCTTCTGACCTCACGTGACGCGACGGCTTCACTCGTTGGCAGCTCTGAAGCCGAGCTTTTGCCTGGTTCCCACTTGCCACAGATAGGAGCACTTGTTCAGGCTCTCGACATGAAAGCAAAGAAGTGGCAAAGGATCGTTAAAAAAAGAGCAAACTCATGTGTCAGCAACCGGTGACTTAGGAACCCAAACCTGCCGGCACCCATTGCGGGGCATGTAGCTGTGGCACCCAAAAAAGCCAAAAGGAAGCCGTGGCTTTCAAAAAAAGCTCGAAAGTTGCGGGCGAGCTGCATGAGCGGTGGCCTCGTCAAGAACCTGCCCGCGGGTTTACATATGCTAAGATTCGAGCGGTTGCTTCCTCTGCCATTCTTTTCGACCTTCGTTCTTTTCAAAAACAGGATCCGTTTCCCCTGGGTTTTTGATGGTTTCCTGAAAAGAAGCATGACTGGAAAGAATGGAAATGGAAGGTACCCCTACAAACATCGGCAGAATGCACGCAATGGTAACGTCGCATGAGACGCGATGTTACGATGGAAGCCTGAAACCAATTGCACCGGTACAACTCACTTCCTGAGTGGATTGGCCAAACTAAGTCTGATTTTTGTTTATTTCCAGACCCAAGGACGGAAACGGAAATAAAAAGTGGCTAAAAGTGGTTCCAAAAAGTGGTCGGAGACGGACACAAAAAGCGGTTCCAAGTTTGACCAAAAAATTTCCAAACCCCAAGTGGCTAACGTCCAGCAACTCGAAGGAAGGGAGTTGCTACAAAAAGAAAACGTTCAATGCGTGGCTGTTCGGAGGCCAGTCACAGCCCGCCCGCCTCCCCTTCTTCCACTTCCTGGCCAACGTGAGCCGGTCACTGAGTTCTGCTCTGGTTCGCATCTCTGGGGCGACCCATCTGCCACCGCTGATGCCTTTGATAAAACTCGAAAAATGTATAAATGTGTTGTTGGAAACAAAAAGTCCCTGGATCGCCAGTTGCCGCCTTTTGTCCCATGCACTTTACCCCAAAAACCAGCAACAGTGACTGAAAAAAGCGATCGCAACTTGGCTATCTAGGTCTAGGTCGTCGTCTCCTCCAACGACTGCACCACGATGTTCTCGGGACCAACTGGCTCGTCAGGAAACTCCTGCAGGCCACTGGGAACTCAGCCCCTGGCCTCCCTTGGTCGGAAAAAAGTCACCACACGGTGTGTGTCTACCACGCACATGCTGAAACACCTTTAAAAAAAAAAATGACTCAGGGCCGAAACCTGAGAACTCTGGAGGTGAGGAAACGGGTCAACTGCCACAAATTGCCACGGGCGAATGCGCGGTTCATGTTCCAGTCGGCTCGAAAGCAGCTCCGTGCGTCCCTTTCAAGGCGACCGTCTCATGCAAATCCAACCAAATTTCAAGGTTGTGGGATAGCTCGGGGTTTCTCCAACCACTTCTGTGATAGGGAATCCGTTTCTCCAACCAATCTCCTCTCATGGCGGGGTAGTCTTTGGGGGACCTTCGATCACAGATTCGTGGGATCCATTCTCCATCCCCTGTTGATTTCCATAGTGACGGCAATGAAAACACATCCACCGTCGCAAACTACGTTAAGCACACGGTGTGCCTATCCCGGCGCAACAAGTTTGCAACTTTTGCGGCTTGGTGGGGAACATGCGTACAACTCCCCCAAAAAGTTCAAGGTCAAAGATCCGAATTTCTGTCCTTTGCTATGAATCAGACGCACGGGACCCTGTTGGTTTCCCTTTGGCACCACCTCAAAGTGGGCGAGCCTCAAAAAACGCAACACTCCGGGGGTGTTTGTACATACCCCTTTTACATACCCTTGGGCACATGAACCCAGAAGGCCTGATGTTCATACCCCTCCCCCAACCAGGGTAGCCAAGCGGTATGAACAAGGGCAATGTCATTCCACCCTTAGCACCACCACCCCCCCCTCAACTAGCGCTGACCCCATGCGCCCCGAGACCCCGAGCCCTTTTTCAACGCATTGGCCGAGGCGCTTCTCAGGCTGCCGTTACCTCCACTCACCGAGCCGATGTTCTTCGATTTCTGCCCGCGGAAAACCGGCAGGAACGCCCCGGTTGGGACGTGTCCCGATTTCACGGCCAGAAACGGTGGCCCGTTTTTATGTCCCATTCAACAGCGAACCGTACAGCAAAAACAAACCGCCATTTTGGCCGCCTGAACATCTCGTTTGCAAGGCTCGATGCGAATACCCTCGGGCAAAGCTCTTCTCGGGCAGTGCTCTCGGTTGGACCGCAGCCACGTCTGCTTTGCGGATGGAGGGGATGGCGACCGCTCTGTGCCGTCGGCAAAAGATACTTGTCAAGACCAACCCAGTCCACCAAACAAGGCAGTGTGAACTGTATGAATGGTAAACCCAACCGGAATGAACTGGGTGAAACCAAGAAAGGCACTGAACTGTATGAATGCAGTCAGCACTTTGTATCCTGCTTCCGGGCCCAGAGCTGCCACGCCAAGCTTCAGCCACGCCAGGAAACAGCTCTCAGTGTCTCTAAACTGTTCACGAGAAGAACCTTAAAGCACCACGGTGGCCCACACAGTACTTCACCAGCCTGTTCCAAATCCGTTGGGGCCTAATCACAATCCGTGATCTGCTTCATCCCTTGTCTGGTCGGTAATCGTCTGAATCCGCAAATCCGCGCTGCAAAGTGGGAATTGAAACCTTATAACTGGAGCATTGCAAACCCATGCGACCCAAAATCGGGAATCCATAAAGCGCCGCAACTGTCTAATCCGCAAGTCATTGGGGATGAGTTTTGAACAAGCTTGTTTGGGGAAAAACAAAGGGCATCCCGTGGCTTGGATTTCCATGAGAGGAGCCCCTAGCTCAGCTTTGAGCGGGTGGCCAAGAGATCCTTGAGGTCGGGTGGAGCCACCCAAATTCTGCATGTAGCTCTTTGCAAGTCAAAGTCTATTCGCCCCCAATGTCATTTGGAAGGCGGGCGCCTTCCAGGGTAAGCCTTGGTCAACAAAAATGAACTTTCAGGTCCACAGCTTAGGAAATCCCCTTGCTTTCTTCCTGAAAAACATCTGCGAGTCGCCCAGTCGCCCTGGGTCCCCTCCCAAGTTAACTTCCCAACCGGGAACTCCAGGGGGGTCTTTTTGCCACCTTTTGTGGACAATTGATCGACCCCCTCGTAGCGAAGGATTCCTTTTTGAGGGGGTCGCCCATTTTCTCACAAAAGGTGGCAAAAAGACCCCCCTGCTGACAAAGATCTCCTTGAACATCCCCTTAAAAGAGGGGCCACACCCGAATGGTCCAACGATCTTTCGCGCGCTAGCGCTGGCGCGGTTGCGCCTGTTGGGCGAAGGAACGAAAAGGTCAGGCGGCTCAGTCCTTGTCAAAGTCCACTGGAAGCGGGACAGGCCTCACCCACTGCCCTGACCCAAGAGCCATGGAAGTCTTCAGGGGATCTTGGTTGCTGTAACGGCCCCTCCGCAAAAGTTTTCACCTTGTGGGTCCAATGCGCAGAATCCGTTGTTTGAAGCAAGTTAAAGTCCAAAGATCCAACCAAATAGCCATAAAGTAGAATTCCATGAACACGAATGAGTCCCAAAGACTGAGGGACTGACGACCGGGCCCAGCAAGTCATGGCAAGTTGTAATAATTATGCGGTGTCCTTCTTGAGGGTACCCATGTAGCTTACATGGAAATCATAGCTTACATGGAAATCAAGGGGCAATCACTTATTTTGAAGAGTTCCTCCATTTGAGGCTAGTTCAAAATGACACTTCCTAATTGCAGAGCCCAGAGCCATTACTTTGTCTCAGAAAGGGTAAAACAAAACACCGCATGCCGCATCCCCATTTCGACTTCCATTTGAGCATACGTGAAAATAGGACGACCACACAATTTTGTTGTTTTAGCCCGGTCGACATGTTCGTCTTGCTCTAAAGAAAAAACAAAAGGGAACCCTTAGTGTCTCACCTTGATCAGACCAGAAACAGAACAAACCTACCTGAAACAAGCATTTACAAGCAGCCATTTTCCATCAAGAAGTTCTATTCATAGGACATGGTTTGGGGAACCACAGGTTTGACAAACCACCTTTTCTACAAATGCTTGATCTAAGAAGCTAACTACAGGAAGTTCTACAGGAAACCCCTGATTTTGGTGGGAGTTTGGCTAGTTCCCTGTAGAATCTTCTGTAGCTGGTTTCTATGAGTTGAAAATTTCAGGTTCCAGGAAGCAATAAAACTTCAGGACGGCACAAGCAAGAAGCGCGCCCCCACCGCGCAAAAGCCCGCGCAAAAGCGCACGCCTGGAGGGAGTCATCGGCTCCAAGTCCTCCTGAGGCGCCAGGGTGAGTGTCACGCCTTCCGGCGAGGGCGTCTCCAGCGTCTCGTCCTGAGGAGTTGGATCTTGGGAATGGGGCGGGGGCATAGGTGGCCTTTTGGAAAAATAGATGGGTTTCCCTGGTAAATGGAAGAAAACCCATCTAAACCAGTGGAACCCATCTATTTTCAACCAGGCTCACCTAAAAAGGACCCCTTATAGGCGGGGGACGTATGGGCGATGTGGTCAGAAAATCCCGAATCTGTGGGCTGGCGAGCCCCAAACATCACCAAACATTGGGATACTCACAGGGTCAAACAAACAAAAAAAACCATCGGGTTCATGACTTTTTCTGAATCCGGGAGCTGGGAGCTGGAACCAGAAAACCACTAGACTCCTGGACATTTTCTGAATCCGGTAGCTGGAATCAGACAACGTCGGACAGTTCTGACAGTTTGGCTTGTAAGCGCTTCTTGTTGCGAAGATCTTACAAGCAACGCTCACAACGTTGGCTCGAACTGTCGGAACTGCAATCAGAAAATTCAGGTTCCGGTAGGGTACCTCACCCAGTTGTTCAGCGACCATGGTCCGGTAGAAAAAAGGAACCCTGTTTTGGGTTGGCGATCTGTAGTGATCAAGTGGGACAGAAGGAAGACACTGAACAACCGGGTTGACTAGAATGGGGTTTCAGGGCACTTTAAAACCGCATTTAGCCATGATTAGAGAGACAACAGTTGACATCTTGGGTACATGGGGGTCTGGAACAACATACAATTTACATCCCCTTCTGGGTCCCAGAAGGGGATTCTGAAGACAACAACATCCCCATTAAAGGCTTCCCTTTGGGGGGGGAAAATGCGGTACACTGCCAATTGTTCTAGGGGTCAATTCCCCATTCTTTTCAACCATCGTTCTTTTCAAAAACCAGCTGTTTCCCCCCGGGTTCTGATGGTTTTCTGGAAAGAAGGATCCCTGGAAAGAATGGGGAAGTGTCCCCTAGAATTGTGGCCTACGGTCTGTGTAAATTTGAGCCCCAGCGAATCTCAGCGAATCTGCACGCCAAACGCGTCTCCCAAAGGCACGCGCCTCCTCTTGTCCCCGGCAGCTATCACGCACGGAGGGCAGCCAGTATGAGGACGCTGCACTCAAGGCGCCTCAATCCACACAACTCTTTACTCGGTTGCGACATCTGCGAAGCCCTGCTAAAAGTTGTTTTTGTGGTTTAATGGAACACCCGCTAGTTGGCCAAAAGTTATCACAAGGGAACCAACCACAAACCACAAGCCCTGGTTTACGTTGCGGGTAAAAACGCTAATTACAGGCTGCCCCTTGTTCCTGCAATGTTAACTTCCATTTGGTGAAGACCCCAGAAAAAAACAACAACCAACAAACACATATTTCCAGTAGTGAAATCGATTCCAACTTTAAAACCAACAGGGAAACATGAAAACATATTCATTCCAGCAAATGGAAGTTAGCATCCGCCGGACCTTGGGCTCCAGTCAGCCAGCCCCCTGGAAGGCAGGGGAGTTCCGGCTTGAACATGGCCTGGATCTCGCATCGATTGTGCTGGACTTAGGCTGGTTTAGGCTCGACTTCAGACTTAACAGGGATCCGGATGCATTAAACACCTGGACATTGCAACTTGTAAATGGTGGTTGCCCTTTATTTTGGTGTTGAAAAAGAGGTTTCAAATGGGTGCAAAATGGAGATCTTTTAAGGAGCCCTGCTTAAGGAAAGAGCTCAAGTGGCTACCCAATAGGCGACCCCCGGTTCCTACACGGCCATGGGTCCAAATCCAAAAATCCCGTACCCTCAGTGAACATGAGCATGTCCTCTCAGGTTAGGCAGTTAGGCGTGCCTTCTCGAAGCGCGTTTTGCCAAAAACCACACCCTAAAACCGATCCGGAGTCAAGCAATGTTGACTGTTTGCGGGTTTAGTGGGGAATCAGACACCTGTTGGAGGGGCCCACCCCCATATCTATAAACCGGTTGGTTGATTCATATGGGGTGAACATTAGGACGCAACAAGTTGGACCAGGAAGCAAGACCCATATCCGCCGACCCCTTTTTTTCCAAGGGGGAGGCGCATGGGAAGGGTGATCGATGATCATCATCACTGCTACAGATGCCATCATTCCTGGCGGCGCTGGGGATGCGTAATGATGATGATGGTCACGACTATCTCTTATATATATATATATATCTCAAAGGTTAGACGCGGCTGCAACTGGACAAAGTACAGTTATCGTCATAGTCGTCATCAGCTGCCACAGGCGTCACCGGGGACGTTCTTCGTGATGTTCGGTGAGGCTGGCGAGGGGAATATCACGACTGTTGGCGTGTTGTTGGTGATGCTGGCGACACGTGGCCGGTCCATCCGACCCCTTCCGCAAGGGTCGGATTCGTCGGATTTGTAATGCTGGTGAATCATCATGACTGCTGGTGGTCCGACTGCAGATGCAGAGGATGCGTCGGCGTAGTCATGATTATCATCATCACTGATGTTGGGGACGAGTGCTAGTGATGACTCTCATCACATCATCATCACATCATCATCATCATCGTAGTCATCACCGTCTCTTTCTATTTCTATACTATACATTTCAAGTGTGGCGTTAGACACCATTGGTGGTGCAGATGATGCGTAGTTGTGATCATCATGATGACTGCTGGCAATGCTGAGGATGCGTCATGATGATTATCATCCTAATTGAAATGCAGAAGATGCGTGGACATGCTTGCTGGTGATGCTGAGGATGCGTCATGATGATTAGTGGACAAACCTGGTTGATCCTGCACATTAAGTCCACGTGATGCTCAGGATGCGTCTTGATGTTCCGATTCGTTATCAGTCTGGTCATCATTATCATTGTAGTCATCAGCATCTCTTTTTATATTCTATACTATACATTTCAAGTGTGGCGTTAGACACCCTTGTTGATGCAGAGGATGCGTCGTATTGAGTATCATCATGACTGCTAGTGATGCTGAGGATGCGTCATGATGATTATCATCCGATTGGAGATGTTCATGATGACTGCTGGTGATGCATCATCCTTAACATCATTATGATGATGGTCATCATCATCATCACCTTTCTGATCATCATCATGATGGTCATCATCATCTCTTTCCTATTCTTATATACGTTTCAAGTGTGGCGTCAGGCACCATTGGTGATGCAGAGGATGCTACGATGATAGTTATCATCGCAATCCTCATCCTTATGATCGTTATCATCATGGTCATCATCATCTCTTATTAGAGACAGTGCTACGATGATAGTTGTCATCGCAGTCATCATGCTTATCATCATAGGCATCATCCTTATCATTATCATCTGTTATGAGGCAGCATCAGGAATGCAGAGGATGCTACGA
The DNA here is from genome assembly GCA_963377175.1 of Effrenium voratum. Taxonomy (NCBI): domain Eukaryota; class Dinophyceae; order Suessiales; family Symbiodiniaceae; genus Effrenium; species Effrenium voratum. The sequence goes on along the minus strand of CAUJNA010001724.1, from coordinate 577,952 downwards.
TGATAGTTATCATCACAGTCATCATCCTTATCATCATGGTCATCATGCTGATCATCGTCCTCGTGGCCATCATCATCATCATCATCTCTTATGAGGCAGCATTGGTAATGCAGATGATGCTACGATGATGCTGGGTCGCTCTCCATCCGCCCACTTGCGGAAGTGGTCGGATGGATCATCATCCTTATCATCATAGTCATCATTCTTATCATCATCCTTGTGCCTGATGATGACTTGCAGATGATGCTACGATGATGCTGGGTCGCTCCATCCGACCCGTTGCAGTGGTCGGATGGGTGAGATTTGACTCGCTGGTGATGCTGGTGGTGCTGGCGCTGCTGGGGGTGTTGTCGGTGATGCTGGTTAGGGCATTATCACGACTGCTGGTGTGTATTAGGCACCATTGGTGATGCAGAGGATGCTGCGATGATAGATATCATCACAGTCCTCATCCTTATGGTCATCATCATCTCTTATGAGGCAGCACAGAGGGTGCTGCAATAATAGTTGCTATCATCATCATCCTTATCATTATCATGATGGTCATCATCATCTCTAAATTATTCTTGTAGTGTGGCGTGAGGGGCCATTGGTGATGCAGAGGATGCTACGATGATAGTGATCATCACAATCCTCATCGTTATCAGCATTATCATCTTATCATCATGGTCATCATCGCCTATTATGAGGCAGCATTGGTAATGCAGACGATGCTAAGATAATAATCATCATCACAGTCTTCATCCTTATCATCATCTTCATGGTCATCATCATCCCTTATTAGGCAGCATTGGTGACGCAGAGGATGCTACGATGATAGTTATCATCACAGTCATCATCATGATCCTTCTCATCATCATCATGATGGTCATCATCATCTCTTTAGTATTCTTGTGGTGTGGCGTTAGGCACCATTGGTGATGCAGAGGGTGCTACGATGATAGTTGTCATCACAATCCTCATCCTTCTGATCATTATCATCATGGCCATCATCATCTCTTATGAGGCAGCATAGGTAATGCAGACAATGCTACAATTTTTGTTGTCATCACAGTCTTCATCCTGATCATCATGATTTCCATGGTCATCGTCAACCCTTCTTAGGCAGCATTGGATGATGCAGAGGATGCTACGATGATAGTTATCATCACAGTCATCATCATCATCAGCCTTACCACCATCATGATGACGCGATGATAGCTGTCATCCTCATCATTATCATCATGGTCATCATCCTCATCATCATCATGTCTTATCGCAGTCATCATCCATCATAATCATCATCCTCATCATCATCCTCTCATGAGGCAGCATTGGGAATGTACAGAATGCTACGATGATGGTATCATCACAGTCATCATCCTTATCATCATAGTCATCATCCTCATCATTATTCTCATGGTCATCATCAGCATCTCTTATGAGGCAGCATTGGTAAGGCAGATGATCCATCCGACCAGGTCGGATGGATCATCATCCTTATCATCATAGTCATCATCCTTATCATCATCCTCATGGTCATCATCAGCATCTCTTATGAGGCAGTATTGGTAATGCAGATGATGCTACGATGATGCTGGGTCGCTCCATCCGACCACTTGCAGAAGTGGTCGGATGGATCATCATCCCTATCATCATCGACAGCATCCTTATCATCATCCTCATGGTCATCATCAGCATCTCTTATGCGGAAGTGGTCGGATGGGCGAGATTTGACTTGCTGGTGATGCTGGTGGTGCTGGTGCTGCTGGGGGTGTTGTCGGTGTTGCTGGTTAGCCAGCATCGCCAGCAGCATCCCCGGCAGCGCTAACACCATCAACAGCACCAGAAGCAGAAATTCAACCCATCCGACTTCTTCCAGAAGGGGTCGGATGGGGCGGTCTAGCATCGCCAGCATCGCCAGCAGCATCCCCGGCAGCGCTAACACCATCAGCATCACCAGAAGCAGAAACTCAACCCATCCGACCACTTGCGGAAGGGGTCGGATGGGGCGGGCTAGCATCGCCAACATCGTTGACAACACACCAGCTGTCTCACGATTCCTGGTGTGTATTAAGCACCGTTGGCGATGCAGAGGATGCTACAATTTTTGTTGTCATCACAGTCTTCATCGTTATCATCATTATCATCATGGTCATCATCATCTCTTATGAGGCAGCATTGGTAATGCAACCAATGCTACAACTTTTCTTGTCATCACAGTCTTCATCCTGATCATCATTATCCTCATGGTCATCATCATCCCTTATTAGGCAGCATTGGATGATGCAGAGGTTGCAACGATGATATTTATCATCACAGTCATCATCAGCAGCCTTACCACCATCACGATGACGCGATGATAGCTGTCATCCTCCTCCTTATAGTCATCATCCTCATCATCATCATCATGTCTTACAGCATTGGTAATGCAGACGATGCTACGATGATAGTTATCACCGCAGTCATCATCCATCATAGTCATCATCCTTATCATCATCATCATGAGGCTTGGGAATGCAGAGGATGCTACGATGATGCGTATCAGTATAGTCATCATCCTCATCATTATTCTCATGGTCATCATCAGCATCTCTTATGAGGCAGCATTGGTAAGGCAGATGATCCATCCGACCACTTGCAAAAGTGGTCGGATGGATCATCATCCTTATCATCATAGTCATCATCCTTATCATCATCCTCATGGTCATCATCAGCATCTCTTATGAGGCAGCATTGGTAATGCAGATGATGCTACGATGATGCTGGGTCGCTCCATCCAACCACTTGCAGAAGTGGTAGAATGGATCATCCCTATCATCATAGACAGCATCCTTATCATCATCCTCATGGTCATCATCAGCATCTCTTCTGCGGAAGTGGTCGGATGGGCAAGATTTGACTTGCTGGTGACGCTGGTGGTGCTGGCGCTGCTGGGGGTGTTGTCGGTGTTCATCCCCGGCAGCGCTAACACCATCAGCATCACCAGAAGCAGAAATTCAACCCATCCGACCCCTTGCGGAATGGGCGGTCTAGCATCGCCAGCATCGCCAGCAACATCCCCGGCAGCGCTAACACCATCAGCATCACCAGAAGCAGAAACTCAACCCATCCGACCACTTGCGGAAGGGGTCGGATGGGGCGGGCTAGCATCGCCAACATCGTTGACAACGCTCCAGCTGTCTCACGATTGCTGGTGTGTATTGCAGAGGATGCTGCGATGATAGTTATCATCACAGGCCTCATCCTTATCATGAATACCATAATGGTCATGATCATCTCTTATTAGGCAGCATTGGCGATGCAGACAATGCTACAATTTTTGTTGTCATCACAGTCTTCATCCTTATCATCATGATCCTCATGATCATCATCCCTTATTAGGCAGCATTGGCGATGCAGAGGATGCTTCGATGATGGTTATCATCACAGTCATCATTATCATCATCATCATCATCCTTTAGCCAAAACCACAAATCATCTTTGTCATTCATCATCATGCTCATCATCATAGTCATCATCATCACTCTCGCTGAGTTGCTGGCAGTCATCTTGGTAAATGCGAACATCTTCACGTAGAGGCCTGTGCAGCTTCGCGCCAGTAACCTCGTTTCCGTGGTGCTCGTGATGGCATGGCTTGCTGCCGCCGCAGTCTTTCTCGGGCTAGCCAGTAAGATCTTTCCTGCAAGTGCGCGTCCTTCGCGTTTAGCCTACCTGACGCCAGACCGCTGCCAGAATCTGCTGCTTTCGTTTTGCCCGTGTTCTTGCTGGTCGCACCTTGCCTCTAGTAGCAATTTGTTTCAAGTCTGCCTCTGCCAAACACACGTCGCACGTCTGTTTCCCGTTCTGGACGCCGTGTCGCCGTCGCGCGTGTCGCGCAAAGCACCGCTTAGGTCGCGAGGTGGCGCAGCCTGCGCATGTCCAACAGCCTCGCTCTTTGCGACTGCAGGTCTTACACGTGCGTCGGCATTGGTGGCGGATGCGCCAAGCGGCCGCGCTAAAGCCTGCTTCCTCCTTCAGTTCCCCGCACTTCTGGCATCGCTTCGTTTCCTTACAATTCAGACACACACGCAGTAGTGATGCTCCGTTGCTTTGCCATTTTCCGTAGAAGGCGGTGGTGGCCTGCCAGCACTTGCAAATATGGCACTGCCACGGATGACCACTTTGCTCGTGCCTGCCTACGCATTCTTTACAGACGCGACTCGCATCATCACGCTTCCATTGACCTGCCGTGTGCCCACGCAACTCCTTGCGTTCTCGACACTCGCAGCATGGCTTTTCAAAAATATACTCTGCTCGGATTTGCTCCCAGTCTATCGCTTCTCCTCTCCATACGCGGAGCAGCAGGTTTCGCCCGAAATCGCCCCCGCGCTGGAATGGCGTTAAGGCAACGGGGCGCAAGATCAGCAGGCGCTCTCGACCTTCCACGCGCGTTATGGCGACGTAACAAGTCAAGGGGTCGTCGCCTGCTCGAATTGCGATGTCCGCGGCGGCGCCTTCTCGCATGGTGAGGCCCTGCGCTGCGTGAGCGGTGATAGCAAAGTGCGGACACAGTGGGAGCTGTCTCCGCGACACCTTGAGTTTCGGGTTTTTCCGACGGTGGTTCAGGCGCCACACGCCGCGAGCGGGTGCCTGGGAGGATGCAATCGTTTCCCATGCCCTGTACACGCCACTGTCGCTTGGTTCGGAATCGCCCGAATACTGCTGCAGGTACCCTAGAGATCAAGGGCGGGAATCTATTTTTACTTTGGTATTTGCCGCATTTTTGAAAAATAGATACTATCTATTTTTCAGCCGAAACGGATCAACAAAAAACGCAATTTACCTCAGCGCCAGCAGACTAGATACTTAGATACGTCCCTGCTTTGCAAGAACAGATACGGAAAGATGCGGATAGATACGGGCAGTCGCAAAATAGATACCAATAGATACGTGCGCAATACATTGTCATTAAAAATAGATACGTTTTTTAGATATTTTAAGAAAATGGATACGCCCAGCTATATTTTTAGATATTAATAGATACGGGAAATAGATACGGCAGGCAACAAATACCTAGAGATTCATTGCGGCAGAAATGTCTGCCGCAAATCAAAAAAGGCGCCTTTTTGGATTTGCGGCATTTCTTCCTGATTTGCGGCGGGGAATGCGGCGGAAATTCCCGGAAAGCAAGCGGTGTTGCGGCGTTTTTGTTTTGGTTGCGGCGTTTGTTTGTTTTTGCGGCTGATTTTCTGGAATGCGGCGGGAATTTCCGCCGCAATGCGTTGCGGCATAAATTTCCGCCGCAGGAAGTTCTAGGTATTCAGCCGTAACGCAAGCGGGAAAAACATGGCCTTGCGCGTAGATCTTTGCTTGACAGAAGCGGCGACGGAGCGGTCTCAGAGCAGTTTCGGCAACGGTCCAGTGACACCCCGCACGCGTTGCTTCGGAACCATCAAAGGCTGAACCCTCTGCGAACTTCCGCAGGGCTGACTAGTTTGCAGATTTGCTAGATGACCAACCAAACTGGCTCATGAGCCAAATGATAGGTAAAAGTCGACATAGCTCAGTGGCTTAACTTACGGTTTTTCAAATTTGATTCACCAAGTAAGTTAGGTAGCCACCTCGCCTTGTTGCGTTGGCAATCAGCATTCACTTGCCTTGCGTAGGAAGGCATCCAAAGTATAGTTGCTCGCACTTTTTAAAGATTGCACATATGCCGGCTTACGGGTAGGTAACGGTAGTTGTAGTAGATGCGCTCCAACCAGGTCCCCATCAAAAGTTGGTCTCGCACGAAGCTCCTGGGCGATTGATACACGTTGCGCTCCAGCACACCTAACCAAAGAAGCCGAAGCATAACTTGCAAATGCATTGAGTGTCCTTTAGACACAACTGACCACAAGCCCTTTACTTGCTTGTTTTTGGCCTCGTCGGAGTACACCCAAAAAGTGCGAGGCACTCCGGATCGCAGAACTTGCTGCGGAAAGTGCTGAAAATACTGAAGCTCGGGATACGCCGCAAACTGAGAGCTTGCGTAGTGAAACATGTGAACTGTGGCCAAACGCCTCCACTCAAACACTTCGGCATCAGTGAGGTCGTCTTGCCGGGCCAGCAGACAGATGCGGCTCAGCGCCTGCATGCATTGGCCCCGGTGCTCCCCAGGTGTTCCGTCAGAGGCTTTGGCCGCTTCGGCGAGGTCAACCGTGAACTGTACAAGCGCGTTGGCCTGGCCAGCTTTGGCCTGTTGAAGCACCGGAGCCAATGCATGCAGGCGCTGAGCCGCATCTGTTTGCGGGCCCGGCAAGACGTCCTCACTGAAGCCGAAGTGTCTGAGTGGAGGCGTTGGCCAGAGTTCACATGTTTCACTACGCAAGCTGTCAGTTTGCGGCATATCCTAAGATTCAGTATTTTCAGCACTTTCCGCAGCAAGTTCTGCGATCCGGAGTGCCTCGCACTTTTTGGGTGTACTCCGACGAGGCAAAAAACAAGCAAGTAAAGGGCTTGTGGTCAGTTGTGTCTAAAGGACGCTCAATGCATCTGCAAGTCATGCTTCGGCTTCTTTGGTTAGGTGTGCTGGAGCGCGATGCGTGATTGCCGAAACAGAAGCGCACGCTTGGGAGCTGGGGGTTCTTCTTTCTTTGCAGAAACTTTGACGCTGTAAATAGACAAATAGATGTAGTTCAAAATGAGGGCGGGGATGTTGACTTGCTAGTGTGTTCGGGTCTGTGACTGCTTCTTGGGTTGAGCCACTTCCGGGAAGCCTTATCAGAATTTGTTGTGTCATCATGGCCAGACCAACTCTGTCACAGCTGCAATGGCCACAGCTTGTCAAAGCTGCCGCGATTTCGAACAGTGCTGCCGCAGCCTGCAAATACATCCTTCAGCAACCATTTCCTGGAAGGCAAGATCAACTCCTCACATTCTGAAGCAGTTTAGATACGCGGTGCTGAAAATAGATACGGATAGATACAAATAGATACGCAAATAGATGCGGTTTTTTGAATACGAGACGTTTTTAAAGATACGGTGCCAAAATAGATACGGAATCCATTTTTTTACATGTTTGGTTGTGGGAATCTATTTCTAATAGATATTCTGAAAATCTATTTTTTTGGATACTGTGCATGCGTATATTATATGCAGGGATTCCTGCCTGGGAATCTAAAAATCTATTTTCGATCTCTAGGGTAGTTTCGGCCAGAAGCGGACTTCTCCGTCCGCTTTGCTGGGCTCGACGTCACGGATTTCGTGCGTCCAGCCGCAGACATCCACGCAGTACGCCCCTTTCTCGATCCAAATCGTCTGTGGCGGCAACTGGCATGCCAACGCGCAGCGGCAATGTGCCGTAGAGGTCTCCGGCTTCGCGGTCGTGGCGCTGCAGCCATTTCACCTTCTCTTCGTCCAGATGGGGCTTTTCTGCTAGAACTTTGGTCGAGGCGCGATCTTCCGCCATAGCTTAGTAGAGCCGTTGTCGCGCTTCCGCCTGGAATTTGCGCGCGCGTTTGCGGTTCACGTGGTATTTCACAGTGTTGGTGGCGAAAATGCACGTCGACTGGTTGAAGTCCTCTCGGAAGCGAGCATCGTCCTCTGTCATAGCAACTAGTGCCTTTGAGCGCCGTTCCTCTTGACACTTCCAGCATTCTTCGCGCAGAATGCGCTCAGGGTCTGCGCGTTCCTCTTGCAGCCTGGCGCAGCTTTCTTCGCCACAAGCTGCGTGCTCCCTGCCAGCTGCCGGGCACGTCTGTTGGGCGTCCATGCAAAAAGGCGCGCGTGGACGCTGATAGAGTCCCGTGGCGGAACTCTTCCTGTACCTGGCGCAGCCACTCGTCTTGCGCGCGCTCGCAGGCGACAAGCTCCGTGACTCCTTGGCTGCCATTCTTCGGCCCGCCCCAGATCAGCTGCTGTCCGTAGTGCGCGTGGGGTAACTTTGTGTTCACTCCGTGGCTGCGCAGCACTTGCGCTGGAACTGCCCCCAAGAAGGTCCCTCGTGGTGGCGCCAGCTGCCAGAAGTCTCCCGCAAGAATTACGTTGAGCCCCCCAAAGCCCGACAGCGGAGTTCCAGGCGGGCGAGGAGTTCGGCGCTCACCATGCTCAACTCGTGCAGTAGTAGCCACCGCCACTGGGTTGCCGCCGCGTTCGGCTAGACGTTTGAAGCCGGTGCTCGTTTCTTCTCCGCGTTTATTCAGGCCCACAGCATGATGGATCGTGTCGCCTTCCAGCTGCTCTGCTATGACTGCCTGCAAAGCAACTACCTTGTATTGTATCCCTTGTTGCCACTGCAGGATGCCGTCGAACAACTCTGTGCGAATTAATCTCAGCACATGCGACTTCCCCGCCCGGGGAGCCCGCCGCAGCGGCTCGGTTAGCGCCCTTCTGTTTAGATTTTCGGCTTCACCTGTACTTTCTTCTTCGACTACTCGCGCAGCAACTCTGCGAACGAACTCCAGCTGCTCCGGGTTCAGGAGCGCCTTGCCGGACGGCGCTTGTCGTTGCGCAACTTCCGCAAGCCAAGCCCTCACCTTCTCCGTGCGATTGCTGGCTGGCACAACGTTCACGTTTGGCGCTGCGCTGGGCTCATCGGTCGCGACATGGCCAGCGAGTTTTGGGTGCTTCTGTCGCGCGGTCTTCAGTATCTGCTTTGCGTCGCTGTGTGAGAAGGGGTTGCTGCTGTCTGTTTGCGTGTCTTCGGAACTAGCCCACGTTGCGCTTGCTCGCTCGCACGCGGCACTGGTGAGCTCTTCCGACGTCAGCTTGCGTTTTGCGCCGGCGGCGCTCTGTTGTGCGGGTGGCTCCAGTGCTTGGCGAAAACCTTCTACGCTCAGATCCAGCGCGGTGTCGGCATCATCGTCGTCGCTGTTGGCTGCTGCTTCCTCGCTGGGGCGGACACGGTGCACAGATAGAAAGTTGCCTATGTGGCGCATAGTTTCCTCGCAGTTGGTGCCGCGGAGCCACCGCCGCAAGGCTTCCTCCCACGACTCGCTCATGCTCTTCAAGCTGATTGCGAGTAGAACTTGTGGTGTGCTCCAGCGCGTGTGCAGTTTCCAGGGACGAAAATATGCTTGGCACAGCGCTGCGTGTATTCTACGCTGTCTGGCCCGTGTCGCGGACGAGGTGCGGCATCGAATCGCGGGCACTGCGGGCGACGCCGACATTTGAAATACCCTGCGTGCTGCAAGGCTGCCTTAGCGGCCATGTTTGTGAAGTACTCGCAGTTTAGCTGCGCCTTGAATCTGTTCGTGTAGTCTGCGCCTGGCTTCAAGTGTATCGCTTTGCCAGCGTTTTCCAGTTTCTTGACGCCGGACGCGGTGAGGTCGACATCCCAGGCATCTGCTGGAAGCGTTTGCCAAGCTTGCCAGGTGTACGGCACGCGCGTGGCAACCCTCTCCCAGCCCATGACAAATTCGTACGGGGATGCGTGCCACAGATCACGGCTGTGTAGTCGCAGTCCGTAGGCTTGTGCGATGTCCAAATCGCGCAGGTATCTGTGACGCCGTCCACGCGCAGTGGCACGGGTTCCTGACAGTGTCGCTTCGTCGCCAAGGCCGCCGCATGCCCGCTGCACCACATGTAGAAACTCCCTGCCAGGGAAACTCACAAAGATCGTTGTATATCGTTGTGCTGAAGCGCTCGCTTGCTACGAACGCGTCCTCCACATGATTGGCTCGCAAGTTGCAACACTCCACCTGTCATAGCACGATGCCCTTGCAGTAGGCGTCGCTTCAGAATCGCGCTGTGTGCCTCTTGCCTTGACTGTGCGAGATACGCGCTCAGGCCGCAGAATCTCGCCTCAAAATGCGCGGGGAAAGCTTGTTGAAAGTGCTCCGATGCCGTGGGAAGACCTGAGCGATTTCAACCGGGTTGCCGTTTGTTCAAAATCATGCAAAAGTTATGCAGAAGCAGGCGAAATCATGCAAAAACATGCGAAGTCAAGCAAAAAACAGGATGCAAGAGGGGTGCAAGAGGGGGTGTGGAAAACCCCCGATGCTCCAGCAGCTCATTGTTCTCACCTGTGTGTCCTCGAGAAACAGGTTGCAAGAGGGAGTGAAATCAGGGGGACACTGAATCGGTTTGGGGGGCGAAATGCATTCTCAAAAACATCCCGTGACATATGGTTCCTAATCAAGCAAAACCAAGCAAACACATGCAGAATCATGCAAAGTCGTGCAAAATGTACACAGCCTTTTTAAAATAGCTGGCCCTCGCCTTGTTTGTGGCCCGCGAACCCTGGGGTTGGTGGCACTGGGCGGCAGCCCTTAAATTAAGCCTGTTTGCCCAGAAGCAAAGTAACGAACTCATCTCTTTCAAACTAATTCGAGCGCCGAACTGCTGATGCCGAGGTAAGGGAGCATTGCGGCTGATGAGGGTTCCGTCAAAACCAAAGACCACGGAAAATGCCCTAACTTCCATTTGCTTAAGCCCCCTGGAAAAATATGTCCAGAGATTCCCTCTAAACACCAACAGGGGAAAATGACAAATATTCTTAAGCAGGGCTGTGGGGAATGACCACTTCTGTGATACAAGAAAAAGGTCCCCCAAAGACTACGTCGCCATTCAAAGAGGGGATTCCCTTGTATCACAGAAGTGGGGTAAAACCCCTTGATCCCACAACCCTGTTCTTAAGCAAATGAATGCTAAGAATACAAGGGGTGGCAAAAGCTCGCAGCAGGTTTGGGCTGGGATCTGTCACATGCCGCACGCACCCACAAGGCGAAACAACCACTCTTGTTTCGATGGAGACCAAGGAGTTCATATGGCCATGGGTCAAAATCCTAAATCGTACCCCCAACAAACATCCCACCCCCCACTAAAATAGACTAAAATGGGTGGTGCACCTACCCCAAAATGGGATCCCATTGGTTTTTACCCACAGCCGTGCTGCGCATTTTACAGGGGGACATCCTTCACCTTCTGGGGACAACACTATTTCCAGGAGCGTGCTGGAGGCATTCATCCAGGGTCGTGATTGAGCGTCTCTGGTTGCGTACAGCCGCCGAATGATCACTTTCTTGTGACTGTGGAAGATTAGTGTCTTTAATAAAGGGACCCTCCTGACTCATAACTGTGAAATTCTGAAACTGGGTGCCAAATAAGAGGTCTGGACAAATTGAAACAAATCACGTTGCCCCGTCCCCTTTTTGCTTTCTCTTGGAACAATTGAGCACTACGGGCCGTCTAGCTAGGAAAGAATAGCTCTTGGAAAAGCCAAACTGGCAGCAAAACCCTTCAACCCATGGCCAACGCATTTTCCGCCCAGATGCAGATCAAGAGCATGAGGACGAAGGTGACGCTATTAGAGATCTCGAACCAAACCTGGCAAATGCCCCAGGTGCCGAAAAGTTCACCCTCCAACAATCATGGACGTGGACAGGAGGCGTGTTGAAGTTGAAAGTAGTCTTCCAAACCCCTTTGGCGTGCGTCCAGAATTGTCAATGCAAGTTTAGCTGTTTGTTGCTGAGTGGAACCATACCATATTCCGTGAACAGCTCGATCCCGAAAGCTCGTACACCTTTGACGGACCCAGTGAGTGCTCCCGGTGCCACAAGGGAATCCATCTCCATCTCTCACATCCCCTTCTTGGACAGTGAGGGATAGGATGGAGAAGCAGGAAGAAGCCACTGATTCTTGTATATTCTTGTTTAGTTCCCTAGGATTTGGAGTCAGGGAGAGGGGAATCTCTTGGAAATACAGTAAATGTATGTCATCTCTAGACGTCGTTCTGTCATCAATGAATGATTAAAACCACGAAATCATAAAACAACATAAAGTAAGTAGAAACGGACATGGAATGGGGTTAGGGGTTTCCCTTGTAAAGACCCGGGCGCCATGAATTTGACAGTTTGAAGGGTTAAAAGACAGAAACTGGAGCTGCTGCCCTTTCATCTACCACTTAGGCGGGCACTTGAAACATTTTATTGTGTACAAACCCCACCAGCCAAGGCACGGAAAAGAACATCTTCAGGCCGATCAGCACCAGCACTGCAGAAATGCCGTACTTGAGCATGTGGAAGGTTTGCACTAAACTCTCCATGACAAAGTACAAGGATCTCAAACCTTTCCCCGGCTAAGGACTTTCAGTAGCCAAACAAATGCAAGTGGGTTCCAAACAAAAACGCCTCTTAACGCCAGACAGGAGCAAACATGACCTAAGAAACTTCCTATTGGTGTATTGGTGTGTTAGCAAGCTGCTACAAATGAATAGGACCAAAAAAGCACAACACAACCATAAATAAACACAAAAGTCATGCCAAGGATAGTGAAGAAGCCCATCATCGCAAATGCGGAAGATGACACGTTCCTGGCCGTTTTGGGTGGATCTGTGGAAACTAGTTTTGAGTTAAAGAAACCCTTGGTGAACTTTATTTGCGTTGAGATTTATGTCAACTAGCCATTCTTGAGGAAAGTCTAGGAAAAAAACGTGGGGCCCCCTCCCTTGTTTCCCAATTACCACGGGGAACATGTTTTTGGAAGGGTCTCTTTCCGGGCGGAAGCCCCCATCTTCCGTACGTTACTTCACAGGCGGAGATGATGTTAATGGAAATGTTTGCGGCGATGGTCGCCGCAAGACTAACACAAACAAACCTGCGCCACTACAGTTCAGCTTCCCTCCTGGTGGTCGCTGGTGGTTTGGATGGGTGGGAGGCTTCCCATTTGCCATTGACAAGTACAAGCGGTTCAAATGGGCGTGTCACTTTTTGAGGGTATCCTTTTTGGCTTAAAAGGATATCAACAGGAACACCACCATTTTGTAGGATACCCGAAAAAGAAGACACCCTCAAATCCCCACACCGCCAATCCAAACTGCCAATTGGGGGTCATGTTGATCCTATACCAATCAACCCCAATTGATTGATAGGGGGCGTTCCCCTCCAAAAGTAGTCTGATTCCCCACTAAGCTCAGAAACACCCCCTATTCTTATTAACGGGGGTTGATGAATATGTAGTCAACATTAACCTGGATACTGGCCTTAGGTATGAATTCCAGGACTAGGACCAAGATGGCAATCCGTTCATGGGCCAACGCTCGGATTAAAACTGGGCTAGGGGCCCCTTCCAATGGCTGATTCCAAGCAAAACATGCGAAAGACATCATTCGTTCCAAGAAAGGAATGACGTCAGAACGAAAAGCACGAGGCCAACAAGAACATCGACAAATGTTCAATGACAGAATAACATCGACCAACAACACGAAGCCAAAGGCACCTAAACCTACCCAAACCTCGAAACTTGCTGGCACCCCCGCAGTTAACGTGCCATCAAAACTCCTGACCAGGAGAGGTTTCCACGCAAGGAGCCCTAAAATCTCCACACTCGAAACCATCCCTACTCACCAGGAAAAAATGCAGTTCTGAAGATGAAACAAAGGGTTCTTCACAAACTCCCCTTGAAACACCCCTTCTTGAAAACTAAAAAAAATCGCCTTGGGAACTTTGGATATGCATCTCATTGGAGACCAAACAAAAGGGCGCAGTAACCGAAACTTGCTTTTTCAAAAAAAACAACTCAGTAACCCCAAGTTCCAAGGGTCAGGAAGATGTCGTTCACCGAAGCCAGCTTCGATGCGACAGAGTCCAGTGCGAAGACCAAATCCACCGCCCAGAGGGCAATAACCACCAGCAGCAGCAGCGTGGCTTTCTGCCCTCAGCTTTGCCGTATCCATAATATGACGAATCCTACGTGAGCAAGTGAGCGAACCACATCCAAGCGCAGCCTGAGAAGCTGCTGTAAGCTATATATGTCCAATCATTTTGTTTGCCCCATGAAGCTTCTTCCCGGTGATGGAAAGCGGGGAATTGGCGGCACGGACTAATCGGTTTGTTTCAGGTGGACAAACGTCGAAAGTTGAGGGATAAACGCCCGCCCCCCATCTCCACCTGCACTGCTGCTCCTGGCTCCCATGTTGCTGGATCAAATTAAACAAGCGCGAATATCCAATCTTGGAGGGTGCAGATTTACTTTTTGCTTGCATGCAAGCAAGTGAAACAGTTTACGGATCGGCCGCAAGCATGCAAACCACCAAAGAACCAACCAATAAACCCACCCTCAGCCCACCTTCCATCGGCCTTGCACCTTTCCTAAACCTGCTGGTTCGAGTACAAGAAAAACAAGGGCTTCGGTTTTTTCCAGATATCGCCGTATGCCAAAAGGTGATCTTTATACCACAGTTGGACAAAGGATGGGCCGTGTCCAATTTTGGCTGCATGACTGACACGGACCCTCTGACGGGGTCGCCGGGCCCCTTTTTGGGTTTTTTGGGGTTGTTCTCTTGCGGCAAGTGAAACCAGATTTTCCCTTGAGACATGATGGTGTCGTTGTTGTTTACCTCTTCGCCCCAAAATGGCTGCGGTGCCCCTTTGGGTCTCCCTTTAACACCAACCAAACGGGGGGGTTCCCCCAAAACAAGGCACCCACATCCCCCTTCCTGCGATTTGTCTGGCCATTGCAAACCCTAAACCCCAACCAAAACTCCCCAAAAAATGGCACCCACATACTCCTGTGATCTGTCTGGCCACTGCAAGCCTTAATGGTTCCCCGTATGGCTGTGGGTCAAACCCCTGGTGAACAAAATAGGTGGCACATGGGTGTTCATCTGCCCCAAAAAACGAGGCAAAGGTTATGACCCATGATGACCCATAGCCACATCCAGGCCACGAATTTGCTTTTGCTTTTCCCGTCCCTCTTGATTTGGCCATTGCAAACCCTCCACCCCAAGCAAAAAATTGAATGGTTCCCCATATCCAGGCCACGTGTTTTTCTGACTCAGCTCCGAGCCGCGCTTGGGCGCGCGGAGGTCCGTGCGGGGCGTGTCCAGGTTGCTCTGCGCTTGCGCGGCCCGGGGGTTCAGCAGGCTGCTGCCCTCGAAGGACTCCAGGCGCCTCCGAGTCGCTCCGAGGAAAAAGGTCTCCCGAAGCGGGGGATCCGCTTTTCTCAGCTGAGTGGCTCCAATTACTTTCCTTTTTTTTGGGGTGGCTGCCCCACTAAAATGGTCTTCCCAAAAAAGGGTTCCTTTTTTTCTTCCTCCAGGGTCACTGAACAACTGAGTTTTTTGGAGGCTATGCCCTGTGTTTGTTTGTCTTTTGGCGGTCTTTAAGGCGAACCCAAAAGCAAAATCGCCGTTTTTTTTGGGAGGGGATCCTTTTGAGGGGAACCCAAAAGCAACATTGCAATTTTTGGTCACCCCCGTTTTTGCTTATTTTGGTGGTTTTTTAAGGGGAACCCAAAGGCAAAATCACAATGTTGGGTCACCCCCCCAAAAAGTGCCGAGTTGTTTTTCAGGGCACAGTTTCTTTGTGGCTCCAAAGGGAACCCAAAAGCAACATCACCTTTTTGGGTAATTGTCCCAGCACAAAAAAAGAACACGCATACCGAGAATCCCCGAACACCCAATCCAAAAGACCAAGTGCCGGCGAGGAACAAAACTAAATATGTTGTTTTCCACAAGCCTTGTGGTTGGCAGAAATGCTTTCAAGGAAGATTGACGCAATTCGGAATGACCGAATGACCCGAACTATTCACTGGCACTATATGTTCGATGGCTTCATTTCACTCAAAGCTAAATAGCTGTGCATGCCCTTGAAAGCGTGCCCCATTCCTAACTTCCCTTTTCACTACGAATTCCCAACTGGAATATGCGGCACATGAACTTGTATAAGGGCACATGTCAGCTGGGGCTCATGGTGGAACCCTTCGCCACCTGGCTGCTGTAACGACCCTCCAGCAAAAAGTGCTCAACTTGTCGTGGGTCGAATGGACAATCCACTGTTTCCCAAAAACCAAGTCCAAAGATCCAACCAAACAGCCATAAAGAAAGGTATATATTTGTTTCCCCGCTCCAGGTCAAAGCTGAAAGCGGCATTCAAGAAATCGGTCGTGCTTTTTGACACATCCCGCAAAATGGTGCCATCAAGCAAGCCACATTCCCAAATAGCCGGAGCAAATAAGTGTTTGCTAGTGGGGGACGCATTTCAAACAAGGTGAAAGGTTTCAGCTTCCCTCCAATTGGTGGAAGCTGAATTGGTGGTTTCGTGGTTAAGGACGTTTCCCATGTACCCTCTACAAACACCAAAGGTTCACATCCTCAAACCACCGTTCCAAACCGCAAGTTCAGGGTGGCCTGATACAAGGTACACTCCCAAAACAAAATGCCCCAGATCCTAAACTAAATCCATGTAGATTCTGAAAGGTAACTCAGTTCCCGGTAGCCATAGGAAAAAACACTTCTTTTTTTTTGGGCTTGACTTTAAAGGGAAACCCTTCCCAAAAAAAGGGGAAAAAGGGCACCGGCAACTGGGATAACCTGAGTTGGCGTTAACGTCGTGTCAACCGGAAAAAAATCCAAGCGGTGGACTTCGCCGGCAAGGCGCGGAAGTACAGACTCCGAGTCCACGGACAAAGTACTCAGCAGGCCTCCGGATGGGGCGATCGATGCGATCGCTTCGATTCGTTACGTCAGGTGAGTGGTGATCGTAAGCTTGGTAAGCCTGGTTGCTTCCTTGTTTCAGATTTTTTTTTCAGGGTGGGTTCCTTTAAAATCAACTCAACAAGGGGGCAGGGCACTTAGTGGTGAGTAAGCCTGGTGAAAGTACCCAGTGAACGGTTATGAAAAAAGAAGGGCTTTTGTGGGTCATAACCAGGCTTACTAACCACTTACCTGACGTACCGACTCGATCGCCCCGGAGCCAAAAATGACTTCCCTTTTGGGAGGATGCAACACACAACAACAGGGCTTACTGTAGGTCAACACTCTGGGTGATAGCTATCTGCTCTGCCCCTCAAAGTGGAGTTCACCCCTTTTGAGTGGCTTTTGACTTAGGTCACTCAAGGGAACTTCATTTAGGGAACCCCCCGCCGCAATGCACTCAGAGGACGTAGACGATATGGCTGGGTGAGTTAGTGAGTCAACCAACATGTGCCCAGTGGGGAAGATGAACTTCATATTCCCTGCGAAAGTGGACGCGTACCACGCTAAGGGGTCATGCAACTACCTCCCGAAACTCAACAAAAACAAAAACAGCCACTTGCAGCATGAATCTCGTGTCAGGGGAAGCCCGGGCTCAGTTTATGGGGACTGATCGCTTACCTCTCGCACCTCACAAGCCACTGGACCCCCCCCCCCCGGGGGCCCCCTCCCCCCAGCCAACCAACAAAGGCGGCTCAACCAGCAAGCAATGAACCTACAAATCCCAAGACTAATACCAAGAATCACCCCCCCCCCCCCAGAACTTCCGCTGAAATAGGTCTGTACGAAAGGTCTGGGGATGCCCTCTTGCATGGAAAAACAAACCAACGCTGGTTCCAAATGATCAGGAACCCACCCAACCAACGTGCAACTACCATTTCAGTAGCCAGTATCTTGACACGCAGCCACATGCCTTCAGCCTTCCTGAGTGGATTGCTCAGAAAAGGTAGCCAAACAGTTTGTTTGCCATCTTGGCAGTCCCCCGATTTTGACACACAACCACAGTGTGTCTCTTTTTTTTTGGGGGGGAACCCTCTTTTTCGTTTGTTTTGAGGGGGGGAACGAAAAGGGACAACCACCCTTTTAAGGGACACCACCCTTTTACGGGGGGAAGGAAAAGAAAAAAACACCCTTTTAAGGGTGTTTAAAACCAAACAGGAGACAGCCACCACGGTTCCTTCAAGTCTTCTCACCCCCAAAACCCTCGGCTCTCACCGCCTTCCATGGAGGCGGCGCGATCTCTGGCGTCCACTTGCGGTAAATGATGCTCCTCGAGCGGATGTTGCGTTGGAAGGGGGGGTTGGTCTGTCTAAAGAAGCTACCTGAAGGGGCGATCCATGCAGGATTTAATATCTTATCCCAAGTTGCTTTCATTGCAAATCCAAGCGGCGGTCTTCATAAGCACGAGGTCCCCCAACAGCATGCCCCTTTAAGTGTAGGAGGTCTCATGTGTATGCACCGCTGCAAATTTTCTGCTAACAAATTCACTCGGCAAAATTGCTCGGATCTGCAGAAGAAAGAACATGCAAAATACAGAAGTGGGCCACTCCTGCTCCAAGCAGTTTGGGGGCATCTGCGGACTGCGGGACTTGCGCGCAAACGTGTTAATGTTTGGGCCATGGAGGCCATGGAGATGATGATGATGGTGATGGTGATGATGATGATGACGATGATGAATCATCACTGCGTCACTTGCGCTTCACTTGCGCTTTACTTGCGCAGCCCCATGTTTGACTTGCGCGGCCGCTCCTGCAACACACTCCTTGATTTCTTGATTTGATACGTCCAAAACAACTGGGACCATGCCTTACATTGACACATACAACGGGTTTTCTTTTTCGGCTCAGGTAGGTGAGCGGATTTGAGTCGGATGCGGGGGTTGGTCTCAAGGAGCTGCTTAAAGGGGCTATCGATGCAGGGTACGTCAACAAAGTTGTTCGTAAGCCTGGCGAAGTAACACACAAAGGTCCTGCTTATATAAGTTATAAGGGTCATTTTCCAGTGTTGCGGATGGACGCTCCCCACAGCCCCTTTTTGAGATAAATCACCCCCCCCCCCCCCAAAAGGGGCAGCTTTCAAAGGAAACCGAAGTAAACCGGCCAGTTGGAGGCGACGCCTGACCTTTTTGAACGTTGTTCCAAGCTGTTCTGTTGTTGGTGGTTCCCAGCCGTCCCTTTAGGATTTTTGAGGTTTTGGGTTAGTGGTTGGGTTTCCATATATTTAACCAACTAGTTTTCGACTTTTCGGAGGGATCGATCTGAGTAAGTTATAACCCACTTAGGAGACATAGAATCTATGTCTCCCATTGAAGCCCATAGACAATTATCCATTTGCAAAGGTAGACGTGTTCCTTAGCATGGCCCTTTGACCGTCCGCTGCACCTCGATGTCAATGAAGAAGTGCCCCTGCGGGTCGTAATGGTCACTGATGGGAAGAACCTTCCTTGGACGGGTCGCATAATGCTAACCTCCAAATTAATCAAGCCCAGCTTATTACTAGGGGGGTGTTCCTTCAATAGTGATAAACCCCTACTAAAACAGGGACACCCCCAAATTAATAAACAGGGGTTTATTTATCCGGGCTTGCCACTAAGTCGAACTTGTGTGACGCCTCGGATGCCTCGCATCCTTTAGCGGTGCCACGGTCCGCTTCCAGAGTTCGTCATACTCCAGCCAGAACATTCAAATGGCCGGAAATGGACATGTAGGCACTGAAATGCATACCAAACTCAAAGAAACTGGGGTCCTTTCAATCCCTCCTTTGGTATCACCGTATCACCCGGGGGAAGAGACACTTTCAGTTCGACCGCGCGGCATCACGATCGCCACGAACTGGTTCTTGCCCGGGTCCGGGTCCTCCTCCTCATCCTGGGCTGTCCTCAATTGTGTCAATCGTGTGTTCCTCTTTCCAATCGCTTCCTGGTGGTTTCTCTTTTCCAGCGGCTTCAACTTGTTATTCCTTTTTTCCCAGTGGCTTCGTTGCTTTACCCAAACTGCACCCAACTCACAAACTGCTTCACTCCGGCTTTCGCCACGCTGTCTACACAGCACTGCACTGTGTGCAAAGCAACTTGTGTACAGGGCGTGCAGGAAGCTCTTTTCTGCTGACCCTAAATGCCAGCCTTGGAAGTTCATGAGCTGGGCTACCTTCTGAAGATGAACTCAGATTCTGCTACATACTGTGGATGGACGAAATCCTGCACCACCTAAAAACCCTGGGGTGCTGAATCCCCTGTAAATATCAACAAACAATGGTTTGCTATGGTTTCAATCTGGTGCAGGATTTCGTTCACCCACAGTATTTAGGCCACTTTGAATGCACAATGGCTTCTCGGTTGCTTTCTGCTCCCCTGCTAAAAGTTTAACTTTTAGTGGTTTAGTGGAAAACCCATTAGTTGGCAAAAAGTTAAAGTCCTAACAGCCAAGCAAAATGCACCAATGGCTTTGGAGGACTAAATAACTGCATAGCCTTGCCGAGTCTCTTGATGCCGCTGTACACAAGCACAGCCCCGAAGGCAAACTTCACGAGGTACACGCCGGTGTTCATCAGCGAGTAGCCCAAGGAGATGAAGCATATGCGGAGCACGATGGCGCCTCGCCAAGCGTGGGGGATGAGAAAGAGAGAGAGAGAAATAAAGCAATCGAAAGAAACATAGTATGCAAACAATAAAGAAGGCCTACGGGGAAAACAACTCAAGAAAGAGCATAGAGAGCAACACAATGCACATATATATATATATATGAACAAGACACATTATAGAAAAGAGAGAAGGGAGAGCGAGAGAAAAACAGAAAGAAAGAGACAAAGACAAAAAGAGAGAAATGGAGAAAGAGAGAACGAGAGAAACACACAAGAGAAAGAGAAAGAGACGCAGAGACAAAGAAAGATAAATAGAGGGAGAGAGAAAGAAAGAGAAAGAGAAAGAAAAAGAGGACAAGAAGAAAAGAGGAAGAGAAAGAGGAAAGCGAAAAGAAGAAGAGCAAGAGACTGGGAAAGGAGGAAGAGGCAGACAAAGAGAGAGAGAGAGAGAGGGAGTGAGAGAGACTGAGAGAAAGAAGGAAGGAAGGCAAGAAAGAAAGAAAGAAAGAAAGAAAGACAGACGGAAAAAGAGAGAAAGAGTGAAAGAGGCAACACGCGGCAGCGGCAGGGGCTTTGGCAGGTACCCAAAGAAAACAGGTACCAACGTTGGGAACCGGGAGCCCTTAATGGGAGCAACGTATGGGACTGGGATGGGTCACCATTTTGGGGGGGAATTACCTGACGGAGCTAATTCTGGGGAAGAAGAGAAGGGGAGAAGAGAAGAAGAGAAGGCGTGGCTCCAAGCTATGATTCCTACAACTGGTCCGGGTTGCGAAATCTGCCAAGCCCTGCTAAAAGTTCTCGACTTCTCGTGGTTTCATTGGACACCCCATGAGTTGGGCCAAAAGTTTCCCAGTCCTAACATCCCTTGGCATGCACCAAAAAGCTTTATATCTTACCGAAACGTCCGCCCAGCTTCGCCGAAAGGCTTCCCTGGTCGTCAGTTTGTTTTTTTGCCTAACGCACTGAATCGAAAGAACCGCGGAACACACCCATCTAGTGGTTCCTTTAGAGGAACTGCACAAATCTTGGTTGACGTTGGGTTTGGGGAGCAAAACATTGAAAATGTTAGCAGTTAAGTGGATTTGGATTTCAACCACTAAACTACAATCAAAAATGTAAAATGTGTCCGAACAACAACCATGAAATATGGGTCAGGAACCCTGCAAGCGCCCGGCAGCCGACACTGTGCTGGACCCATTTAATTGTCAGCGCAATGCGAACTGGCATTTCCACCAACTCAAAACAGCAAACACCAGTTTCACTCGGACAGCAACTGCTTCACTTTGTCTTCCATTTGCTTAAGCCCGCTGGAAAAAACTGAAATATGTCCAGTAGTGATAGATTCCCTTTAACACCAACAAGGGGGAAAAAACTATTACAAGCAAATGGAAGTGGTCCTTTTCATTCTTTTCCCAAAGCGATCGTTCCTGCAATGCCGAAGTAGAGGGCCCGGTAGACCAAGGCTTCTGGAGTGCAGTAGTAAGAGAAAACCAGGTGGAAGACAAAGAGGTTGTCGAAGCTGAGCATGTACCTCAACCCAGGGGTTCCAGAAATTTGTAACAGGGACCACCGGAAAGTGACTCAAGTCCAACTCAGGAAGTGAGTTGAAAGCGAGAATCACCGGAAGCTATAAATTCTCGGTGGGGGAAACAGGGAGGTGAGCCTCAGTTTACTTGGGTTCCAGGGGTTCAAAAAACGCCTGCTTCAACCGGCCCAAATCAAAGAAACTCAAAATTGGTTGCTGCAACGACCCCCCTGGAAGAAGTTTAATTAACTTTTTAGGGGGGTGTAATAGGGAAAAAAACCTGGTATTTCCCAAAAAGTTAAAGTCTAAAGATCCAACCCAATAGCAGTCAAGCTTACAGTCAACCGCGAAATCAACAACCATCGCATCTGACTTGCCTGACAAATCGTAGTGTGAGATTCGCACCATCTGCAGCATGCTTGATTCCAGATCGAACAGCCACCTATGCAAGTCAAGAACTGTCTAGACATGAGAAGATCCTTACATTATACACCTGAACATTGCCTTGTCAATGGTGGTTTCCCCTTTTGGTGTTGAAAAAGCAGCATGTTTCAAATGGTTGCAACATGTATCTTTTAAGGAGCCCTGTAATTGAAAGCCACGGCTCCCAATGGGAACACTCCCCCAGCCGATTCCATGGAAGCTCCCGAACGGACCCGTTTGGAAGACTTGGCTGCTTTTTTACAAAAGCCGTCCAGGAGCTTGCATGTTAGTCTGAGGGAGTAGATTCCAGTAAAGGAAACCATAGGTGACTATTTATAGGGGTCATTCCATTTCTCCTTCCCTGCCGATCGAACCAGAACAGGGCAACAAAAAGGGCCTAACCCCAAAGACTAACTCCCCCCATATAAAGAGGGAGATTCCCAAAAGTATCACAGAAGTGGGGGACAACCCCGAGCGATCCCACAACCCTGAGCGAAGCCTCCCCATAGACTTGGTTCCATTTCTGCAGAAGCCGTCTAGGAGCTTCCTGGATGTTAGTCTGAGGGTGTGCGCCAAAAAGAGGAAACAAAAGGTTCAAAGCTCGCTTCGCTTTCAGCTGAGTGTACTCCAGGATGAAGCCCTGCATGAAGCCAGAGCTCGCCTCCCAGCCCAGGTGGGTCAGGATAAAGAGGTTGAAGCTCAAACCTCGGTGTTGCTACTGCGATGGACGGAATCCATTTCGCACCACTTTGAAACCACGGAAAACCGTGGCTATGAAGCTTCATAGGGAGCTCTCAGGAGGACCATCAAAATAGCTGGGGAATTCTGTCCACCAAGCATTTTGGAGCACATTCGCTCATAAAACTGTTCATGGCCATGTGCCGAGCCATGTTTTCACTGCTTGGCTCCTGGATGTTAGGGCGGAAACGCTCGTTTTCCAAAAAAAAACACGGATCAAAACTCGGTTGCTTTCTGCTCCCCTGCTAAAAGTTTCACTTTTAGTGGTTTAATACGGAAAACCCAGGAGTTGGCCAAAAGTTTCCCAGTCCTAACATCTCTTGGCAAATGCAAACAAAAAATGAGAAAAGCGGCCAAGAGGCCCATGCCGAACCAGAAGCTGGTCATCTTGGCCGCCGTGTTGATGGGCAGTCGCCCGATTTGCCGGGGCGACTGGTAGAAGACGTCAAAGGCCAGCAGCCCCGAGAGCCTCAGAAGCGAGAGGCTCGGCTTACCCATGCGAGATCATGCGAGGCCATGGGGGTCATGGTACGGCAACTGGAAGGGGAGCAACAAATTAAATTACATAAGCTTGGTTGACGTTGGGTTTGGGGAGCAACAGATATTGCATTTTAGCAGTTAAGTGGGGATTTCAACCACTAAACCACAACGAGCAAACATGTAAAGTAACATGTTTTCCAACAACAAGCATGTAAAGGGTCTACACCTTTCGGAGCCTATGACCAAAAGGAGAAACTGAAAGGTCAAAAGCTCGATTCGCTGTATTTAGCACCCTAGCCAAGTGACTGGATCGATTCAAGACTCTCCGAAATTCCGTGCTTAGGACCGGATCAAATCGGGAATGCAAGTACCAACCTGGGATTTGTACGGGGGGAAACGTCAAAAGGCCTGGCGTTTGCTCCATTCATGAAGCAAGACATGCGTGGGTCCCAAAAACATGGCACCCCCCAAAACAGTGGGTTCCTGGTTAGCCTCCCTTCAAGCACCATCCAAAAGGAACGTCCAGCCAGGCACGACCAGCCTACCCAAAGAGGCATGAGCAAGGCTTCGGAAGCAAACAGAAGGTGCAAATATGTATATACATGTATGCAAACTCTGACTACAGTACAACTATGGTTCTCTCTTGTGTGAGCTACGCACGTGTGCGCCTGGGGCGGGGAGGGGCGTGGCGTGCTGCGCGTATGTGTGTAATGTGTGTGTGTGTGTGTGTGTGTGTGTGTGTGTGTGTGTGTGTGTGTGTGTGTGCATGTGTGTGCTGCAAGGCAGTGCGGGGGTGAAGGTAAAGGTACGGTGCAGTGGGTGCGGTGCGGGGGCAGGCAGCGGGTGCGGGAAAGGGTGCTGTGTGGTGGGTGCGTGGTGTGTGTGCTGCAAAGCAAAGCGTAAGGCAGCGTAAAGGAAAGGTAAAGGGAAGAGGTAAAGAGGAAAGGTGAAAGAGATACAGATACAAAGATACAGCAAAGTGATGCTATGGCGCTATATGCTGGGCGTAAGGCAGGTTGAGGCAGAAGGTAGGCAAGGCAAGTAAGGTATATATGAGGCAAGAGCAGGCGTATGTGTGTGTGTGTGCGTGCGTGCGTGCGTGCGTGCGTGTGGGTGTGTGTGTGTGTGTGTGTGGGTGCGCATGTCGTGCGTCGCATGCGGTGCAGCGTGCAGGGCGCGTGCGCGCATGCGTGCGGGTGCGGGCGGTGCGGTGCGGGTGCGGGTGCGGTGCGCAGCGTGTGCGCAGCGTGGTGCGGTGCGTGTGCGCAGCGTAAAAGGCAGCCTGTGCCTGTGCCTGGTGCCTGTGCCCAAAGTGCAGCGTGTGCGTGTGGGTGTGGGTGTGGGTGTGTGGTGTGGGTGGGTGTGGGTGTGGTGGGGGTGTGGGGGTGTGGGGGTGTGTGGGTGTGGGTGTGTGGGCGGTGCGCGCAGTGGGCGTGTGGGGCGTGTGGCGGTGGGCGGTGGGCGTGTGGGCGTGTGGCGGTGGGCGGCAGGGCGTTGGTGGGCGTGTGGGCGTGTGTGGGCGGGTGCGTGGCGGGTGGGTGGCCGGCGGGCGCGTGGGGCGCGCGGGCGCCGGGCGCGGCGCCGGATGCGCGGAGCGCGCGACATGCGCGCCGGGCGCGGGCGCGCTGGGCGCGGCGGCGGGCGCGCGGCGCGTGGACGCCGGCCGCCGGGCCGGCGCGTGCGCGCCGGGCGCCGGGCGGGCGGCGGGCCGCGGGCGCGCGCCGGGCGCGCCGGCGCGCGAGGCGCCGGCCGCGCGCGATGCGCGGAGGCCGGTGGCGCGGGGGGCGCGGCCGGGCGCCCGCATGCACGCGGGCGCCGGGCGGCGGGCGCGGGACGCCGCGGGCACGCAGCGCGCCGGGCGCGGACGCTGGCGCTGCGGCGTCGCGGGGCGCGCGGGCGTCGAAGGGAGGCGTCAAGGCAGGGATTATCAACACGATTGCTGATGTTGCCACCGACATCGATACTGGATACCATCAGATGTCATCGATGTCATCACGTACACGACACCACGATGTGTGTCACGACGTCGACATCGATAGCTTACGTCACTGGATACTGACGCCGATATTGATGACAATATGATAATACGATGTCACCGATGTCGATGTCAATGATACATCGACGCGATGTCGACGGACGCATTTACCACTTATCGGTTTAGACGACGTGACGACGATACGATGATACGTCGATTGATGATTTATTGATGATATTTATCATCATTGACGTGATGGATGGATAGATAGATGACGGACGGACGGACGGATGGATGACGACGTGACGCCTCAGA
>CAUJNA010001724.1:265000-550000 GCA_963377175.1 Effrenium voratum | reverse complement strand
TATCAAATCCTTTTGCGCGCTTTCAGCAGACCAGGGGTGTGATGCCATCCAGTCAGCCGAACTGCAATGGAATAACATCCTACCTCAAGGCCTCAAGGTGGTAGTGGCGAGTTCATTTTCCCAGATTCCGTTTGGTTCATTCTTCCCCAAAGTGGGCATGATGGAAGCATGGCTTGCTTTTCAATTGAATTCCAGTCGAGATCCGCCCAATGCACACCATGTTGAAAATGGACCGGGCTGTTGACCCCTCTACACTATGTTGAAAATGGACCGGGCTGTTGACCCCTCTGCATTTTGTTTTAACTTTTTTTGGGTCCAATTCAGAAAATCCGAACTACTTCAACCCCAAAAAAAGATCCAAAGATCCAACCAAATAGCCAAAAAGTCGGAAGCCGGCTTTTGAAACCGACTCCACAGCACAGGCGAAACGTGTCACTCGTGCTTCTGGAAACGCGACACACCCGTTCCATAGACTCCCCGCGCTCGTCCGCGCGGGAGCCATGACTCGCGGAACCCGTCGAGCCGCGCCTCCCAGATCTTTTCGAGCCCGCGGCGCAGAGCCGCGCAGATCACCACCGAGGCACAGGCCACGACCATCCTCAACCGAACATTTGGGTATGCGTCAAAATGAAACCAACAGGAATCGGACCAAAGGGGTTTTAGTCAACTTCTCCATTTTACCATGAGTCCTCTTTTGGTGCCTGTTTTTGACCCACACCCATTTGGGAGGGTGAGGGGCTGTGTGGTCGGCGTGGGGGTGGGGGCATCCTGACCGAAGATTGGGGGAAATGCGATTCAAGATGGGGTGGCGATTCAAATGCGATTCAAGATGCCCCTTGCTCCATTTCCTCACCCATAAGAAGGAGAATTATCCGAAGATCAGGGCCCAGCCAAACCAGCGGAAAAATAACACGGGCGGGCCCCAGACCCACACTGAACGCCTGGCCCTTGGCCCCTGGGGAAAAACCTCAAACTCACATGGATTCGAGGGGCCCAACCCCACCCGAGCCATATATGAGGTGTATCATTATAAACTTTCCACCAGGTTTCCGAAGGTCTCCTTGGAGGTTTCGTATGGGTTTCCCATGGGTTTCCCACGGGTTTCCTATGGTCTCTCTCTTTACTCGTGGGCTGTGGGTCAAAAATAGGGTGACCCCAACATGGCTTGCCGTGGTAAATTTACATGGAAACGACTAAAACCTGCGGTCCAATTCCTGGTGGTTTCATTTTGACACATACCCGTGTCTCTTTCACAAACACAATTCAGCCTGGCCAAACGCATCCGCAAAGTACCCATACCCGTGTTTTTTGTTGTTTTTTTCGCCAAGCATCAGCACCAGCACGCACATCACCAACGTTTCCACGTTGAGGGGCTCCTGGCCAGCACGCGGAGGCCAGCGGGAGCTTCCAAAAATGATGCCATCCCTTGGGGGTCTCTGTCCGTTTTTTCGGCTTGGAACTCTGTTTTGTCGTATTGTGGGGAAACTAAAAGCAGGGGAAGCTAAGAGAGGAAGCCACCTATTTTGAGGTATTAGGAAGCCACCTATTTTGAGGAGGGCCTTTCTTCAAAGAACACCCCAAATGGTGACTAAGTCGAGGTTTGGCAGACCGTTTTGGGGTTGGCATCGAGGCAAACAACTAGTTGGGGGTCTGCTTCTTCTCCTTGCTTAAGTCCCCTGAAAAATCTATCTAGTAGGGATAGGTTCTCTTCAAAAAGACAAAGAAAATAAAGCATTTTCGCTTCAGCAAATGGAAGCCTTGAGAACAAGCCCAGGCAAATCTTCGGATGCAGCCTCGCCTCCTCAGGAGAGACCTCAGCCAAAGCGGATCAAGGAGCTCATGCCCTGTAAAGACAAAGAAGGAACATGGATGCTGCAAAACGTTGCACGATAATTCCAAAAGCTGAATTAAGAAATGGATCCCCAAGTAAAGGATCTTTGTCATGGTGATCTCGTTATACCCCCGAATCGGTGAGCTCGCTATAAAATGGGCAGATTTCTTCAGCCCCCAAATTCAAATTAAAGTATCAGTATCATCTTAGTTCCAGGCGAAAATCCTAAAGCCATTTTTGAGAAATGTGGGATAGAACAACCAGGTGTGACTGTCTCCAAATGGTCCCTTTTAAGATGGTGTTCAATGGATACCAAGAGGAACACTAACACTGGCACTTTGCTTTTTGTACTCGACCTTCAAGGGCGACCTCTTCAAACAAAACGGATGAAGATTTAAAAACCAAGGGCACCTGGAGCGGGATGGGTGAAGCACGAACACATCAACCTCTTGAAACCTGCAATGCCCGCTTTAGCCCGTCCAGTTGCCGAGGCACTAAACCCCCCGTCGTGTTGGCGTCAGCAGTTGTCGTGGCGTTGGCGTCAGCAGCACTTGTTGTGCTCGCAGCAGCGCTGTTGATAAGAGCCACCGCGCCCAAGGCGCGTGCCCAATGTGCTCCACACGGGAGGGTCCCCAGCACATCAGCCAAGCATCTTCTGCGACTTCTTCGAGAATGGCCGGCGGCGGCGCAACGTTTGCCGGCCGCACGCCCCAGGCCCATGCCACAGTTCTCCTGAAGAGGATGCGCAAAATTTCTGAGAGACTTCTCGATGTGGGCATGGGCTCATATTGGCAGGGTCATTCAGGTTGCCGACACGCGTTAACAGGGACCGCAGGTTCCATGTGGTTATCCAGCCCAGCGACAGTGGGACGAAGAATTCAAAGCATCAGTCCTGTTCCATGGAGGTTAAGCAACGCCTGTCAATTTCTAATACTCCATGTCGCCTATGCAAATGAAACATCCTCAAGGCCGAAGATGGAGCAAGCACGCAGTTTGGACTTGACTACCTGCCGGCCTCACCATCTCACACACATTCAAAAAGTTGGCGGGCGAATGGGATGCTCGACGAGTGTCACACTCTGTCTTTTTGCATGTGAAGAATTCTTTACAACCCTTGGTGTGGTAGCAACAAACTCCGCTTTTTTGCAGCCCCCACTAAACACAAAGAGAGCCAAAGAACCTAAAGACGTAAACACCTGCAAACAACAGCAAATAATATCAGTTGCTGTCTGCTCCCCTGCTTTAAGTTTAACTTTTAGAAGTTTAATGGAACGCCCATTAGTTGGCAAAAAGTTAAAGTCCTAACACCCAAGCAAAATGCACCTCTGAACCTAAACACCTGCAAGCAACAGCAAAGAATTTGCACAGCAGACCCAAAAAACGCCACTCTCCACAGCTCCCCCGTTAGAGGCCCCTCGTGAAGCCAAGCGTCCGCAACGGCTTCACCCGCCTGCAAGGGGCCAGGCAACTTAGCACCCGCTTCCATTTGGCGAGGGACCCCTGCAAAAAATAAGAACATATGCCCAGTAGTGATAGATTCCTTTTAAAACCAACAAGGGAAAATAAAATAAAGCACATATTCTTAGGCACATGGAAGTGAGACAAACGTGGACCTCGCCCTTGCGGTGTTTTCCTCCCTTTTCCCCCCAGGTTCCCGGGAAAGATGTGGGAGCCTCTAAGGGGGGCAGGTCCCCCAATACATGACCAAGCGTGAGGGTTCATGAGGATCTCGAAGCCATTTCGGGCCCAGTCACACCCAAGTCCCTTTTGGGAGTGGAGCTTGTTTTCGGGTTCCATGTTGGTTTGCAGTGTCTTTTATGGTGTGACAGGAATCCACTGGATCGAAGCCCTTGTGGCTACATCTGGGAGATTGACTACCATAAACAGGGTCAGTTTGACACCCTTGGCAATTCAAATGTTCGAAAGAGTTCTGAATGACAAGCTTGGGGACTTATTTTGGCCCATAGAAGTGAGCGAACCTACTGTGCATGGCTGATTCTGTGGGTCCCTGTGTGAACCCAGGGCGCCTTTGGGCGCCTTTGGGCAGTCGGGTTGTAATCCCAGGGTTTGGATCGGACCCGGCGCCTCAAGGCGAAGCCCAAAGGAACGGAAGGAACTTCGCATCGGTCCACATCGACGCGCGCAATGAGCGGCGCCGCGGCGATGTAAAGAGCGGCCAGGCGAAAAAATCGCCCCCCCCCTCTGGCGCACCTCCAAATGCATGCATGCAAATGCTGATGTATATTCGTAATTATTCGTGTGCAAATACATGCATACAAATATGCTTGTACATATAGATATGTCTAAATGCATATGTAAATGTACATATATTCTATATATGTACATACCATAGCACGCGATGTATCTGCATCCGCATGCCATTTGCTCGGAATGATGCTGTGAATTCCAAGTCGGGACCATGAAGAACCGGACTCTTCTGCGCTCCTGTCATGTTTTGAGCCAGCGTGGCAGTGGAAGGCCAGGCCAAACTTTGCGAGGAGAGGCCTTTGGGGATCCCAGTGATTCCATTTCCTCCAGCTCAAGTCCCCTGGGAAAAAAAGCGTATTTCCAGTAGTGATAGATTCCCTTTAAAACCAAGAGGGGGGGGAAAAACATTTTCTTAACCAAATGGAAGATCCCCGGACCAGCCTTTAAAAACCATAAGGAAAATGGGTCGAAGGGTTACCTACTATATAGGTATCACTGGGATGCACTGGGGGTGCTTAGCTTTTTCTGAAGGGGGGGAAGGGGGGTCCTAATGTCTCATCACTTTTGCCGTTCGAGCACAACACCTACTTCACTCGCACATGATTGAACTGCCCATTGAACGGCCATCACTGGTCCGCCAATCACTGCCCGACTGGACAACACGCCTGCCACTTTGTCACAACAAGACTGCAGCTCAAAGTTCTGACCGACTCTAAACTGCACCTGGTGAAAAAAGATCGGCCCTCGGCTCAGCAGCCCATGGTTGTTTCAAGCAAGGAGATCTATGCCCAGGGAGAGCTGTCGCTTTTTCCGCGCGTTCTCCAATCAATCCTGGCGTCAGGAGACTGCACGTCCATTCGGAAAAGTTGACGGCTTCCGCTCCCCACAAACAACTGCCCCTAAGGGTCAATGCATGAGATATACAGCCACTGAAAAAGCCGATGCGTGTCCCTGTGGTCCTTTGGGGTAGTGGCTTGGGGTGGACGCCTTCTTGGGGAGAGCTTGCCGTTCCCTCAGCCAGAAAACCGGCCAGCAAAAGGCAACGTCTTACTGCAATGTGACGAATACGTCAAACTTTGCAAATCTCACAAAGGGCCCCTACTGCTAGCAACCCCAACTCCGGCTCGAAAGCTGCAACTTCTCAGTACAAGCGTAGTATAGGAAGTACACTTTGGCAGCAGCTTGTTTCCTTGCGTAAGAGCAGCCCCGTGCACAAAACCATGTTTACTCTCTCCAGCAGCCCCGTGCACACAACCCTATCGTTCTTGAAGACTTTTACTATTGGTGTAGCCCGTTATTTATCGGCCTTCCAGAGGTTTGCTGGGCGCTGGAGTCAAAATGGCTTTCGATCAGACCGTTGGCGCAGACAAACAATTGAACCTGAAACCAAAGATACGTGTATATATATATACATATTCTCTCACACACATATATATATACATACTATATACATGTGACATGAAGAAGGGCGCTGCTTAATGCCTCGAAGACCAGCTTTCAGTGGATATTTTAACGGCATTTTTCCAGTTGGCAAGCTTTCTGGAACGGAATCTTTGTGTTTGATGCTAACTCCCACCTTCACCGCCCGCCGCCCGTATTCCGCTGGACTGCTCTCCAGCCTCCTCAGAATCGCTCTCGTCGGAACCTGATGTGATGCACCGCGCGCCCCGTCTCCGAACAGGGATCCCCAAAACTAGCTCTTTCAGCAAATAGTTGTATTTCCCTGTTGGTTTTTGAGGGGGTCGATTTCACTGGACATATCTTCTCATTTTCTAGCCAGGAGCATTTTAAGCAAATGGAGGTTGATTCCCCTTCCAATCTTTTCAACCATCGTTCTTTTCAAAAACCGGATCCGTTTCCCCAGGGTCTTGGGTGGTTTTTTAGAAAGAAGGATGCCTGGCAAGAATGGGAAGGTACCCCTAGATCTTTTAGCGGATCCCCTGGTTTTCGCAGAGGCGTGGTCAGCGCAACACGGTACAAGGGCAAACGCCCGTGTCCAAGAACAACGCAGAAATCAAGGCGCGAGCAGGTAGATTCATACCTAGGTCCTCCAGTAGAGAGGGAAGAATAAGGGTAATTGCCCTTTTTCTGTAGTCTATTTTAGTAGGGGAACACTCCCCCCCAAAAAGGGTAAAAGGGCACAAGTGGGGAACCTAGTATCACCAACCACCAGCCAAGCAGCTGACAATACTAGACCGCCAGGGGCACCAAAATGCCCTGCATCTGTCACTCCTCTTTGCCGCGCATAGCCCTGAATTCCTTCACATCTAGGCTTCCATCTAGTTGGTGGTTTGGATTTTGGTGGTTCAGGGATGGCTTCCCATCTACCCTCTACAAGAACCAGGGGTTCCAATCCCCAGTTCCCACCAATCCAAACCGCCAATTTTTGTGGTACCTGCATGGATTCTCTTTAAAACCAACAAGGGGGAACAAAGAAACACAACTTCTGCAAAAATGGAATCAAAGCAACCAAGCCCGCAAAGAAAAACGACCTTTGTTCCTGGGGGTTGGTGAAAAGATCCCATGAACATGGGGTGACCATTAGGGAAACTCTAAGGGATCCTTCTTTCTAGAAAACCTCTGAAAACCCAGGGGAAACGGCCGGTTTTTGGAAGGAACGATGGTTGAAAAAACTGGGGGATCAACTAGACACATGTGAAACGCTCATGGTCAAAACCGGAGCCGAAGAATCCGGTCCGTTAAGGGTGACCCTGAAGCCAAGTCGCTAGAAAGGTCCGAGTCTGGGTGTAGTGTCACCTGGTGACGTGAAGAAGCCCAGTGCCTCCCACGCACCCACAAAGGGCCTCACAAAGGGGATATACACGTTTGCGTACTCTATGTGTACATAGATATGTAAAATCTACCATATATGTTGAAAGATCCCTTTGTTGGGAGCCCCCACCTGGAAAGATCCAAGACAGACTAGACTACCGCCACCGAATCAGTGCCGGGGTTCCAACCAACCAACCAACCAACCAACCAACCAACCAACCAACCAAACAACCAGCCAGCCAACCAACCAACCAACCCACCCAGGGACCCAAACCTAAGAGAGAACCATCCCTAGAAACACAAAACAACACCTCGTTCTGCGCAGAAAAGCTTCGACATGCTTCGACAAAAACGAGGAGTCCAAGATGTCAGCCCCTCAGCCCCAGCCAAAGGCGCCCGAGGCCCTCCGTGCCTGCTGAAAGATCCGGGGCCAGTGCGCCTTGGCGCTGAACCCATTGGCCATGCCCCATAGCCCTTTCTCAGCAGTCTCCTCCATTTGCTTCAGCCCCCTAGAAAACATCTGCGTGTTTTTGTTGCATAAAGACAACCACCAAACAATATTTCCAGCAGTGGTTCATTCCCTTCAAAACCAGAATAGAAAGCATGTTGAGCAGATGGAAGTTGTTGGCGCCATTTTCTACAACTAACGCTGAAGGCTACCTCACTTTCCAGGACTCAGAACGAAAAAAAAGGCTCACCTTCTGACAAGTTCAGCGCCCGGCTTCCAAAGACTCATCGGCCTTGCAGCGCTTGTTGCCGCCTCAACGGGGCAAACAAAAACAAAACAACACAACGCAGCCGTTTCAGGCTTAAATCATACCATTTTGGGGCTGACGGACTTGAAAGCCAAATCAAATGAGCAACGTTTGACCCTTCCTTCCATGGAATCTGGGCACCCAAATGCTCACTTGCTGAGTGGATGAACCAAACAAAGCTTAAACTTTGTGAGTGCCACTAAAATGGTCCAACCCCCCCCCCCAAAATGACTCAAGCTCATGAACGCCGGGAGTAAGTTCCAAACCTGGAAAGTCCTCTTCCCAATGCGGCTGAGCGGCAAATGTAGATGTGGCACCTGGCTGGACTCAGATTCACGTGCTGGGCCCCCCGTGAGGTTTGGTTACGTGGAAGCCCCTCCGGGCAAAGCATTCCTATGCGGGTCTGTCTCCAAATTGCGGAGCCCCCAAAAAAATCGGCGGAAACACAAAAAAAACACCATGAAAGAAGAAACCCACACACACACACCCATTTTGGAGGTCCAAATCCCACGCTTTTGCCCCGTTCGCTTCTCTGGGATCCAAAAAAACACCCGCGCCGGCCAATCTTTGCTCAAATATGAGAGACGGCTGAAGCAGAGCGCGCTCAGGACTCCTGGTAGCCGCTGATGCGGAAATTCGTTTCGCTTTAACTCGTAGTCTCGTAGTTAAATGGACACCCGGCCACTAAACCAAAAGTCTACAAACCTAAAGAACCGGATGACTGGGAGCCAAAAACAAAAATGTTGCCTGCCTCGGCCGCCCCTGGCGCGAATCATCCTCCTGCAGCTGGGGTAATTTGTGCTGAACCCATTTTTTGTCAACCCCAGTTGATTATTGGGGGGTGGGGGCCCCTCCAGAAGTCGTCTGATTCCCCACGAAACCCAGGGACACGCCCTATTGATAATGTGGGGTGGATTCATATGGGGTCAACACTAACATGGAACCTGCCGTTCGATCGGTCCAGGTTTGGACCATCTTCCTTTTAAAGGGACCGGGTCCCGAACGTCAGGTTCCATATGAAACGGGTGGGAGGGTAATCATTTAGCCTCTTGATGTGGGAAGAGTTCAATAATTGTGATTTCGGATGGTTGGTCTTCCACCGCCAGCACCCCCTTTCGATTTTTAAAGCCATCCATTTCTAATGTGTCTCTTTGTCTTTATCTTATTTTGATTGTATGATATATCTTGAAAACGATTGACCTTCCAGAAAATAGCTAATCTGCCATTCCATCGCTATCGCCTACCACCTTAACATCCTTCTTCGTTACGTCCCCCCCCACCAAAAACAAAAACAAAAACAAACATGTCCAACTCCCTAAGTGCTGTCCAAAAAGCAGTCGTTGGCATGCTAGCAGGTGATTGTTTGGATAGTTCACCATCTGGACAGAAAACACGGCGTTCCACACATGGCCATGGGTCAAAATCCCGTACTGCCAGTGCACCTACCCCAAAATGGTGCCATTGGTTTTGACCCACAGCCACATGATTCACCAGCAACAATGCTCTTTTTCCGTGCTGAAGGTGCCCAGCATCCTGACATTCTGCCTCGTGACCCCCCAAAAAAACGACGCGCTGAACAGCCATCATCTCGCAAGCGGAGACCTCATCATCGCACAACCGCGATTTGCTGTTCGACGGAATGTCCGACTTCCCAGTTGCCCCGTAGAAAAAACTGCCAGTTGCTTAAGCCCCCTGGAAAAATAACAATATTTCCAGTAGCGAGATCGATTCCCTTTAAACCAACAGGGGAAAAGAAACAAAACTTAAGCAAATGGAAGAAAAGGGAAGCCTCTTTGGAGCGGATCATTTGGCCGTGGGTCAAAAGCCAGTACCCCCAGTGAACATCCCAATCCAACCACTAAAATAGACTAAAATGGGTGGTGCACCTAGTTGGTGTTGACCCACAGCCATTTGGGTATGAAATTTAATTGGTGGCCCGTTGGAGGACATCCTCCAGAGGATTTGTACCAAAAAACCAGCGTTTCTGGAGTTCCCTATGATGTGTAGTACACATCATAGCCATCCATTTTGCTTTCCTTTGAGTACCAAACAAAAGGGATCCGCCCAAAGACGGACATAGGAACCCTTTACATAAGGGAAAAGGAGGGAAATGATGTCTTGCAGGGCCGCTGTGGCAGCTGTCTGGTGATGGCCCCGACCCCGTGTTCCCAACAAAGAGGCTTGCGTGGACTCACGTCCGGAGTGGATTGCCCTAAACAAGTCCTGGAAAGAGTCCAAACTTGCTCATTTACCACATTCTACCACTAAAGTAGTCCAAACCAAAAAAGTTGAGAAGTCCAGAAAACTCGGGCAGTGAGTGGATGGTCTGCAAGTGCCTCTGTAAGGTACTCGTGTTTGTTCACGCACAAGGCGTGAACCTTGCATGACACCAGCCAAGGGCTTTTGGGGCAGTCGAGAGGCAATAATTGAACAAGAGAACTCTGGATCTCTGTGTCAGCCATTTTTAGCGAACCCCATAGGGGCAGCACTGAACAAGTGGGACTAACGCTGAACAAAACAAAACAAAGGCAAACCCCCGCTGCAACCCAACCCCCCCCCGTCTGCGCTTCCCCGGCGTGGAAAGGTATGGCTGAGGGTGTCCAGCGAAAGAGCCGGTGACGGAGCCAAGGCAAAACCGCCTTGGGCCGATGCATGGAGACCTCAGCGACTCTTTCCAGCTCCCTCTTTCTCACTCGGTCCTCCAGTAGAGAGGTTAGAATAAGGGTACCATTTTTTTGTCTGTAGTCTAGTAGGGTGCCTAGCTCAAGGTTTCTCTGGCAAAAAACTTTGCAACCCTTGGCGTGGTAGCAAAGAACTTTGTTTTTAGCAGCCCCCACGAAAAATGAAGAGAACCCCAAAACTAAAAAACCTGACACTAGTGAAGAAAGGTTGTTCAAAATGGGGGACCCGGTTTAATCCGCAATCCTCAGGGGGTCACTGCAACCCCCCACCATCTGGCAGAAGGAAGCAAGCGAGAAAACACCAAAAGCGCCGATGCTTTTACGATTTTCGCGGCCACCCAACCCCAAGTGGTAGACTAATGGAAACAACCCCAGCTACTGAACCCTATGGGAACCCCACCTCCAAGGAAGGTTCGTAAAACACCTTCTAAGCGGTGCTTAGAACGGTTCTGGGGACATTTCAGGTCGGGGGGGGGCCTAATGTTTGTAAGGATCTCGTTTTGTTTCTTTTTCTCTCTCCCCCTCCTGTGCGGCCAAAGCATAGAACGCCATAGGCGGCTCACTCAGATCTCTCCAAGGACCCTTGTTGCACTACCTCCCCCCCTTGGTTTGAGGCATGCTCTTATGATCGCAACAGCCAACGTGCTGCTTTCGCTGAGTGCCAGCATTCGTGGCCACAGGCTGTCGCAGTGTCTCTGCGTGTTGCGTGAGTTGTTTGACTGATGATCTTGTGGTGTTCAGCTCGAAAGCAAAATGGCAGGCTGCAAAATAACCTAAGTAAATCTTAGTGTTTTTGCTTTTCTTGCTTCCGCTTTTTCCATCCTTGCAGCGAAGGAATTTTGCCTAGGTTCATTGCTTTTTTCCACCCCAACGGGGGCTGCCCTGACACCTCACGACCAACCCAAACCAACCAAAGGTAGGAGCCAGACCGTCTCGTAGCTACTAAGGCCACTAAGGTCGTCTCGTAGATACTCAACTCTCGAGAAAGCAAAGCACTCATTCCAAATGACTCTGTCATGATGTGATGTCAGTGATGTCTCAAAAAGGTGAACCCGCGTAATGATGGGCTTGGTTGCTTGGTTGCTTTGCTTGCGTGTGTTGTTTTGTGTTGGCTTCCCTCCCGACGCATCCTCAAGGCATGCCGAGGTCTCCCGGGATTCCTGGACAAAGCTTCGCTTTGCACGCGACACGTGAGAGATGAGAGATGCTGGAGGCTCCAGCTCCGCTTGAGTCTTCCCCGAATCTGGAATTGAAGTTCCAAACATTTTCCTCATGTCGACAAAAAAAAGGTTTCTGGCTTTTGGTTTTGGAGCTTCCCTTTGCCCCCCTGTTTTGTCTCAGGTGGCGCCGCCCTCAGTGCCTGTTGCCTTCAGGTTCTGCACCGCTCGCCCTGCCGTTTTTTCTCGGTGTTGTTCTTGTTTCGGGGACCGTGTGGTACCCTTTCGTTCCTCGGTTTCAAACCTGTGCTGGATCCGCATTTCTCGGCTTGAGCAGATGCAGAGGTTTTTTGAATCTCACCTGTCAGGGTTTAGGCCGGCGCTCAAGGAGCCCGTGGCGCCGCACACGCGTGGGCTCTGACTTCAAAAAGAAGCATCAGCAGCAATTGTTGCTACGGGAGCGTTTCCGGCCAAGCCACCAGGCATTGCCATTAACTTGGTAGCGGTGCTGCTTGACTCTGAGGCTTGACGCCCCAGTGCCCGTTTTTCCGTCAACGGGATGGACAATTTTGTCCACAAATCCCTGACCCGAGCCAACGAATGATACTTGCGCTCTGGCTCTGGGATGGCGGATTCATGGACCACAGCCACTGGCCTTCTGTGCAATGCTCCCTCCGAGCACTTCTGCAGGCAATTTGGCTTGCTGACCATCTGCGCGCAGACTTGGACATTCCTGTCAAACAGCTTGGCGCGCAGGTCGGAACTGCAGCTTTGCTCATGGTGGCTGATAGGCTCTTGGCAAGGACGCAACAGTCCCACCAAGTTGGCCGACTCTTGACTTCGGAGCAGAGAAGTGATTTCTGGCCACAATCCTTCACACAGATAAGACATGACAAGAAGGTCCTTGCAGTGAACGAATTAGTGCACATGCAACTCCTTGCAGCCCCGGCCTCTGACATATCTACGCATGTGTATGGTTCTGAGTTGGAAAACACGTCCGTACTTTACCAGTGGTTTGGCCCAACCAGATATGTTGGAGTGGCCTCCCTGCAAAGACGCTCCTGTTTACACACACCAGGTCCAGCGCAGCGCTGGTGGGAACACATGTTGCACGTCGCGCGGCCCAGCTTGAAAGGCTCCTCCTTAAAAAAGTACAGCCTTTTTCGAAGGGCGGCCCGGCACGCGCAAGGCTTCCTTATCTGCCGCGCAGGGCCTTCCAGCATGATGAATGCAGCAGAGCAATTGGAAATACGTTGCCACAACCCCCCTGCCAATACCACTGGAAACACCAAGCTGAGGTTCAACAACAACCCGGCAACGGCCGCCAAGGTCTTGCAGAGGGTGCATGTCCGCGAAGGCACTTTTGAAGGTGCATTTGCTGCAAGCCAGTTTGACAAGCGCGCTCAGCAAGTGGACGGGGCACTTGCCTTCAATCGCCGCCTGCATGAACAGCGATGTCATCCAAGCCCAGCAGCTGAACTTCAAGGCTGCATACAGCTTCACCCTTCAGTTGCGGGTGGCTCGGGCAAACAAGTGTGGCCCGTTCAACATATACAGCCCTTCACATTGGCGATTGGCGCTGCTTTACCTCAGCACCCCAGCAGCGTTTTTTGCTAGTGCTCGTGCGCAGCAATTCGCCTTTGGAAAAAAGGCGCACGTGGCTTCGCCACAGGCGCCGCATGCTTGTGCAAGAAAAGATCGACAAATTGCTTCGTCTCAGGGGGCTCCCTCCGACAACGGGCATATGAGTGAAAGCCCCGGACAGAACCTTTGTGCCAGCAGTTCGGTCTGCTATCCGGTTTGCAGTGCGCCAGTGTTCAGACTGGGACGCCTCCTTGCAGCAATATGCCAGCCACAGCACAAAACTTGTCATTGGAAAACAGAGCACTTTTGCAGACCTCCAAAACTGCGCAGCCAGAGCCCAGGATTTTCAGTGGTCGCTCTTGCAAAATTGTGATGACAACTCTTTAGCTGCTGCCATTTCTGGCTGCTCGCAGCAAAGCGGATTGAGCACAATTGGCAAATCCCTCTTCGACCATCGCGTCAAGAAAACGTCCGCGCAGCCAAGCAGTGCGTGAAGGCTTGGGCGTGGCGTCTGTCAAGCAGCTGCAAGCCGGTTGCAAGTGCAATTTCCTCTTCGCTGCAGACTTGCCAGGCGTGGCTATGACAAGGCCACTGCTCCGTTTGCCATAAAGAAGAACCAGATCATTTGCCTGGACGACAAGCAAAAGCAGTTTAAGTGGAAAGTTCCACTTGCCACATACTTCTTAATGATGGCATGGTTCGCTTCAGCTTCTGCAACCTGGACCACAGCTGATGCCAACTCATGGCGAGTTGCTTTGCTCACAGTGTTCAGCCCCGTGTCGTTGCACAGGCAATTTGGCGTTAGGCGGCAGAATTGGCTCTTGCCTTACTGCTATGCGAGTATAAAGGCAAAGTGCTTTCAAGCAGGACGCCGCGTGTGCAACCAAAGCAGGCATCCGTGCATGCGCCGCATAGTGTCCTATTGCAAGTGGCCATGCCGAAGGGCCTGGCGACGTGCTGGGCGCGCGTTGGCTTTTCTCGTAAAAAGCACCTTGTGTTCAAACGAAATCTGGTCCCTGAAGGAAGCAAGAGAACTGTGACCAATGCCTTCCTTTTCAGGGCATTGCAGCAGACGCAGGGCAATTTCTTGAAGCGGTGTCAGCTCGAACAGCTTGCGAAGCCCTTCACAATGCAATTCGGCTTGCGCAACAAGATGGTGAGACAGCAATCACAGTCGCAAGCGGTAAACATGCCTTCTTTGGAGGATGTGTTTATCGTTCGCTCAAAAATTGCCGTGTTTTCCATCTCTGGGATTTGCTCTGGCTTTTTCCAGCTGCGTGCAGCACGAAACACGCAAGGACAGGGGACCGTGTGTGGTCCTTCACACGACTGCCAATTGGGGGCTTGCTTTCTAAGATAACCGCCTCTTGCGTTCTGGGGTGGCAAGAACACAATTTCTCCGTTGATGTCACCAGACGTGCACAGGCAGGATACCACTGGCCAGACCGCGCATGATAGCCCGAGGGAGATATGTAGATGATGTGCTTTGGATCAGCCGTGCCTTGTGTGCAACATGCCTACAAGCAGGTATCCCAGCTGTGTACTCAGTCCCTTTTCAGGTCCAATTGCTGTCAGCTGCAAGGGAACTGGCCTGGTTGGGCATTGAAATCTCCTCTCCCAGCTTGCATCGGGGCCCCCGTCACAAGACCTTCTTGCCGCGCCCCCGATGGACGGCAAACAAACGATACGCATTGTGTGTCCCCTTGGGCCGTCTAACTCGGTGGCGCGACATGCAGCTAACAGCAGAAGACACAGCCGTTGCCATGATCCGTTTTTTCTGCGATTTCCTGCGGGGTGGCTCGAAAAAGAAGCATTTGCGAAAGACCGTGTACCAGGCAGCAAGACGCGCCCCTGCCTTTCAAGCAAAGATCTTGGTGCCTGCGTTCCACTCTTGCTGCGGCCTTGACATGTGAAGCAAGTCGCCGTGTGCCTGCGCAGGTTTTCTGTGCCCAAGATCTTTCAGCCTTCAGCCTTTGCTTTACTTGTGTTTCTCATGGCGGCCTTGTGGCAAATATTCCTTGCGTGCTGCTTCTTCAACTTCGTTGTAGCCGGTCGACATGGAGGAGGCAGAGGCTACCGCGATTACACTGCTCCCCATCGATCGGCAAACGATTTCCACGGCGGCGGCCACAACCAAGCCCCGCAAGCGGTCCGGCTTGAGATTGCCATGGGTGATGACAAGCAAGGAAAAAGCCGTGGCCACTCCCATGACAAAGACAGACGGAGACGGGGCAGGTCCCGCCACCAGCAAAAGGAAGATCCTGGCGCAAAGTCGCGCTACTACACCGACAAGAGGAAGAAGGCAAAGAAAAAGAAGAGGCGGTCCTCCACCTCTTCTTTTCCGTCTTCTTCCACTTCGTCCTCCGGCGCCAGGAAGCAATCCCGGAAGCAAAGAAAGCAGAAGCAGGAACATGCGCAGAGCACTGAGGACAAGCTTGTGAGCGAGATCCGCAAACTCCGGAGCAAGCTGCAATGGGCCCTTCCACGCCTGCCAAGACCACTTCAGCGAACCAGTGCCAGGGCATGCAGATCACATTCGTCCACCGGGGCGAGCCAGTCCAGCTCTTGGACATGCGCTCTGTCCACGCCTGGCAGGATGCCGAGGAACAGTTGCAGCAAAAGACGCTGGCCCTCCTCGAGGAGTTCCTTGCTACTAAGCTTGCAGAGGACAGCATCCCCGCCCGAAAGACTGCTGCTGTAGCCAAAAGACTGCAGTGATGCGAGAGGCGGTGCCGGGAGCTTTCTGAGCTTGCAGGGCTCTGGCCTGGACAGCACTTGGGCTGGCGCTGGGGTTGGTTTTGTCGTGGGTTTTCCCAGCAGCATGTGCGTGCGAGACTATCCTTCCAAAGATAGTGTGCAGATGGGCACGATGGGCAGATGCTTGGTGGATCTTGTGGGCGCGGGAGCACAAACTTACTGGCACTATCGATGCTTGGGCTGGCAGCAGCTTGCAAGCACACCTGAGCCTAGTGAGTGCCTCGGTGTTTTCCAATGTTTGCTGGGGGAGAGAGTTTCTGGCTCCTGGCTGGCAGTCTGACGGTTTTCTGCACTTTGGCATTAGGGCTGCCACCACTGCTATGATGTATCGCTCCACTGATGCAACCCCCCCTTTTTGTTTATGTTGCTTATGGGCTTGCGCGCAGCTGGTTGGTTACCCTGCTGCGATTCTTGTTTTGGGGCGTTTTTTTGGGATGTGTTTTTTTGGTTTTTGGTTTTGGATCTTCCCTTTGCCCCCCTGTTTTGTCTCAGGTGGCGCCGCCCTCAGTGCCTGTTGCCTTCAGGTTCTGCACCGCTCGGCTTGAGTGTCAGGGTTTAGGCCGGCGCTCCAGGCGCCCGTGGCGCCACACACGCGTGGGCTCTGACGTCAAAAAAAAGGCATCAGCAGCAATTGTTGTTTACCGCTAGGTCCTCCAGTAGAGAGGTTAAAATGAGGGTACCAACTTCTTTCTGCAGTCTACTTAAGTAGGGGAACTCTCCCCCAAAAAAGGGCGAGAAAGGGCACTACTGGGGTAGACTAATATGGTCCACACCCAAAAAAGGACTCAAGTCCAAAACGCGCAAATTTTGGAAGGGATCTCCCCGACGAGTGATCAGCGAGACTCCTCAACCTGGGTATCTGGGTGGCCCACTGAGACAAAGGTGCCCCCCGTTGCAGTGACGCGATAGGCCTGCGGTCAGCGATCGGCAACTTTTCACCCTCCCCCGCGGCCCCCAAACCGATTCA
Source organism: Effrenium voratum (assembly GCA_963377175.1). NCBI lineage: Eukaryota > Dinophyceae > Suessiales > Symbiodiniaceae > Effrenium > Effrenium voratum. The sequence continues at coordinate 533,288 of CAUJNA010001724.1, read as the reverse complement.
ACGTGGGGTGAGGGGGCAGCCACCGCCACTTTCATACCTTCGTTCCTGTACTAACAAATGGAACTCGTACCAGGTGCCCAATTGCTCAGGTGAGCCATGTAGGAGAGAGGGATCTTATGTTTGGGGCTTGGGGCTTGCCTTCTTTGTTCGTTTTGGAGCCCACACTGAACAACATCGGAAAATGGATGGCGCTGCAACTGGGGGAGGTTCCCTTCATGGGAGAACCCCTCCATACATGACCCGCGATCCTTAAGCAGGCTGGCAAACCTTTGAATCAAAAAGCAACGTGTTTGTCTCCAGAAGGGGGGAGCAATGGGAACGCCTAAAGTGGATGTTTCCAACAGCGGCCTAAGTGGGTTCGTGCCACGGGATCAGTTGCGCGAAAAATGACCAACCAAACATTCACCTTGACCTTGGACCACTGCGGGCCAAATGCGTAAATGATAGTCCCAAGTGAAGGTCCCAATTACCCCCTCTGCTCCATCGCTCCTTGACAAGGGCCCCTTCAACAAAGATGCTCATGAATAAATATGGCCATGGGTCAAAAGCCCGTACCCCCAGTGAACATCCCAATCCCCACTAAAATAGACTTAAAATTGGTGGTGCACCTACCCCAAAATGGTACCGTTGGTTTTGACCCACAGCCATATTGCTTTCGACGCAAGCAACTTTCCATTGATCCGACAGGACACGGCCGAGATTAACTCGAAGCACACCCGGCCCCTCTCTCTCAACGTCCTCTCTGGCAACTCCTCTCGGCTGCCCTGTCGCCAGCTTGATTTTGGGGGTGTCCAGAAGATAAGAGAAGACATCCAAACTAGGTCCTCCAGTAGAGAGGTTAGAATAAGGGTACCCATTTTTTCTGTCGTCTATTTTAACAGGGGAACCCTCCCAACAAGGGTGAGAAAGGGCACTACTGGGGGACCTAGGAAGGGAAAGAAACTTGACGGAAACACAAGCAGCGGACTCCTTCCCTCAGAAGCCGCGCGGCACTCGCCTCCTTAAGGAACTCCATGATCGCAAGCGCGTGCTGGTCGTTGCCTTGGCTACGACCAGCGCCTAAAATGTGAGAGAACCTCCAACATCCCCCCTGCCGTAGGGGGGAGGGGGGTGGGCCCCCAATTCCATTTATCTATCATCTTCCCAATAAAAGGGAAAATGCAACCAGAAATGGATGTCCAGAATTAACACCCCCTTCCCCCAATTTCATTTTTCAGGGGGTGGGTACTTTAAGGGGCAGGGCACTTAGTAAGTGGCTAGTAAGCCTGGCTATAACCCACTTTGGAAACCATGGTAACTGCCCCTTGAAGTGCTTAGGGGTTTGGGGAAACTCATCAGCTAGGGCAAAGGGCTTCTTGCACTGGACATCATCCACACGTTGCTTGTTTCCAAAGTGAAGTGGTATAATTTAGGGGCCGCTGTTGTGTTTTGTGTTTTTTTTCCCGGTATTGGGCACGCCTGAACATTGCCCTGGCCACATGACAGGTTATCAAGATGCGCTTTGTTGTTCCGCCTTGAAACGGGCCCATTTTTGTGAAGCCTGACCAGTAGCTCGGCCTCTGGCAAAAGAATGCGTCCAATGTGCTCTTGTCCTCGGAACGGTGCAGAGCAGAGCTGTGGGAAATGACCACTTCTGTAATACACCAAAAACAGGGATCCTTACATTATACACCTGAACTTTGCCTTGTAAATGGTGGCTTCCCTTGATTTTGGTGGAACAAAACATGTTTCAAATTGAACATGTTTCAAATGGCAAAATGTATCTTTTAAGGAGCCCTGAAAAAGGGCTTCCCAAAGACTAACTCCCCACATAAAGGGGGAGATTCCCTATCACAGAAGTGGGGATAAACCCCTTGATCGATCCCACAACCCTGGCGCAGAGGCACAGGAAAAGATGCATGATACTGCGGCTGGTTGCAAAGTCCGTTCGCACCACTTTGAAACCAACACCCAAACCAGAACGTTTTTTGGCATTTACTGGGAAAGCACATCACCCCGGGGCTTTTTTTCTGGGTGGTCCGAATTGAGGATTTCGCAAGTCCACAGTGAGACCTTTGCATCGAGTGCGGCACTCGAAAACCAATTGCGAGGCAAGGGGCCACCACCAAGGGGTAGTGGTCGCTCGGAATCTGAATCAAGTTCCGGCAGTCTGCAGTAATCCATCGGATGGATGCCCGTTGTCCTCAGAAAAAAAGCGGAGCGGGCGCAAAGGGACCTTTGAAGCGAATGCCTAGGTCCTCCAGTAGAGAGGAGAAAATAAGGGTACCAACTTTTTACTGTAGTCTATTTCCTCAGGGATTGCGGAGCCGGTAGATGGTGGGCTAAAGTCATGTATCGCAGCAGGAAAATGCCAACTAAAACCCATAGGCATCCGTACAAACGCTGTCCGCTTTCAGACGAAGTAGCAGAGGCGTGACCGCCCTGTCACTATTAAACACACCGTTCCCATTCTTTACGATGTCTCTCTCGAAACGCGCGTTAAAGCGAATGCTCAGCCATGCGGATGCCAGGAAGCAGTTTGCTTATGTCAATGTGATGCTGGGGTCCCGAGCGATTACGCGCTGCCATGTGCAAAGTTGCTGCCTGTGGGCGATGACACGCAGCGCTTTTGGAGAGGAGGAAGCAGCCTCAATTGGAAAGTGTTCCCTTGCATATGTACATACAGATATAGATATAGATATGAGATTAGTATTTGAACGGAAGCCCAATGGGCCATGATCAACATCTTAGAATCTTGGGTATGTACCCAGAAAATCAAGCGGGTGGATATCCACGCCTATTGATGGCGGTGCCTGTCCGATCGATTTCTGGCAGGTTTTGCCTTCTCCCCGTCTGATTGTGGCTCGGGTTTCGTTCTGCTGGATGAGGGTTGCGTACTCCTGACTCCTGGTTGGCCTTCTCATTGCAGTGACGTATCAGAACAGGGTCTGGCAAAAGGGCGTGTCTTCTTTTGGTAATGTATCCTTTGGAGCAACCAGGAACGTCAAAATGGCAAGTCTAAACAAACATCAAAGCATGCACCCGAGCAATCTGTGGGGGCAGCATGTGGCAAAACCCGCCTGCAGCTGTTCAACATCTGCCCAAGACAAACCTCAAGCAACGCCTCTTTGACTACGCTTCACCTTGGGCTCGTTCAATTCAGCCTTCGATTTACGTTCGGAGTGCCTCGGATATATCAACGGCGGTCTGGTCCTTGTAGCCAGCGTCAAACATCTCCTGCAGTGGCAACAAACTCAGCCGGCAAACGCTCTACATGGGAATGCGTGAAAACGGGGAGGCCCCCAAACTGGAGGTTTTGCATGTGGCGTCCCTTTGAACCAAAGAGAAAAGCGCACCTCACAGACTCACACACTCTCTAAGCGAACTCTGATCAAGTAAATGGCCAAGACTGCATAGATTCAATTTTATGAGGCGCCGTCCCTCGGGTTTGCCAAACTGATCCAACCTGCCAGCGTTACGACTTTGGCCGAGTGAAAGGGACAAACATTGACGATGTCAGCTACGTTCAATGCATAGCGAAACCGGCGAAATTGAAGGACTTTCCTTTGGCTTCCCCGTTCAAGCCACCCCCAGGGTCCAAAAATGTCAAAAAAAAAAAGACACCCCCCCCCCTGTTGCTTAGAGAATGCTTGTTGCTTTCTTCCTCACATTTCTGTGGTTTCTGGCCGCGTTGAACATTTCACCTCGCCTACCTGCCCTCTCCCCCTAAACTATTTGCGCTGAAGTGTCTAAACACGCCTGCTGCTGCCACGCATTGGTTCTTGTCACTCCTCCTTCTCCCGCATTCTTCTGCATCTTTCCTTGCTCTTTTCTTTCTTTTGTTCCAATTATTTTTCCATTTCTGTTGCGTTCATCTTATCCTTGGTCGATTCTTGCCTTGATTCATTTCTCGTCCTCAGCTGCTCCCTTCTCCAGTCATGGTTGCTTTCCTCTACGCCTCCTTGGTCTGCACTTGCTGAAGTCACCACATTGAAGGCCTACGCATCTCCCCCGGGATGGCTTTCGCCAGTGGCTTGATCTTGGTTTGGTTGCCGCTAGTATTGGGAGGGACAAGGTGTTTCATGGGGGCTGGGGGGGAGGGAGGGGGAGGGGGAGGGAGCCCAAATAAGCCCTTAAGGCCTTATTTAGGGCTTATTTGGGCTCCCTCCCCCCCCCCTCCCTCCCCCCCAGCCCCCATGAGTGTTCGTGCTCTGCAACCCTTCTGCCTTAATTTGCTACCTGAGGTATCTGCCCTGCTTTGCGAAGACGCACATATTTGCCCCAACTTACACCATAGCAAGGAAACGCCCGAGCGATCGTGCGCCTACAAGTTCAATCCAGGCGTTTCTCGACCCATCCCCGAGAAAACGTCAGGGCCCTCCTTCCAAACATTCTTTCCATGGGAACATGTATGAGGTTCCCTTTATTATTGAGAGCACACCCCTTCATACATCACTCTCCACCACAGGCATTTGCAACATGCCGAATGTGGCATTTTGAGCAGGGATCCTTACATTATACACCTGAACATTGCCTTGTAAATGGTGGTGTCCCCTTATTTGGTGTTCAAAAACCATGTTTCAAATGGTTGCAACATGTATCTTTTAAGGAGCCCTGTTGAGGGCGCCATGTTCACCTAAAGGACAACAGCACTTTAGTCAACTTGAGTCACCTCTTTTGATACGCATCCGAATTGGGCTGTCCTCAAATTTGTCACGGTGAAAAGACTTTGCTTGAAAGCTGGTATGGATATGTATGGTCATGTGCGCATTTTTGGAGCAACCATTTTATAGCAGATGCCAACTGTGCTTGTCTGCTTTGTTGAGGGCGGTAGCCCCATGAGGAAAACCAAACCTCCAATCTTGGGGGGTCCACAGGTCCACACCCCTCCCAGACTCCCTCACTTTTGACACATAACGAAAGACATGCTGTCCAAGGGCGCGCTTTTGGCTCCTCCATTTTGTTGGGTACCCAGTTGACCTTACAACGAAAGACATGCCCTTTTCAAGGCGCGCTTTTTGCTCCTCCATTTTTTGGGGTACCCAGTTTGACCCATGACGAACGCTTGTGAACGCTTGGCTCCTCAGGCAGAGGCGAGTTGCCGTTGCCCAGGTGCAGCACCGCGCAGCGGGGATCGCGGCCCATCAAGGGCTCCTAGCTCGAGTTGATCGAGTTGATCCCTAGTTCAGAAGCTCCAGTTGATGTTCAGCTAGGCCTTTGTAAGCCGCAGGGACTTGGCTTTCACCCGGAGTGCCCCTTCGTCCATATCAGCTGCCAGGATCCGGACATCAAATTTTGGCCGGTTAACCCTTGCTCAGCTGCCCAAAGGACCTGAACATAAAAGGGTCCTCCAGTAGCCCAGTTCGGACCTGAAAAGAACTAAAACTAAAAGGTCAAAAGGTCAAACTAGGGGAACTGTATTTAAAAGTGGTTAACCTTTTGGAATGACTAAAACTAGACCAAACCCGGAAAACTAAAAGGTCAAAAGGTCGATTTGCTTTGGGCAAGTAAGTAGGTCCTGCAGTAGAGAGGATTGAACATATAAGGCTACCCACCCTTTTGCTTTGTCGATTTTAGTAGAGGAACCCTCCCCCAAAAAAGGGGTGAGACAGGGCACTGGGGGACCTAGTTTGGGTTTATCTGGCATTCAGGGAGCCGAACCCCTTTTAGGGATTCCCCAATAGTGCAACTTTCCGGTGTCAAAATGGGGGACACGTTTTTCCTTCTGGCTTCCCGAGAGGGGAAAACAAAACAGCCAAGGCAGATACACATGCAATCTTTTTGGAGGGCTGGGTTGTTCCCGGGCTTGAGACAGAAACCAGAACTGATGGACACAACGGGAAGCCTGACAATCAGACAGCTAGATTGGTTCATCAGATTCTCCAAGAAGCTGTTAGGGAACAACCCTGGAGGGGCTAGTACGCGTACTCATACTCATACTTGTCACCCAAACGCACACGTCACACTAGACGTGCTAGCCGTACGTTCCCCATACTCTCCGGAGATCATTTGATGAAATTTCCGCCTAGGCCAATCCCCCCGCCCAGGGAAGAGAGCAGCTGGTGGCACGCTGATCTGTGTTTAAAGGACTTCATTCGAAGTCTCATGGGCACGGTATTTGCCAGAAAATATCCATTTGCTTTCAAATGGGGGAAACAATGCATAGAAAAACAATGGTCCCAACCTACTTTGTAAACCTCACCCTCAAAAACTCGGTGTGACCTACCTGTGCTCTCTGCAACTGCTGATTTGAGATCGTTTTAAGCATGTATCCACCTAGGTCCTCCAGTAGAGAGGTTAGAATAAGGGTACCAACTTTCTTCTGTAGTCTATTTTAGTAGGGGAACTCCCCCAAAAAACTTTTGGAGACCGGGTGTTGGTGGGGATGTGATTTTAACTTCAAAAATGCTACAAAACACTGCTACATCGCAGGGAGCACCCCTTCTGAAAAAGAAACGGTAAAAGGGCACCTAGCTGGGGGACCTAGCATGTAACCACCCCACCTTGAAGCTCCTTGAAGGGGCCCCAGGGGTCTGCGAGCTAGTGGGTGTTCGGATTTAGGATAATTTTTGGGCGGGTGGCTTTCACCCGTTAATCTCTTTTTCTTTTAAAAGAAAAAACACGCTGAAATTGGAAGTTGCGGCAAGACAGGGGCACCGACAGTCTTCCACTCGGGTCCCTAGCTGCATCTTTTGTTTTTTTACGCATGGTGACTAGAACTGCCAAACAACCTGAAACAAGATCCTGGGCTCCGAGTTGTTACTTTTGGTCCTCTCAGATCCCTGCAAACGTCTCTCCACCGAAGGGTCTCCAAAATCCACTGCAGCTGCGTCCACCTCAGCAACGAGGCGCCGAGCCTTTGGGCCGAAAGCTGGCCGGACTTGGCACTTACAACCCCCATGAAGCCAGGCCCCCCCCCCCCCCCACAGAAACAGGGCGGAATCATTGGATTGGGGTGTGGGGTACTGAAACACCACATTTTGCCATGACTGGGAAAGGTTGACTTGGCACTTAGGACCCCCAAAAGAAATTCGGGCCGAAATGATTAGAATGGGGTTGTGAAGTACTTAAATACCACGCTTTGCAATGACTGTAAAAGGTTAACTTGGCACTTAGTAGGACTCCCAAAGAAACTAGAGCCTAAATGATTAGAATGGGGTTGTGAAGTACTTGGATACCACATTGTGTCATGACCATAGTGGTAGCGTATTATTTACTCAGCCCTTCATATTAATCTGCCAACAGAAACAGGGATCCTTACATTATACACCTGAACATTGCCTTGCAAATGGTGGTTTCCCTGTTGTTTGGTGGAAAAAACATGTTTCAATTGGTTGCAAAATGTATCTTTTAAGGAGCCCTGAGAAGGTTTGTGCGCTCTCATGGGCGTCTTGGCCGAGCCCAGGCATGCCTTCCCTGCATTTGTTTGACTAGGTCCTCCAGTAGAGAGGTTAGAATAAGGGTGCCCCTTCTTCTGGAGTCTCTTTTAGTAGGGGAACCTTTTAACCAAAATAAGTAAAAGGGCACTACTGGGGGGACCCAGTTGAGTGCCCTGAACAAAAATATAAAGACATGTGCAGCAATGATAGAACCCCTGTAAACCCAACGGGGGAAAATACATTTAAATTTCTTAAGATCCCCTGCTAGAAGTTCAACTTTTAGCAGGCGAAATGAAGACAACCACGAAACCAACTAAAAACCTAAACAGCTAAGGGAATGGCTGAGAGCCACCAAGGCAAGTGCATGCCTTTTTTGTACTTCCAGCGCGGATTGGATACTGCGCAACCTCTTCCAACCAGGCTATGGCCCGATGAGAGAGGGAAGCATGCGAAGGTCCTCTTCTGCGGGTGTCCCGAAACTTCACACAGCTTCTTCGCCCCCTGAAAAAATGTGCAAATACGTCCAGTAGTGATATGGGAAAATGAAGAACCGACTCATTCTCAGTTGCCCCTTAGGGACCCCCAAATAAAGAATCATCACCTTTTGGGGCTCGAATCGCTTTGCGCAAGCGAGTTTACCACTAAGACCAACTAAAAGACCAGAAAGTCCAAAAAAAGAAAAAGAAAAGTTCAAAGTCCAAAGTAGTCTTTCCTTCAAAAAGTCCCAAGTCCAACTCAGGGAGTGACTGAGGGAGAGGAGGGCAACGGGAGCGACCAGCAGCGGCCGTTTCTCTCAGCTCCACTGCGCCAGGCGCAGCACGTGGCTGGGCTTCGCCCCATACCGCGCCAAGAGCTCCTGGAACCTCACGGCGGGCGGGGCCTCGCCGGGCCGAATGCGCAGCTCCTGCGACAATTGTCTTTTTGCGAGGCTACCCTTGTTGGGGCTGGCTTAAAGGAAAACCAAATGGACACCCACCATTTTGGGGGTCCAAAAGAAAAATTATCACTGGGCCAAACTTGGACACCCGGCAAGAAGTGTGATAGTTGCAGGGAAAATGGGGGTGACCGCGGGGGACCCACTAGGCTTGGGGTGGGTTAGGGGCCAGGCTCCAGCTTTTTTAGACTTTTTTTTGTGGCTGGATCCTCCAGTAAAGAGCTTAGAAAAAGGGTACCGACTGTTTTCTTGTTTGTTTAAATTATTAGGGGAACCCTCCCCCAAACAAGGGGTGAGAAAAGATTTTGGGGACGTGCAACTTAGACCAGCGTCCATCTCCTGTGATTTGAGATCACCGGCACATAACGGCAGGTTCCACGTTGGACACCCTGGGCTTCCCCCTCTTCGCTTTAGCATTTTCAAAAAATAATAATAATAATAATAATAATAATAATAATAATAATAATAATAATAAACAATTCTCACAGCCGGGCCGATGAAAAACCCCGTGACAAACGTGGCTGTAAAGGAAATTCTGCTCCCTTCTGCAAGCTCCGGAAGGCTCTGAGGAATTTGGAAACCGGGTCCGGGGGTCCCAGCTCCGTACCACGGCCGCAGTTCGTTCTGGTGCTCAACCAAGAAAATGAGGGAATGACCCTAGACCATCCAACTGGTGGTTTCAACTTTAAGGGCACCAAAGCCTGGGTTTATTCCATTTCTCATTTCTACGTATCGCACCAGCAAGTCGAGTGCTAGGATTTCATCTAAGTCCTTAAGGTGCTCCAGGACCTTGCGCAGCCCGATTTCCATCTGCTTGACTCAGCTACCTGGTGCTGGAACGTGGACCCCATGGTGAGTTTTCCCTTGTCGTGTGCACACGTGGGCTGCGACCCCCGAGGCCGGCGTCGTGTGCACCCCCCGTCCGTCTCCTTGTGCTCGATGCCGCCGGCCACGAAGGCCACGTTGATCTGGGCGGCTTCGGCGCCCAGGACGTCGTGGTACCTCGGCGGTTCCGCTTCCGTTTCCGGCCATTTGCGTTTTCGCCCCCTGGAAAAAATACGAGAAAATATGTCCAGTAGTGAAATCGATTCCGTTTAAAACCAACAGGGGGAAACAAGCATTCTGAAGCAGATGGAAGTTTCCGAGCCCGTTCTTCGGATCGGATCGAAAAGTGGGATCCGAAGCCGCGGCGAATCCGTTGAACCCATTTAGGTCAATCAAATGACACCACCCACTAGGTTCCCTTTACAATACCAGCCCCAGCCCAGATGGGACCAACAAACAAAAACAAAAACTTCAACTTCTAGTAGGTGAAACCCAAACACCAAACCCTGGCTAGAAGCCAGTGAACTTTTAGTAGTGGACAAATCCCACCACTAAACCGACTAAACCAGCCACACAAAAAACAAAAAAACGCCTAGGGAACCGGCTGGCTCTTGCCAAGCTACATGGAGTCCCCCACGTGGCACACGCAGTGCCTTTCCATCGCCAGGAGCCTGCGAGCAAGCCGAGCCGCCCAAGCCGCTCAGTTCAAGGGCTCCGTTTTGCCTGGCCATTTCCCACAAAAGCCCCTCAGATTCTTGGGACCTTTGCCAAACATGGACCAAGATGGGAAAATCAAATGGACCAAGATGGGAATTACGTTCTCAAGGTGGGCGAATCCCTCAACTTAAAATTCAAACTGCTTTCAGGAAAATCCCCACTCAATGGCCTGAATGTTCGGACTTGGAAATACAAGGTTTACCTTTTTTGACATTCGCCAAAAATGGATCAAGATGGGACAACCAAAAGGTCAAAAGGTCGGATTTGGGCGAGTGAGCTTCCCAAACTGGGTTTATCGTTTATCGAGTGGCTTCCGAAATCGGACAATGTGAATCTCGTTTGGAGAAACTCCCAGCTAAAGCTCAGCCGCGCAAGTATAAATCAGACCTTCCCACACCCCTCTCAGCTCAACGTCTGGGATCGTTTTTGGCAAACACGTCAACCCAGGGCAGCCTAAACCCCGGGTTCCCCCAAACAAATTTACCCTCCCACCTTTTTCACATGGAATCTGACATGGATGTCCATGTTCCTTTTACAGGGACCGGGTCCCTGTCAGGTTCCATGTCAATTGGGGGAGGGCAACGACCCTCTGCGACACGTGACCAGCCTTAGGGCAGCCTCAAAGTGCTTGCTGCCAGGCTTGCCATAGTAGTCCACATGACCCCCGAGCTCCTCTGGCCACTTCAGCGACGCGACACGGCCGGGTTGATGGGAATGACCGACGATACACCAACAAGCCGATAGATGACCATCAAAACAAACATGCTAGTAATGTTGTCCGTGCTCATGTCATTGAAGCTATCCGTGGAGGTCATTCATGCTGTTCTCTCGGTGTTTTTTTCTGATTCACCAACCTGAAATCAACCAACAGAAACCTGCATTATAAGGTTAGACACCCCGGTCTGCGAGGTCATCCCTACGAAACCCGAAGTTCCATGGTGTCAAACGTCCCCAGATCGTTTCCAGGCATCTCGAAACTGCCTGGCAACAAACCTGAGGGGAAACAAAAGGCATGCGCGTGTTTTGCGCCTTTTCAACCAAACAAGGGGAACCCTCAAAAGAAGGCACTGCCATATTGTGTTTCAAGCGGGCTTGAATGACGTTGCATTCCAACGAGGCTTTTGGAAAGCCCGATGTTTTGGACGCTCGAAGGTCAATTCGACGATAACTTGAATGAAAGGCTGAATGAAAACGTTTACATTATATATATATATGAACCCCTGGCATGAACCCCTAGCTTATGGCTCAGTTTACCGTAAGTTATGGCTTAATTAAGGAACATGACCACGGGTTCAGACATGCACTTGTACAATCAGCCTTTGATTGAATGCCCTCTCGCGCTTAAATGCAAGCGGAGAGAAACGCAAAGGATAAAAGTTCAAAAAACCCTGAACTTGCCCGCCTTCAAGGCAGTTGTTCTGAAGGTAGGTTGGCTTGCTATGCCCCGTCCAAAGCATCGCCAGCGAGGCTGGCCAAGCCGTGACAACGATGCGCCAAGACAAAACTGCAGTGAACTTGCTGTTCGATAGGCAGGGAATGAGAAATGGAATGCCCCGAGAAAAACCATCCAACTTGTGGTTTCAACTTTACCCGAAACCCTGTGGGTCATTTCCTACTGAGAATCCAGTAAGTCAAACACGCAGCAGGTTCACACAAGCGCAATGTTTGAGGGGTCAGCGCCCGGGACCCGGTCCCTTAAAAAGGAACCCCCCTGTCAGGTTCCATGTCCATTGGTGTAAGTTGGTTTGAGGGGATCGGAACATCCAGCAAGTAGTCCGTCGTAGCATCATGTGTTCCCTTTTTATTGCCAGACACAGAGGGTCGAGGCCGAAGCGGCCTCAGAAGTTTATGTCCGGACATCTGCTTGGAGCCTTTTCGTGGGAAAGGGGTTATGTCTTGATTCCCGCCCATGTCTCCCCCCGGCTGTTGGTTGCCATGTGGCCATGGGTCATATTCCAAATCGTACCCCCAGTGAACATCCCAATCCCCACTAAAATCCCGACTAAAACGGGTGGTGCAATCCCATTGGTTGTGACCCACGGCCGTGTGCCACGTCCAACCAATGGAACACTTCACAGCTCCTCGTAGAAGCGCGCGGTGTGCCCCGGCTGATAGGTCTCTTCCGCGCCCGGCTTGGCCGGGGACCGGAAGTCCTGGGCGCAAAGCACAAAGCCCCGGTCAAAAACTGATGCCTGCGTCCCCAACCTTCTTCCTGCAAAGGAAAATGCTTGGTTGCTGTAAATTTTGGGGGTTTAGTGGAAAGCTCCTTGATTTTCCCAAAACGTTAAAGTCAAAGATCCAACCCAATAGCAGTCAAGAATGGAGAGGACAACTAGCGCACTTCCAATGGTCCTGTGGCTTGGTGGTGAGGTTCGTTTGGCCTCAAAACTAAACTGAGCTTCGAATCCGCAATGGAGGGGGCCAAACGAAATACGACGTAAAACCAGGGGCGGTTCCTGGTTTAATGAAAGTAAAAGGAGGACCAATAAGGCGCAAATGCCTGACTTTCCAAAAACATGCTCAAAACATGTTCAGACCCAGTTTCATACTTCGTTCAATTCTCTGGGGGCCCTGGATTCATTTAGAGCGGGCTCCGGAGACGGGGCAACTCATTTAAGTCATTGCCCTATGCGGCACCCAAGCGCTTCCGCGTGCGATGTCACATGATCCTCTCTTCATCGTGACGCGCCGTGATGCTGGTTGCAGAAGCGCTTCGTCGACATGTGAAGCCTTGCTTCACACAGGTACCGTTTTCAAATCGGGCGAAGCAGTTCAACCGCGAGGCCGATGGTGTCAAGTGCTGGGCATGCTTGTTGGCACGCTTGTTGAATGCTTGTTACTCTATACTCACTTGCCCAAAGGAGTTGGACATAAAAGGTTAACCTTTTGGCACCTCCACTAAAGATGGACCAAAATTTGGGAAAACCAAAAGGTCAGATCAGGTTGATTCGCTTTGGGCAACTGAGTATATGTTGGGGTCCGACAGGCAGCCTCACTAGGTCTTGGTGGTTCGCCAGGCTTCCACCAAGCTTCCACGCAAACCACGGGCCACAAAACGTGGCCACAGGGCGCCGAATTGTGCGCGGCGGTTCTCCCAGAATCGGGTCAAATGACTCCTCCCCGGTGCAAATATTTTGTAGCCAAGTCTTGGAAAGGCACCGGAAGGCCTAGCACTCTCTTCCTCCCCGCGGCTCGTCTCAACTCTGGCCAGTGAACTTTGCCTGAGAACCAGCAAAGCTCGACTCAGCAAATGTGCCTAGGCCAGGGAAAACGCATGAAAGTAGGACGCAAAGGATCCAACTCCTAAATCACACAAAGCACCAAAGTAATGGAGCATCTCTCCAACTACACTCTTCACATCTGGTCTGAGGTCTTTCTCATGTCCGAGCGAGGGTCAGCATCCAGTTGGAGACTTAAACAAGAATGGAGCCAATGGGTCCGCAAGGCGACTGTTGAATTCGCCTTTGTTTGCCACACCTCTCACACGTTTGAGACCTACGACTCTTGAGACGTCCGGGCGTGTCAGTGACATAGTGCACCTCATGATGCTTCGCACCCAAACACAAAGGTCAGAAAATGTGGCTTGCCTGACACCCAACCAGTCTGCGAACCCGTGCGGCTTGAGGGAACGCACACACACACACACACACTGCTCTCCCGCGGCAAAGTTTGCTCTCAAGAAAAGTGCTTAGGCGCGCTGAAGGAAACAACCGCATCTTGAAGTAACCGTCGGTCGAACCATCGGTTCACGATGACACGATGTCCACCCAAAACCTGTTTCACGACCTCAATCCAACATTTGGGGTCTGATTGATTTTTGGGGCGGTAAGGGGAAATCAAAAGGAATACCCAGCATTATCTTACTTCCTGAGTGGATTGGCAAAAAACAGTAACCACACTTTTTGTTTGCCACTAAAACTCTCCAAACCCAAAAAGTGACTCAAGTCCGAGTTCCGGAACTCAGGAACTACTGCCATTTGCTTAAGCCCTCTAGAAGAAAAACAAACTATAGTGATAGATTCCCTTCAAAACAAACAGGGGGGGAAGAAAAAACAACATATTCATTTCAGCAAATGGAAGACTAAGTCTTGGGGATTCTCACATTGCCATGGGTCAAGACCCCCGTACCCCAAGTGAACATCCCAATCCCCACTAAAATCCCGACTAACATGGGTGGTGAATTCACCTACACCAAAATGGGATCCCATTGGTTTTAACAACCACTGCCACATGCCCAAGTTTTCCCCCCGGCGTGCACCCGTCCGCCCGTCTTTTGGTCGCCATGCGTCGGGATTGGCGCAGAGCATCGGCAGCTTCCGCTCGATGGCTCGCGCGAAGAGCGCGCGGAAGGGCTCCAGGTCACCGGACTGCTCGGTGTCCACGTGACGCGTCGCGGAAGACGTCCTGCGACCAGGCGGGCGTGTGCCTTCCATTTGCTTTTTCGCCCCCTGGAAAAAATGGAAGACATTTCCAGTAGTGATAGATTCGCTCTAAAAACCAACAGGGGAAATAAACAAGATATTCTTAAGCAAATCAATGTTGCTACTGTGGATGGTTGCAAAATCCATTTTGCGCCACTTTGGAGCCAATGGAAAGCATTGTTTCTTGGTATTTGCAGGGGAATCAAATCATTCCAAGGTTTCTTAGGGGGTGCAGGAGATCGTCCATCCACAGTATCATCGTCCCGAATTTAGCTTGGATAAGTACCGGGTACAACCTACGTGGCGACTTGTTGACAGAGCGTTTCCTCAAAGCGTCCAGGTAAAAGCAACACACATGTTTGATTTTCCTGGAGGACCAAGGTTGCTAGTTCCTGACCAAAGGCGACGTGAGCAGAGTGAGGGAATCGCCGGTCTCCCTGTGGTCTTTCGCTTGGTTTCCCACACAGGCAACCAAAAGCAAACAACTCAGATGCCCAGTGGATTTCCATGCGAGAAAAAGAAAAGAAGAAGGCATCCTTGTTTTTGCTTGTCTGAGTTTAAAGGGGAACCCTTCCCCAGAGAAAGTGGACAAAAAGGGGGCGGAAACCCGGTCACGCGTCCTGATGGTGCTGGTGCCCGAGTTCAGCAGGAAGTCGGCCGTCTCCAGCTCCGCCAAGTGAACGCCGGAGCCCTGGCACTTGATCCAAAGACCATTTGAAATCCAAGTGGCAACCTTCCAGCAGCAAGGATTTGGACAAAACACGACAAAACCGGGCAAGCAAAAAACAACTCTAGACATTTTGCTGGACAACCATCACAGCGACTTGAGCGGCGTTTCACAGCTCTAGCGTCTAGGTCGTCACGCTGGCTGACCGGCGGAATGCTGATCCCAGACAGTAGAACCTGGAAAATAGAAAGCGACATAAAGCGACCCTCCCCCCTCCATTGTTCTCATCATGGCTCAGGTGGAGCCAATGAAACGATCGCCATTCTTTGAGGTAATAAAGAGCATTCCAAGACACCTTCCAAAACGCATGCGGAAGTTTCTCCAAGCGACCCATTTGAAACTGGTTTGCTTCGTTTGGCTTCTCTTTTACCCAGCTAACAGGCGCTTCATCTTGCGGGGCTTTTCCCGGAAGGCGGGAAAACCCTCCGTCGGCCTCCAAATAGTCCGACACGCCGCTGCCGTCCAGCTTCGCCAGCCAAACGCAGCCCTTGCCCTGCCACTCCTCCCGCAGCGCGCGCCAAGCCTGCGATGCCACAACCGGCCAACGGCCGTGCGTCATATCCTTGAGAACGAATCAAGGCTCGGTACACCATCAACCCAACACCATCTGAGTGAATTATAGTATTTTACCAACCTGAAATCAGGTCGGGGGGAGATCCCCCACATAAACCACCATTTGGGGTGAGGTCGTGTGAGGTCCCTACAACCCTTGAAGCACCGATCGACTATCCTCCGGACACAAAAAAGTGAACCCTTTTGGGCCGGCGATTGGCGGCCAAGCGCAGGTGAATTGCGGAGGCAGGTTGCACCAGGATGAACGTACATGGCACCACTCTGCTGTGGGCAAAGGGCTTGTGCCATGTTCTCTGTCAATCTGTTCATCATGCTGTGGAATCAATCTCTGATCTTTCTGTGGATTTCCAATCAATGGAATGGAATCTGATCATGAAATCAATATCTAATCATTTAATTACAGTATTGCTGTGGAGTTGATGACATGGTCCCAAACCTCTCCCAAATGTCTCCCAAACCTCTCCCAAATTGAATCTCATTTCAATTGGATGAACGATCTGCGGGCAAAGGAACTAAGGCGCCACCAGGATTCAACCGGGCGGTGCCGCTCCACGCCGGGGTGTTCCGGTCATGCCACGCCGTGGGCTTAAGACACATAGATGCAAATATGTATAAGTATATACACATATATATATATATATGTATAATATGTATATAGATATACGAATTACATGTATGTATACATATATATATACAGATTCGGTACTGTATCACCTGTGACCTTGGGGGGGGGGGGGTGGAACGCTGCACCATATACCTATATATATATATATATATGTATATTTGCACGCATTCGCACAAAGGCGAATTAATTATAAAGGCTCTCAACTCACCCACGTAAATCAAGAGCCTCACTTCCATTTGCTTGAGCCCCCTGAAAACATGCGAAAATACTTCTTGCCTGGCTAGTGGAAAACAAAGGGAACCCCGCAAAAAGCCCAAAAAAACATATAAAAAAAGAGGAACCCCCCAAAAAGCCATATATATATATATCAAAAAGGGGGAACCGAATTCTGGGGAAGGTCCCTACCCACGCAGGGGCGCCTCCTCCCCGGAGGTGATGGCACCCACGAAGGCCTCCGGGTCCAAGCCCAGCTTCGGCAGCTCCTGAGCTCCGAACGCCCAACGCCCGCCCAACGTCTCCGCGCTCTCGGAGCAAAACGGTGCGAAAATCCCAGGTGGGTTTACCCCAATCCCAAATCCCAACCACTAAAACAGGTTCTAAAATGGGTGGTGAATTCACCTACCAACCAAAATGGGTGCCCTTTTAGGTTGGGTCCTTGATGGGTTTCCCTGGTAGAGGAAAAACCACCAGACAAACACCAGGAATCGGAACCCATGGGATTTGTTTTTTTCGAGCAAAACCACCGAAAAGGACACCTATGCTAAAGATGTTCCTATTTACGCCCTGGGATGACACCCTAGGGAAATTTGCCCCCAGAAGAATCCAACAAAAAACAGGTTTGATTACACCCTCGAGAAATTGCCCCCAGAAGAATCCCCAAAGAAACCCCAATAATCCCAAGATTTGATCTGGACATAGGCTAGGGTGATTCCCTAAAGGGGCGTGATTTCAGATGATTTCAGGGTAGGAAAACCCTTGGACACTCCCTGCTACGGAAGGAGGACTCAATGTCTTCGCCTTTGGTCGCCGACTAGGTGTGTCTCAACTTGTCCGGCCAAACTGCGTGGATTGGCCCCAACGAAATGCCCCAAACCTCACTTCCGAACTGAGTCAATCAATCAAACCAAGTCGGAACTTTCTGTGTGCCACTAAAATCGCCTTCCCCCAAAAGTGACTAAAGTCCAGGAACTCAGGTCGCACATTGCTCCCATCACCGTTCCTAGCTGCTGATCTTTCCGACAGAAGTCAGGGTAGACATCGCGATCCAACGGCATTCACCAAGTTGCTCCGTCCGAAGCCTAAACCCAACAATTGGGGCGAGGGCCCAGCGGTAATTTTTGGTCCCCCTACTGTGGATGTCCTGAACAACTTTAAAACCCTGGAAAACCCATGAATTTGTTGGTATTTACAGGGAAACACCATTCCGGGTTTTCTTAGGTGGTGCAGCATGTGTGTCCTTCCACAGCATCGGCAAACGGAACCTGGAATTAAAAGCGACTAGGACTCCACTCGAATCCGATTTCAGGAAGCCATGAAGCCACGCCAAGGGGTCGATCTTGTAACTTCGGGGGTCTTTCCTCCCAAAGTGACACGGATTTGTTTTTATATCTGAGCGATTGGCCAAAAAAAAGACCACTAAAATTCGGTCTTCCCCCAAAAAGATGCTTAAAAGCCAGGAAATAGTGAGAAATGGGAAGCCCCATGAAAATCCATCGGGGGTGTTTCATCTGGGCTCTTGTGGCTCAGCTTCTGGCTTGACCTGGCCTGACCCGGTCTCCTTGAGCGCCCACTCCGCGCGCTTGGAAGAGTTGCCTCAGAGAGTTGCCCAAAATGCACGCGGCCACTTGAAGCCAAACAAAAGTTGAGCGCGAGCCAAGCATGTAGCTGGAAAAAACATGAAGCAATCACGGAAGATGCCAACACATCTGCAGGACATCCTCTTTCCAGCTGTTCCCTTGCCTGTGTCTTGCTTCCAGCCAACAATCGTTGAATCGCAGAAATAACCAGACAATTCTCATCTTCTGTCTGGTGCCCACTTACCACAAGCAGGCTTGCAAACATCAAGAACCAACCATTGGTCGAGCGGAGCTCGTAAAAAAAAGACCAACCCCAGAATCCCTCCCCCGGTTTATGTTGAGAAACAACCAGAAACCCGACAAGCTTCGTGTTCTTCACTTCGTGTTTCTCACGATGCTTCAAGACTGTGCCCGGCCCTGAAGCTAACCTTTGGGGCTCGGGAGCCGTGGGGCTCGGGAGCCGGAAGCCTGGGAGCCCGGAGCCTCGCCGTCAGCGAAGCGTGGCTCCGCCCGAACATCGGGGCCATTTTGCGTCTGAAGTGGGAGTCGCCCGTTTTTGCCAAGGTAGCCCCTTGTTTGCTGATGTTTTTGTTATTTGTTTCTTTTTGTTTGTGAAGATTGAAGGTACCCCTGGGAGAGAAACAAGGATCATATGCTTTGTAAGTTTCACCCTCTTGGAGACACGTGCGTTCAGGGCCCGAACGTTTGGGCAAACCCAGCTTTTGGGGCAACGCGGCTCGCTCCGAAGAGCATCCCAGTGGCTCAGAATCACCAGCTTCTTGTTCATCCTGAGCACAGCAGGCCGGCTGACACAAGGAAAGGTATTCATCTTTTTCTTGTAAGTATATCGACCATTCTGGCAATGTGGAGCCATGAAACAGTAATGCCACTTTCTTCTGCAGGTACCCCCTTTTTTTGCAGGCTGTCACAGGGAAAACAACCAGTTTTGCTCAAGGTCCAACATCAACCCAGGCCCGGTGGATGCTTTTGGCCGTGCGGCCACCTAGCCGGAGTGTTGCATTTGCCAGGTGAACTGTGTTTTAAATGAGCTACAGCCTCTTTTTGATGTTTTTTTTTGGGGGGGAACACATAATCAACTATGTCACCTCTGGACCAAGTCGTGCAGTTGGTAGGTGGTTTCTCCCAGTACTCCACCCATCTCAACTGGAGTTCGGTTTAGGCGCTTCCGCAGCCGGGCGATCAGCTCCGGCGCTCCCGGCAGGGCGCCACAGCCGTCGTGGAGGACCCCGAAGAGGTCGAAGATGAAGCCGTCATAGCCTGGATATCGACGCGATCCATGGGTACGTCAGGGAAGTGGAAGGGCTCATGAGCTGAGGGTTCATACCATTTTCTATACTCATTTGCCCCAAGGACCCAGAAATAAAAGGTGATCACCTTTTGGCACCTCCACTAAAAATGGGGACCAAAATTTGGGAAAACCGAAAGGTCAGATCAGGCAACTGTTTGAACTACTTAAAGCGCAGGGGAAGTCAGGAGATGGGGCAGGGTAAGTCAGCTAAGCGCAAGCCGGGTGGAAAGAACCCACTGAACGGAGACTCAACAACTGTGGCTCTGGTGGGTCATAACCAGGCTTACTAGCCACTTACCAAGTGCCCGATCGCCCCTTTATGCGGGTAGCTCAGATTTGTAAGCAGGGCCCACAGGAGCCAAATCCAAAACAACCAGGCTGGTCAGGAAGCTTGGCAAAGGCTGATTGCATTTTCATGCCCTGATGAGTCCATGGCCTGGTGATACAGCCATGAGCAGATCAAGGATTCAGCTGATGCCTCATACCATATATCTGCACATTTTACAATCATGTTGACCCCGGAATAATAAACCCCTGTTTATAACTTTGGGGGTGTTCCCTCCAAAAGTGATAAATCCCCACCAACACCAGGGACATCCCTATATTTTTAGACAGTTATTTTTTGGCTGGGGTTAACATTAATTCCAAAACCTGCAAGGAAAGGAAGTGGAGGGTCTTTACCATGGCATCCGCTCGTTTAACCCCCCCAGAGCTCGCCATAAACTATGCAAATACTATCTATTGATATGAATCTGCACGGGATGGATGCAGGAGCTCGGATCAAACGAGGTACGGACTTCTGGGCGAGCTGCGCATGCATTTTTTTACATATACTATGTACATATATATATATATATGTATATATATATACATATGTAGGCATATACATATTAGACCTATTTCCTAGGTGGATGGCACAAAAAAGTCCAAACTTTGTATTGACCACTAAAATGGTCCAAACCCAAAGAGTGACTCAAGTCCAGGAACTCAGTGAGTGAGTGAGTGAGTGAGTGAGTGAGTGAGTGAGTGAGTGAGTGAGTGAGTGAGTGAGTGAGTGAGTGAGTGAGTGAGTGAGTGAGTGAGTGAGTGAGTGAGTGAGTGAGTGAGTGAGTGAGTGAGTGAGTGAGTGAGTGAGTGAGTGAGTGAGTGAGTGAGTGAGTGAGTGAGTGAGTGAGTGAGTGAGTGAGTGAGTGAGTGAGTGAGTGAGTGAGTGAGTGAGTGAGTGAGTGAGTGAGTGAGTGAGTGAGTGAGTGAGTGAGTGAGTGAGTGAGTGAGTGAGTGAGTGAGTGAGTGAGTGAGTGAGTGAGTGAGTGAGTGAGTGAGTGAGTGAGTGAGTGAGTGAGTGAGTGAGTGAGTGAGTGAGTGAGTGAGTGAGTGAGTGTATACAACTTTTACTGTGCAGACATCGACGCGCGTATCCTTGAGACAACTTCACTCCAAGGGACGCTCCGCCAGCTCTTGCCACGTGGCCACATCCACAGTGTCAACAGACATCGATCGGCGCAAGCAAGCCAACTCATGCGTCCTTTACCTTGAGATCTAATTCTTTTCTGGGCTGCCTTTTAGTGGGTTGAATGGAAAACCGCACTACACACTAAAAAAACTAAAAAGCTAAGGGGATGGCTCGGAGCCACCAAGTTTTGTCGTCCTCTGGAAAAACTGAGCAAACATTGCCAGTAGTGATAGATTCCCCCTTTAAAACCAAAAAGAGAAAATAACGCGTATTCTTAAGCACATGGAAGTTGGAATGCCTTTAGGCTGGGCAGGCCTTGGGGCTGCCTTAAAGGGAACCAAAAGGAGCCCGCCCATTTTTTGGGTTCCGTGCCGCACTTCGCAACAGCTCTTCATGGGCCTGGGAATATTTCGGAACGGGACAGTGCTGGGACTTGCACGCTTCGGTTGCACCACCATCATGGCTTAGAGTTGAACGCGAAGAAAGGCCGGTAGATTTTGCCCAGTAGATTTGAGCTGGTTTGTCCATCCTTGTCCATCCTTGAAAAGCGGCCGGCGGCCAGGCTGCAATCTGCTGGCGGCTAGTGGGGCATAGTCACTGTCGAAGTCCAAAGATTGCTGAGGTATTGAGACGTCGTCCCAAAAACGAAGAAGAGGCAAAACGGAAGCGGCTTGGGTCTCAGGCAGCGTTTCTGAGGGCTCCGCCCCACCAACCAATCATAGACATCCTGGCGACTGACTCTTGCACAGACCTGTGCTGGGGACAGGGCGATTTGGTAGTTTAGTTCAACTGCTTGCGACAAAAGGAAAGTCCCGGCGGTTGGTGCGGATCAACTTGATCTGCTTAAAAGGTTAGCAAAGCATGTTGACACTCAGTCACATCGCGTCCTCTCCCTCCGCAGCTGCTTTCACATAGTGCTCCTGTCAGCACAAAAGCCCAATCAAATAAGAATGACCCGCATGAGCTGGACGAGCGACAACGTGGCCGAAGCGTTCTTGGATGTGCAGTTGCGGCTGTTGCGCAGTTTCGTCACAGACTGTTCCCAGCTGGCTGCATTGAGGCTAAGGGGGCCGTCCAGAATGGTCGCTGTGACTTTCCAGTAGGCCTTGCTGCCATGTCTTTATTGAACTAGATTTTCCAGTGCGCTGCAGCCATGCAAGCTGATCTCTTCAAGACCTCCATCGCGCCCTGTGTCGAATTCACTGGATGCCAATCCATTTCTGCAATTTGTCTTGGCCATTCAGGACAAAAATCAGCCTGCCAAGATGGCACAACACAACTGGCACCAGTTTTCCCCCCGCCCCCCCAAGTAGTGGGTTGTGGGGGAATTGCAGTTTTCAGCTTCTGAAGTTGTCAGCAAAACCCAAACAATGCGCCCAACCGAAACTCTTTCTCTCTCTCCCTCTCTCTCGTTCTCCTCCCTCCCTCCCTCCCTCCCTCCCTCCTTCCTTCTCTCTCCTTCCTTATCTGCATTCTTTCAGCTGTTTGGCCTCTTTCTCTTCCTCTCTCTTTCTCATTCTTTTTAGGGTGTCAGACCTTCCCCTTCTTGGTCCCCAACCTGCCTCTTGCCCAGCTATGCCCTTCCCCACGCGCGCCTCCCAGTAGGAGCCCTCTCCAAAGTCCGGGAGCTGGCCAGCCGACCAGGCTTTTCTACAGTGAGTGGAACCCCAGTGGCCTTCTTAAACACACACCCAAACCCACCAAGAAGAAAGAGACAGTTAAAACCCGACCCCAGCCCCTTGGAACAACAAAGAACCAAAAGGGTGACCAGTTCAACAAACAGAGGAATAAGAGCGCGCCCAGCAGCGGACCAGCGGACCAGCGAACTTCGCTGACCAGCGGCCCAGCGGCCCAGCGGCCAAATTTGCACTTGCAAGTCTTCACTGGTCCACTGCGGCTGATCAGCGCGCAATGGTTCAAGCTAATTTTTTGCTCACACAGGTCCCGGGTGAAAACGACATTTAAGCTGCGAGCCCCGCCTCTCTAAGGGCAGCTGAACACCCTGTGCACAAAGCAGACACCCGAGCAGCTTCGTGCCATGACCTGTCCGCCGCAAATCAAGGCAAGCATGAGCAAGAGACAAGGGCTTTAGTGAAGTTTTTTGCAGTCCAGCGCAAGCGGAGGGAAGCACATCCTTGAGTGAGAGCTGCTGCAATTGAAACGCTTCATGCGGTCATCAACCTTTGCCTGCAGCATTCGATTGCTCAGCGCACAAGCAGCAACCAGCTCGCAACTCTCGCGTGATTTACGTGGCGCCTGTAAACACGGGCAGAGGAAGCTCAAATAGATCTACCCTTGGTGGATTTCCTGCTGCCCACCCAAGTCACTCTGAAGCACTACTTGCCTGTCTTGCGGGCAGCGTTCATGAGAGGATCTGCTGTGGCCAAAATGCGCCGAGGGCCGTGCTGGATGGCAAGGCAAAGAATCGGCGGGCGATTTGCGCGGGGATCAGAAACCTACTCTCCCCCATCTCCAGCACGTCTTGCGACACACCTGTGTGCACACGCCGGCCTTTCTGCAGCTGCAGAGAAAAAGGAGAGCCGCCTTGAAAAACTTGCGGAAGCTCGGCTCTCGCCAAAGCCTTGTCTGCGATTTAGGTTTAAGATGGAGGGTCCTTGCCCTTGTCCTCTGCATAAGGACCTGGAAGTTTTACAGCGCAAGTTGGTCACTCCGGGGCAGCCCCTGGTCTTAGTTTGGGAAGCAGAGGAGCCTTGCCGCGAAGCTGGGGTTTCTGACCAGGAACATGCGAGAAATGGGCGGGGGCAAAGCTCAAGCCCCTGCAGGCAACAACGCGACAACGTGATCACCCATGCCGATCTCCACGCCGCGGGCTTGATGCCTGTGACACCCGCAAAGAAGGAGGTGCTGAGCAAAGGCAGGCATGTTGTGCGTCTGCTTGTCCGATGGGCTCATCATTCACACGCAAGAGACTTCTGGGTGTCAACCTCTGAGCCAGTGGCGTTGGTGCCATCACTATCCGTCAAAGCGCGCGTCGACCTGCACAGGTCTGCTTTTCGGAGAGCGCGGGGGCATGCTGTCGACTTGCTGCATGTGTTCTGGATGTTCGCGTTGAAACTTTGACTACAGGACCCCGCCGCTGCGGAGGAGATTGCCCCGCCGAAGCTGGCCTTTGCGTTCGACAAGCATATTCGGCCACATGGGCTCATGGTGCAAGGAGACTTGTTACCCAGCCTTGCTGGCCAAGGCGAGATTGCTCAAACATCAGAACCACAGGGTAGATGCGCGGACTGAAAAGGAAGTTCGCGTTTGAGCGTTCTCTTGTTCGCGGCAAGTGTTGGTGCGCAGCATCAGCCTCTTTCACAGCAGCCTTTGCGTTGCTCCAGAAGGTAGCAAAGCTATTTCAGGCAAGCGTCTCTGCCAATGGGCAAAACCAATGAAAGCTGAAGTGGGATGAGATAGATGCATAGATTGAAATAAAGTGTGCTCTGGAGAAGTTGGGCATGGCTGAGTATGCTTCTGAGCAGGCTTCTGAAACGCTACTCTCCCTCTAACAAACATGGAATGAGAAAGCTTCCCCCCCCCCAGCCCCCCAGTCCTTCTGCAGGCCCTTTACTTCATTGCGGGGATCCTGCGCCTCCCTCCGACGCTTAGGGCAAGAATTCAACTCGGCCAAGTATTCCGTGCGACAGGGCTCATTGTTGCCAAGCCTCATGCAAAAAACCTCGCAAAATTCCAAGTTTGGTGCGGCGGGTGCAAACCGGGTCCCTTAAAGGACACATCTAAAGATCACGCGGTACAGGCAGAAGCCTCTCTGAAACAGCTGGTAAACAGCTGGATTTTGCACAATCTCCCATCCTTTAAGAAACCCTGGTGAATCGTCGTCCCTCCCTTGCCAAGGCCTCTTGCTCGCCTTGCCCTGGCTCGCGCTTCGAAGGAGTGGTCCGATTCTGTTTGATCTATGCGAATCACACTCAAGGGGCTTATGGAAATTCTCTTGGAGAAACCCCTTTGTGTTGCTGACTCCCTCGGAGAGTTTCGAGCAGCGCTTCTCAGGCCTTTGCTTTCGGGCTAGCCGACCCCGCAACCCCAAACTGAGCTATCATCCGCGCAAAACACGTACTCCAACCAAAAAGGCCGGCAAACAAAAGGCAAGTGAAACTTTCTCCTGCCAACTACTCATAATATTACATTCATGTACCCTAACATCCAAACAAAGAGCCCTTATAAAGGCCAACGCGTCAAGGGCTCCCCCCATACGAACGCGCACGTTGCGAAGGATCCCGCCTTCGGCCATGCATGGCTGGGAGCCAACACTGCTGGCTTTGTTCCAAGCTCCGCGGGCGTAAAGCAGGCCGTGAGCCTCAAATTGAGTCGTTTGGTTTCCCTTTCGCACCAACCCAACCAGGGTGCCGAGCCGCAAACAAATACATATTGCACGAACATAATTTTCCAAAACAACTCGACCTGGGTCACCGGTCTCAAAAGACAGTTTTCAGCCAGTCCACGTGTGAGCCAAGCTGAGTCTTGTTTTAACGGTCGGTTTTGAACCAGCTCTTTACAGGGCAGCGGGCTTGAGACACGCAGTCAACTCCCCTCTGCTTGCGCCAAAGGCTGCTGGACATGGAGGCTGTTTCCAGGGGGGGGGCCTAGAACAACCCATCCAGGAGCAAAAGCACACAACACACCCCTACATAGCAACACTTGGGCGCATGCGCAGCTTCCTTGCACGCGCATGAGCAACTCTGGCGTGTCGCACGCGATCGTATGCGATTTGCTCGCGTGGACTTCTCACACCTGGTGGGATGTTAGGCTACAGTACCCGTGGCATCCGCATTGATTGCTGTCTGAGATCCGAAGCAGTATCACACGTCAGTCGGCTTTGTATGAAAGAAGCTTTCTGACCCCAATGCATACACATGTGTTTGCATTTGGTTTGATTTTTGGGGGGTGCTCAGTCTATTGGCTGGCTGAAGAGAAGCCAACGGGGCATGTCTGTCCTGCTGCAAAGGGCAGTGTTCTTAGGAAGTGGGTAGTGCGCCTGGTTATGAGCCACTCACAGGAGACTTATAACTTATAACCATGGTAAGTAGGTTAGAACCAGGCTTACTCACCACTTTCTAAGTGCAATGCAATTTTAGGTGCTCCCCTTCTCGCACTTTTGCTGGGCACGGCTTCTTTTCGGCCATGCCCAGCGTCCGGCGCCAATGGCCCCTGGCAGTCAAGCTGTTTCGCGTTTGGGTGGGTAGCTTGTCGGGAGACGACTATGAGTCGTGTCCCCCTTTTGCTTGGGAGAAGGGGTAATTAGTCTGTGGGGAATATGCATCTTTGTGGAGACAAGCAATCTATAGAACAGGTTAAACAACCGGGAAGGGTCACAAATGAACCCTGTACTCAGCGCGCTTTTTCCTTGAGCCATACGCAGTCGTAATGATGAGACTGCGCAAGTGAGACATTCATGCATTGGGGTTTTACATGGTTGATAAATGCATCACGTTACAAACTACACCCCCCGTGCCCGAATGTGAAACAGGAGGACAAATGAAAGGGATAAAACAACCAAAGAAACCCGATCGGCATGAAGTCCTTTTGCAGTACACAAGCACTTGGATTCGAGCAACCGGCAGTTAAGGTCTTCCGCCTCCACTGACCGTCGCTCTCGCGAGGCGTGCTCATGCACTGTACATTGATCCTCGGCCAACATGGATTGAGAAGTATAATGAATATTGAATTTGAAATGTAAATGGATGTCAGCCGAAGATTGAAAATATTGTTGAAGAGATCGCTCATTCATCGCCAATCCCAATTGCGGGAGCTCTTCCACGGGCGCTGATCATCAGACCACCATGAGTCCCAGGATTGGCCCCAGCTTCCCCAGTACGACTGGCTCCAACGATCTTGCCATTGGCCACCGGTCTCCCGGAGCTGCGGAATGGGCTTGCGCGTCACACCGACAACTGCAGGGAGCGGGGTGGCTCGTCCAGGGATCTCGATGCCGGGGATCTCCTCTTCGACGAAGCAAAGCAACTCAACCAATACCATTTCGGGGTCTCCCACAGACGAGAAATCCTGGGTCCAGCCCATCACGGGGTAGCGGTTGCTCTTGTCAAGGCTTCCATACAATGCAGCAAATTGTTCTGGTTCCAGAAATCTGCCACCATGCACCACATACACGTCCTTCGGATCGACCTCCTGCACGTCCTCCGTTGGCGGCACCAGCGTTAGCCGTGCGTGATATTTCGGCACAGCAACGCTTCCTTGGATCATTTCCTTGGTTCTCCCGAAACTCGGAATAATGCATCGTGCCACCTTCTCGATAAACTCGAGGGCGGACGGCGTCAGGTCTCCCCGCGCGGCAGTGTAGGCATAGAAGGGGTCATTGATCAGCCTCTCGTACAACGTGGCGTACTCCTTGTTGCGAAGAACTGCTTTCTTGGCAATGTCCTTCATGATCCCGAGGCCCCCTCTTGCGCTTCGATCCCCTCGCGCATCCTTCCTCTGCGTCAAGATCTGAGTCTCAACCTGGTCCATGGAAAGCGGCACGCCCAAGCTGTTGGCCATCTCCTGCAATCGGACGACCCTGGCTATTTTCTTGATATCGGGCATGCGCTCCATGAGACGGTCACACTGGAAGCAGTTGATGGTGCCGACCGGGATGAGGATTTTGCAGCGCGGGCACTCAACGTCGGGGATGTGCATGACCTCCGCGAAGCGCCAGTTGGTCGACTTCTGCTTGTTGGGATCCAAGTCCTGCCACAAACCACTCCGGCCTCGGGTTTCCCCGGGCTGCTGCGTCACAGCTCGGGCCCAGTTTCTGTAGAGGCCATAGCGGGCGGTCTCGAATTCAAGCGCGACCTGCTCTTCCTTCGGGAGGTTCTCATCGTAAATGCCCCTGACCTTCGTCACATTGCCAATGCGGTGGGGCCGCGTCATGTCGCGGCACGCCGTCGGGGCCCACTGTTTGTAATAGAGCTTACACTCCTTCTCTGCCTTCGCCATGAACGATTCCAGCACTGGGGTCCCGACAACGCCCTTCTGGGTCTCTTCCCGATACTTCTTGATGCTGTCCTGGTAATTCCGTCTGACGCTGACATACATCCGGTTAGACCAGATAAACTTTGCACATTCAGCGTCGTAGGCGTAAATGAGGACCTTGTTCGTGATCCAATCCTCCGTCACCAGGGCTTCCACATCGACGGCGATGTTGATGGGTCGGTCAGCACGCGCACCACCCGCCTTCCGGCCATGCCTGTCCCAAGGAGGCACTACCGTTAGGTAGGCGTGACCACGCGAGGTTTGCCGGTCTCCCATTCCGCCCGGAAAGATGCCCATGTAGATGATGTCAAAGAAATTCTGCATGTTGCACGTGTGGTAGGCGATTTTGGGCAGCGCCTTTCGGCGTGCGTCCGAGAAGTCTTTGCAGAAGCCCGGTCGCACACCCTTCTTTGCGTGCTCAATGGTGTAATTGGCATCCATTGCAATGGGATCTCCAGGAATATTGTCAAAGCCGCTGGCCTCGGTCACCCAATCGTTGTGGCCGGTGAACGCGCGAATGCGTAGCGGCATGAAACTGAGCCCGTTCCATTGCTGCCCGGCCGGCGCGTACTCGACATAGACCTCGAACCGATTCGATGTGGACGTGGCCTGAAGAAGAGTGTATTGGGTGCAGTTCCAGTCATATCGTCGTTGGATCCATTTGGCGACGGCTGCGTAGTCGAAGGAGTTGTCCTTGAGATTGATCTCAGGGATGGATCGCGTCGCATGTTCGTGGGCATGTCCGCGAACCAAATACGACACCTTCTTGCTCAAGAACGTCCTTCTGCCATAGTTCTGGATCTGGGGAATCTTGATTCCTGAGCACTTGATCCACTCCCTCTTGGGTTCAGCAGCCTGGCCACGGGTCTCCCCGACCTTTCCAGCAGCTTTGGAAACTGCCTTCGCCTTGGGGGTGATCTCCGGGCCACGGATCTCTGCATTGGCATTGCCTTTGATTTCACCTTTGGTGTCGCAGCACTGAGAGCTGCAGTCATTTTGTTATGACTTTTCCGCTTGGAAGTGAGGATGAGCTTGATTTGGCCGTCCTCACCAATGTCATTCGGATCCACTGCGGCAACCTCAACGGCCTGGCCTTTCGGCCGGCTGACCTTAGGCTGAGAGCCAGGGGGCAGGTCGAAGCTGATCAGGTCCTCCTCATCCGAAGAAGAAGACCAATCAATCACATCGTTGAGGCCGCTGACGGTCGCCGCGTGAATGTCGGGTTGCATCATCTGTAAGATCTTTGCTTCCTCCTTGACGGTGTCAAGGGGGTAGAGGGGGTTTGCCTCCTTTTCAGTCTCCAGGAAAATCTCGCGCTTCGGCTCTTGCGCGGCGATTTCGTTGATCGCCTCCAACTCCCTCTCACGGACCTCATTGTCGAAAGGGTCCTCAGGGTTCTTTGCAATTGCCGGACCGCCAGTTTCCTGGGGTGTAGCGCCAACGATCGGGATAGATGTGTCAATGTTCATGTATTCCCTTTCGAGGCGGTACCAATTCATCGCCATTTCGAAGCGGTTGATTTGGCCAATGCAGTACCCGAGCTTGGCGGCGGCCACATAATAATTGATGTAGTGCTTCCTGTTCCGCTCGGTGTCATCGGTGTGGATGCGGTCAGCTCGAGACGTGTTGGATATGAGAGTCTGGGGGTCGAGGACGGTGATTCCCGCGGAACCATGCAACAAACGAGCATGCCCGTCCATCTGAGTCTTGTAAGATTCACTCAGTCCATACGTCTCATAGTCCCTCGGCACGATGAGGACGACCTGGACGACGTCTTCCCGAAAAGCAATATGGCGTAGCCGATCACGGACAGTCATCACCGCTCGGGCATTCCTTTCGATGATGTCCATCGCAGCCTTCCGCTTTGCCTCGGAATCAGTGGCCCAGCCCGCTAGGGCGGCGGGGTTGTCGATGTAACCGTTACGACCGACAACGTCATTCCCGGACCACGAGATCACGATGACGTACGGCCGGGGCTCAGGCCTTTCGGCGAGCTTTAGCATTGCCCGCTCAGCAGCGTCAAGAGATTCTGCTAGTCCTTTGCCCCATGTCATTTCGGACCAGACCTCGTGCTTGTGCCCAAAGAGCGTCCGCTTATTCTCCTTGAGGATGGTGCCAACATCTGTCTTTGCTCCATCTTTGACCAACGCATTGAAGGAGTCGCCGAAAAACAGATAGTTGACCGCGGGTTTCCCCGGGCAGAAGAGGATGTCGAAAGCCTCAGCCGGAGCCTCTTTGAGAATTCCCGCAGTACCTGTCAACGATGACATGGCGTTCTTGGCGAGAGCCAGCGCATCGGTACGTTCACTCATCTTGGCAAGGTCGACACCGGAGTTCACGTCCTTGACGATGAATGATTGAGTTGCCGCATCACGGAACATGTCTGACCAAGCCTCTCGGTTGGCGACGCGCAGCTCGTCGGGGATGACCTCGGCCTTCACCTTCCCATCGTGCAGGATGTAGTCCGAGCCGTAGTCAACTCGAGCAAGCGGTACATCTTTGTAGTGCCTCTCGGAGAACGCCGAGCGTACCGTCTTCAAGGCCTTCTCCACGGGCAGTGCTTCAGCCATGGTCGCGACAAGTATACGTGTTTCAGCAACCTTCTCTCGAACCGACACTGCATAAGCAAAAGCCTTGTGAACCAAGTCAGTCATGATGTATGTGTAGGATTCTGTATTCTTGAGATTTTGTCCCCTTCCCTCAGCATGTTGGACAGTGCAAGAACATACTCTTCCATCAAGGTAATTGTGGAGGCAATGCATGTTGGTCTTAACAGTCCATGGTTTCTTCATAGGAACCCCATCGGTAGTTTTGACACCAACAGCACAACCATCAAACTTAACAGGAGTCATGTTGTTTCGAATAACGAACTTGTCAACGGCCTTATCGTCCCAGTAAGTGCAACTCCTGGGCCATTCAATAGCAATCAACGGTTTGGCAAATTCCATTGAGTTCACGAGGTCCATGAAGGCAGACCAAATTCTTTTGTAAATGGATCGATGTCGCTTCACCTTCTCTTTCGCCGTGTCATGATTCATGTTAACATGAGACCAAGCAGTTCCGCCAGTACAAGGGATACTTGCCCATAGTAAAACAGGAATAGAACCCTTGTTGCCGATAGAGCGGATATGCTTCACCTCGTCAACGACACGCTTACGAGTAGCATGGGAAAGAATATCATCGTCCTGGGTAATCCGAATCACGTGGCAGCCAAAAGCGGGTCGGCGCGAAGTATCACCAAGCTTGGAATCGTGTGAACAGCAAACTTCAACCAGAATACGATTAGGGGAACCCCCCGTATTCCTGGCCTCGGATTTCTCCAGGCGTGGCGACACAGCAGCCGGCATACCTGGGACATCCATTTTGCTAGCAATATTCATGAGTTTGAGCCCTCCCTGCCACTTCTCAGCATTTGTGAAAGGCTTCGTCAGAATATCTGCTGCCTGAAGTTCGGTGGACACGTGTGTAAGCTTGTAGTGTTTCCGCCTGAATTGCTCCGCTAACCAAGCAAGATTAACACGTTGGGTCTTGTCGGTATGGCGAAAGGCCGGAGATCTACCACTTTCAAGAATACGGATAGTGGCCTGGTTGTCCTCGAGAAAAATGCCTTCGAAAGAACCATTGTTGATAAGAGTCACACCCTCGCTACCAACACGTTCGTCCCCAACATACTCAAAGTCGGTAAGGTTGTCCCTGATCTCTTTGGCCTCGATTTCGAGATCGGCCTCGCCGGCCCCCCGCATGAAGAAATACGTCTTGCCTATCCATGCGGAGTCGGTTTGAGATTGATGTTGCCATCGCTGAAGAGTTGAACCGTGTATCTGGTGCTGGACAAGGCCTCGGTTCTAACCGGGCAGTCGTCGTTCGATGGAACAAACAACTGGGTTCTTCTTTTATTGTGGACTCTGACTATATATCCATTGACCGTGTCGTTGATCCAATAATCGGAAGTTCTTGATGGGGTGAGAGTGCATGTTGGGTTTTCTGTACCACCCCCCGCCGACTGTATGATCTCCCAGAGGCAGGAAGACGGAAGTCCAACAGCACGCAATGCCACATTAGCTGCAATCACCTCGGCTTCCTTCCGTGGACGACATCGCAGTGGAAGTCTGCTTTTTGGAAAATGCAGTCAGAGGATAGAAGGTATTAGGGCCAATCAATGCAAGAAAACACCCTGATGTACTGCGGGAGTCATGTTCGCCAGCATGATCCGAGTCCGCAAACAACCATAGTCGGGTTCGTGATGAGGGGTCACCAACGAAACCGTGCATCTTCCGATCGACTGTGGTATGGATATAGCACATTAACCGGAAGAGCGCCTGGTCGCAGTCGACGGACCACTTGGTAACGCGAGAAGCCAGTCCCTGGGTCGCTCTCAAGAGATCAAAACGGGCCATCCGCGCAGCAAACAGGACCTTCATGAGGATTTTGGAGGCGATGGGTTGAAGAATACCCTTCTTCTCCGTATCGTCTTTGGTGGGTCTTGCAATGCGGTCATCCTGAAATGGAGTGGAAACCTTCTTGAACTGAACATTGCCCCCCGCAAGCTCAACATACCTGTCAAGGCATTGTTTAAGGAATCCGGTCATGTCATAGGTAACCATCGTGACGGGCTTGTCCATGCAAGGTTGGTGCTGAAACAGTTCATCGATATACGAAAAACCTTTGGCTCGATTGGCTTTCTTGGCGGACGTCTTGTCCCTGAGCTTCTTCACGGCCGCAGCCGCTAGGCGGGCATTTCCAACGTTTTCATGAAAGAAATACGTGGTCCCAACCCAAAGAAAAGGAACAGTCTGAATCTGATCATCGTCTTCATCGAAATGCCAATACTGCTGAGCAGCACCATCTTTATCAAAACATGGACTGCACTCTGTGTACCGCGTCCCGCCCAACCCAATTTCTTTGGCAACACCGTTAGGCGTGCGGCGAAATTTGCGCCTTGGCTGCTCGTGTTGACAAACAACCACGCCATGTTCTGGATAGTGTTCCCAGTAATCCTGAGTTCGGCGAGCTGCGGCTGCATTCTTGTCGGATGGATCCTCCAGGTCATGATTGAAAACATGAGCGAAAGGATGATGTTCAGGCGAAAGTTGAACCTTCTCCGTGACAACATGCTCACATCCGAGGTACCTACCAACAGCCGAAGGTGGGTCCATGTCAATCTTGGAAGAAATGAGTTCCCAACCTTTTGCAACATTCTGAACCGGTCCCGACATCTTGAAGTCGTCGACGTACACTGCGAGCAGGAGTCGAAGTTTCGGATGCCAGAAAACTGAAGGCCAGGCTCCAGGGTAAACAAGACGGAATCCAAGGGACAAGAGAATATCTTCACAGTGCTTCTCCCATAGACCCCCCGAATCCGGGTGGCCGTAAAGAGCAAGAATGAGCTGCACCACTGGATCGCTATACTTTGAGGCCCAACCTTTCGGCCAGCGATACTTTGGGAGGCGTACCCATGTCTTGATTCCCTTGTATAATGCCTGCGTATATGCCTGTCGCCCATCGGATTGTTGGGTGCAGTTACCAGGCATAGCTCCATAAGCATCGATGGCTTTGGCAGCTTCCATGGTGGAAGGGGCCGATCCAAGTTCAGCGAATAAAGCTTGCTCAGCATTTTCGTCTTTTACGTTGTTCCCCTGAAACACAGTCCTTCCCTTAAACTTGCGAAGAGGGTTTCCCTTTTGAAGTTCACTCCCTTTCTCAACACAGATTTCAAAGATTTTGCCAACATGGACCTTTTCACTTCTCCCCTTAGCTTCTTTGACCACCTGCGACCACTCACGCACAGTGTTGTAATCCCACGCGCCCTTGCTCTCAAGGTTGTGCCACTCCACGTCGATAGACTTTTGAGCATCAGCATTGCTTTCAATCTCCTTCCGCCCCACCGGTCTAGCAACCATAGCATGAATAACGGGGTGAAGGTGAGCTTGGAGAACTTTGCAACGATGTTGACCAATTTCGGGATTCGCAGAAAGTGCAGGCAAAACTACAACATCCAGCACGTCCTCAACGGTCTCCTCTTTAGAGCGGTTCCCAACGCAAGGTGCAACAGGCATAAGAGGAATGCTTGAAAATTCATCTTCCAATCCTGCAGTGGTCGCCGGCCTAGCTTTGGAAGAAGAAGCTTCCGGGTCCTCGGAGACGGGCTCATCGGGGAAAGCCTTGCGAGCCTTCTCTCGCTCATCCTTAATAATGGCAAGTCTCCTTTGCTTGGTTGACATTGTTTTCCAAAGAAAAGGTGGAATACTGTCGGGTTTGCTCGATCCTGAATACCTTCGGGCTTTCACACCCCCCGCATCGTAATGAGCACCTCCATCTTTGGGAACAAAGGTGTCCTTGCTGGTCTTCAAATCAATGACTTTGACCATTTCTTCCGATGCGGGCCCCTTTTTGGGGGAATCTTTGATCAGCTTTCCGAGGTTTTCAGCGAGTTCCTGATCATCGATGTCATCCTGGCCTGGCATCTCTGCCGGCAAATCCTCCTCCAAGAGCGGCGCATCCAATGCAGCTGGATCGGGCGTTTCAGGAGCGTATTCAAGCCCCGGCATTACGCCATTCATGTGCAACAAGTGCCGTTCGACCATTGGAAAAGAGAATTCACCATCCGGACATTTGATCTGATTTACTCTCAAAGGAGCAATAGGTTGGTCATAGTCCTTCTCCATCAAACCTCGCAAAGGAACAACGAGAAATTCGTGACGCCAAAGAAAGTCAGGATGGATGGGATACCCCAGAAATATTCCAGCCCTGGAAGTAGGTTCAAACTTCAAAGGCTTGTTGGGTCGATTCCTCGGGCCAGTCCAAAAGTTGACTTGACAACCAAAGGGCAAATATGGTCCGGGAAAATCTTCTCCAAAACGTACCTTCCATGGTGAATGATAATCTGGGTGGTCCGTGATGTTATGCGCCATGCAATAGTGTTTGGCCGCATGTGGCCAATACGAATGATGCAAACCAGCTTGTTCCAGGTTGGTCCTCGTGCCCTCGATAATCGCCCTGACGTTCCTCTCAGCAATAGCATTAGTTTTGGAAATGTAGTTGGTACTTTGAACATGCTTCCATTCCAATTGATCCGCCGCTTTCACAAGTTCAGGAGCCCGATCACTGTAAAACACGTTCACGGTTTCCCCGGTGCGGACAAAGTGCTTGAATGCCATCACACATTGATGAGAGGTTTTCCGTGCTGCTGGGTAAACATAACGGAAATCAGTGGCAACATCTCGAACCACAAGTGCAACTCTAGATTGATCAATGCCGATTTCACGATCATCTGATGTGATAAGATGGTCCGCCGTAAGGTGATCACCAAACTTCTTGGCCTCGACTTGAGTGGAACCTCCCTTTTGTTTTGATGGATATTTGTACATCTTCGCCCTGTTACAAGTCTCGCAAAAGGGGTTCTTGGGAGTGTGACACATCAAGTGCTGGAGTGAGGTCGCCTCATCACGCAAAGCTGCTTCACCGCGTTCGCGAGGGGCGTCCTTCAAAATAGGCTTAGACACAAAATCGGAAGCGATGACCTTAGGCGCATCTTCGGAGGGAATGTCATGGCACTCTTGAATGACCTCACCTTCCGGTTGGCTAATGGTGTCCTCAAGCAAGAAATCATCGTTCCCCAATTCATCCCCATCATCCTCATTGGTCACAAGCACCTCTTCAACAGCTTCTGGTTCCTCGTCAATGACTAGAACTTCATCCTCAATTTCGATGGGAGCTGATGGTAATGATGTAACCTTTGGAATGCTCTGTGACAAAGCTGGAACAGCATTCTGAGTTGCTGGGGGAATGAATGGAACATTGTCTTTGACCTCGAGCTTGATACGTGTACCATCCGGAAGTCGGAAATAAGGTCTGCTGTGGGCTCTCCAAACGAAATCATATCCGTCCCTGAGGCATCTCATACCCACGGATAACACGGATGGAGCCTTGTCAAGAACATATGGCCGAACAACACTATCGGTCTGTTGGATCTTGACCCTGGCCTGCTTGGTACCGATAATATTCCCATTGGCTGTGGAAAATTTCAGAGGTTGAGACGATTCGTAAATACACCCCACCTCCGCATCGGTTCCCGACAGCAAATCCTGGGAAGCTCCTGTATCCGCGATCCACGGAATGTGAGAAGAATCCATTGTCATACGAGCAACAGCAGCTTTCCCCTTTTTGGGGGAGGTCTCGGGCTTCTCTGGCTCGGCCGTTAGGCCTGCGGGGATGCAGGAATCACAGCCGAAATCAGAGTCGCATTGAAATTTGCAAGGAGTCTTCGTGCCTTTGAGCAAATCCTTCATCATAGCTTCATGCATGGTGCCGATAAGAGTTGCGTCAGAGACAGCTCTCTCATCGAACTTCGGAACATAATCAACAGGAAACTCGTGTGCAAACCTTCTCGACGAGGCAGTGTAGGGCCAAAGCTCGCCGTCAGTCTCATAGTTCGAAATAGATGGGTAATCAGAGAATTGCACGCACTTCTTGATACATGGCATACTCTGGAAAACATCGTGAGTCACACTAGGCAGGCAAGGATGCGAGGCGACCGAGTCGAGGGTCGCGGCGCACACCATCGCCTGGAGGAGGCACACCGCAGCATTGCTGCCTTTTGACGATCGCGGAGACTTGAGGGACTGAGAACCCTTCGAGTCTTTCGAATCTTGAGAAGAAGGCCTGCTTCCCTTCTTCTTCTTCTTTTTCTCTCTCGGCGATGTCTTGGGGGTGTCTCCACTAGTGGTCTTCTCGGCCTTTGGGGCTGGAGCTGCCTTGGAAGTTGCGGGGTGCTGCCATGGGCAATCTTTCCCTCTCTCACATCTGTTCGCTTTGAAGAACTTGCACACCTGGGGCTTCGAACCAGGAGGACTCTGCGAACGATACTTCCTTGGCGTCTGGGGTCTAGATCCGCCCTTCTTGCCTTTCCCCTTACCTTTCGGTGCCTTAACATGTTCGAATCGGCAGTCTGAACCATAGGTGCACTGGCCAGTTTGAAATTTCACACATACACCCTTGGGGATTCCAGGAACTGCAGGGTTGTTCGATGGAGTCCTGCCACGTCCAGTTGTGTTGCTTGACATAGCATCCCGCATGTGAACAAGCCTCTTACGCTCCAAATAATTCCTCGATGCGTCAATCAGGAATTTATAGGAGTGCTTTTCCGTCCCTTCCTCAGCCCGCTCATACTCATTGAGATCATGACTGAGAGGCGAAACTTTCGAATCTGGCGGTGGAACAGCGCTTCAAGGGTCTTCTCATTCTGCTCATTGCCCATTCCAGCGATGACCGTGTCCCATCTTGTCATGAAGTTCTTGAGGTCCTCGTTGATGAGCTGGACAGAGAGCAAGTCCTCAAAG
Source organism: Effrenium voratum (assembly GCA_963377175.1). Lineage (NCBI taxonomy): Eukaryota > Dinophyceae > Suessiales > Symbiodiniaceae > Effrenium > Effrenium voratum. The sequence goes on along the minus strand of CAUJNA010001724.1, from coordinate 496,219 downwards.
TCGTAAATTGCACCATGTTTGATGTTCGTGCTGAAGTGCTTGTGAATCATCAAAAGAATTTGGCGCCCCCTCGCGTAGCGTTTCTCCTTTGCTTCTTGTTCTTTGAAAATGTCGACTTGCCGCGCGAGGTCGCCCTCCAAAATATTCGTCAACGCCGATGCCAGCTTTGCATCAAGATGGACAAACATTCCTGAATCACGAAGGACTTCAACAGTTTGACCTGGGATCCAAGTTGCCTCAATCCACTCAAATGCCTTTTCGGGTTGGTCGGAAGTAGCAACAACAGCATCCCTAACTTTGATCCTCCAATTACGGTACTGTTCGGGCTTCGGGAATCGGGGAATCTGAATTCTGTCACCCTCCTTTACACGAACGCGTTCCGCTGTCGGATCGCTCGAATTACCTAAGTGCTTCAGTAGCTTTCGTCGAAAGGATTCATCCGATGCAGTAGAAGTTGATGACGAAGATGACGAGGGAGAAGATGATGGATCTCGTCGCCGGCGTCGGCTACGGTCCTTCTTCTTTTTCTTCTTCTTCTTCTTTTTCTTGTCCTTGTCATTTCCACCATCACCGTCATCGCAAGGCCAACCGTCTCCGGTAGCAGCATCGTCCACGGCCCCGGCGGGAACGGATCCGTCTTTGCCGTAGGGGTCGCTCCCGACCTTCGTCCAACTGTGCGAGGAAGCATTCGAAAGTCCGGGTGGAGATGCAGCCAAAGGAACGGTCGGGATAGCCAAGGGGGTAGCTGGTGCCTGCTGAACGGGAGGCGCAGGGGCTGGAGCAGGTTGAGCAGGCGGTTGCTGCTGATTTTGCATCATCTGCTCGACCATAGCCCTTAGCTCCCTGATCTGCTTCTCCTGCTCGCTGATCGTGTTCATGGCGTTTTGGTACTTCATCTCGGCTTCTCTTTCCGATTTCATGGTGTTCACACGCTGCTCCGCATTCATTTGAATCTCGCGTCTCATGGCCTCCGATTGGCTTTGAAGTCCGGCAATAATCTCACCATGCCTTGCCTCCGCCATCTGGGCGACCATGGGACCGGTGTCCTGATTCACGAACTGGTTGAATTGGGCATTGTTCTGGGTAGCGTTGATCTGCTGATAGTTCGTCACGTCCTGGTTGATCGTCATCGAAGGATCGAGGTGGACGTTTGCAACATGTTGGTTGAACTGATTCATGGACTGTGGCATAGGGTTTCCCCTTGCGAGATCGGTCTGGGGGTCGTACATGACGATGTCACCATGCCGATGCCGATCTGATCCAACAGGTGAAGGAGATCGAGCACCAGACCGCCCAGTCCTCCCACGGTCACTCCGAGATCGAAGTGATTCGGGGCCCTGACTGCTCAGTGCCTGTCCCTTCCTGATGAGCTCCCTGGCCACTTGGGAGTTTGCTCGACTAGTCGGTTCATATTGCGAGGCGTCTTCATCGCCTGCGGGCTCATCAGGTGTGGGACGCGCCTCGGTATGGGGTAGTCCAGGGTCGCCATCCATGGCGTACAACTCTGTACAAAGAGCCGCTTGCGGCTGATAACCTATAGAACAGGTTAAACAACCGGGAAGGGTCACAAATGAACCCTGTACTCAGCGCGCTTTTTCCTTGAGCCATACGCAGTCGTAATGATGAGACTGCGCAAGTGAGACATTCATGCATTGGGGTTTTACATGGTTGATAAATGCATCACGTTACAAACTACACAATCGTTGCTTCGTTTGTGGCTCGGGAAAACACTCAACCTCCGCATGTTTTCCGAAAGCTCGCAAAGAGGAGCTCGCAACGCGAGCTTGCATAGATCATAGCTCTTGGGAAAAACGCTTGCGAAGATAATTTGCAAAAACTACTACTTCAAACTATCCCCGTCCCCCGGGTTTGCCTGCAACACGGGGAAATCAGCAAGACAGCCCCCAATTTGATGCCAGGAGGATCTTGTGGGGGATGCCCTCTGCAGAACCTGAAGAAAGAACTTGTAGAGAACTGTCCCGGAGATCCTGCACACAGATCTTGCCAAGAGATCCAGGACTTTCTACTTGAAACCTTAGTAGAAGCTCTCTCAGAGACGTCTTGCGCGGAACCTCTTTTCCAAGGGAGATCCTCTTTCGCCGGGAGCTTTCAGAAGACCCCTGATTGAAGAGCATGTGCAAGACCTTCTAGAGACCCTTTGCGGTCATTTCAGGACATTCTGCACAGCAAGACAGGGGGCTGCAGCTACCTTCATGTTACCTCTGGCGGGATACTCGGCGGGATCCACTGGCGAGCTGCTCTGGCGGGATACTGGGTGGGGGCGTGGTGTAGAAGCATCGCAAACGCGGATTCCAACATAAAATCTAACAACCCCTTCCTGTCGGGTGGGGAAAAACATATTCTCAGGTCCATGGAAGCCTTCACGACCCTGCGGATGCCTTTCGGTGCGTCCTGCAGCATTGGCTCTTGCTATGCGCCCAGATTCCCGTGGAGTTCCCGTGTTGTGATGGTGTCTCTGGCTGGATTCCGGTCTCAAATTTTGTTTTTGACCCACTGTTTGGGGTCGCTTGCTGGGGCACGTTTTGCCCTTTCGTATTCTGCAGCCTGAAGCTTCAAAACCTAAAAACTGTGGCTCAATCCCTCCTGTTGACGCTGTGTTTCTTCCTGATGTGTTGCCTTCCTTTTCCAGTTTGCCCCGAAAATTCCGAGCCATTGATCTGCACCTTGCCGTTGCTGTTGAGTTCGCTTGGTTTTTGCATTGGTAATCTGTTCCATATCTGGACCAAAGACACTCACACCAGGACCAGACACATAGATCGGGGAACGTGGGTTTGCATGTACCCTTTAGATTCATCTCAATCTTGACGGCTACGTAAGGTAACAGGAAGGGGTGTTATTCACTCGGCAGGAGTTGAGATGCAGTAAAGAAAGCCATACGATGTTAAAGCTTGAAGGTTTCAATTCCCGGACAACTTCATTCGAGTCAAAATGCCCGGCCCCCCAATCGAAATGCATGGCCTGTTCAGTTTGCCCAACGGTTTCAAAGGCAGAGTGGCAGCCCATTGGACATTGGAGAGTAAAGCGAGTGGAGGCCCAAACAGTCAGACTGACTTGGGCCAAGTTGTTTTTTTCATTTAGTATTGTTGACACACAGAACAGCAAGCGCAGAACATCGCAGCAGATGCAACCGCATGTTGGTTTGTCCTTTCCGGCCACTCATCGTCCATCATTTTGGACAGTTCGTGGAGAACAAATCCGCAAGCATCCCCAAAGGCTGAAGCAAGTCAAACCACCTGCCATGCACTGACCCTGGCCTACATTTCCAAGCGATCAAGTGTTCGACATTTCGAAGGCACGCCAAACTCGACTCATGCAGTCCAAACCTGTTTCCGAAGCCTCAAGTTGGCCCCGGGCCCCCTTTTTGGACCTTGGTCTTCTGTGCTGCCTTGAGGGACCCGTCCAAAAGCGTTCCTTCCGACAAGGAGCTGGTGAATGTCGAACCAAGGCTCGCTGCCGCAAACATCTGAAGAAAGACCGGAAACGACGGCACACCTCACTCGTAGAACTCCATAGATCGGAGACATGGGCCGTGTCGATCGAACGAATTCAAGGCCCGTTTGAGCGTGTCTCAAAATTCAGGATCCCTCCAAAAGGATTGCTGGTCTCTGTTGAAATCAACACCTTTGGTGGTGAGAAACCGGCATGGTTTCGAGCGCGCCTGCGGCTTCAGGCCAACTTGAGGCTGGGCTTGTCCTTGAAGGAGAAGCCTGGCGGGAGATTGGCTCGGGCAAATTCACTCGCTTGAGTGGATTGGCCTGCAGCCAACTTGCTGCGATCAGTGGTGAATGTGGTTGAATGATGGTTGAATGAACTCTGGCTTTGGTCCCCTTGAAGTTGAAACCACCAGTTGTTGTGCTTTTTTTGGGGGTCATTCCCTCATTCCCTGCCGATCGCACCAGCAAGACAAGTCTAAACTGTTTCTCTAAAATGGTTGCCCAAAGCCTCTCGGGGTGCGTGCCTTTGGGCTGCGAATTTCAGGAAGCGCAAAGGGAAAACCCCAAACGGAGTCACCATTTTGGGAGGGTCCCAATTTTTGACACATATCCATATGGTCCATATGTTCAAAGCACATAGGTTGCACACACACACACCAACACGGGGGAGGGGGGAGTTTAAACAAACCTCACGCTTTTTGTGCATGATTCACCGCTGCCAGGGGTTCTCACAACGTGTCCCCCCCCCAAGGGATAACTTGCGGTGGGCCTTTAGAGACACTGGGAAACCTTGGTTTCCCAATCATACTGTGGATGGACGAAATCCAATTCAAAAACCATGGTTGAAACCACAACGTGTCTTGGTGTTCACGTGGTGGAATTGAATCAGGAACCGTTGGGTTTCTGAACGGCAGTGACATCGAAATGGATTTCGATTTCAACCAGCCGCAGTAAGGTCATCCATTTTTCTTATCCCTTAAAACTCCAAGCCCTGGGGAATTTAATCTTTTACAGACATATAGCCCATGTTACCCAAAAAGTTGAGAAACGTTTTGTGTTTTTAAGAGGTAAGCATTCTGTATCAATTGGGCCTCCAGAATGAAAAAACGGTGGGCCTTTGGGGGCAGTGGGGGGTTTCCCGGGGTTTCCCTGCCGAAGACCGTCCAATCGAAGAACTACTGCCATTGGCGTTTTCGCCCCCTGGGAAAATGTGAAAATACGTCCAGTAGTGAAAGATTCCCTTTAAAACCAGCAGGGCGGGGGAAAAAACACTTCAGCAAATGTAAGAACTATATGTTTGGCACCCGACTGAAAAGTCGAGGCGTCGCACCTGGACCGGTGCGTTGCACTGCCACGCTGGCACCTGAGAGAGTGGCACACCTTCGGGGCATGCAATAAGCCAACCACTTGTCTAGGGGAAGCTTCTATTTCCGTTCTGTCCTTCTTTTGAGAAACAAATCAAAAACCCAGAAGGAATCAGCGGGGTTTTGTTTCAGAACCATGGTTCTTCCCGAGGATCCGTGTTTCTTTTCAGGAAACCTTAAAAAACTCAGGGAAACGGATCCGGGTTTTGGAAAAGAACCATGGTGGAAAAGAACCATGGCGGAAAAGAATGGGGAAATCAAATCCTAGAACTTAGTAACTTGGCAAATCCTGTTGCCTGAGCTAGAAGCAGGTCGCCCAGTCAATTTCTATGGAATCGAGGGCCTGAAGAAACCCGGATTGCAAAAATCCATTCCGAACTGATTTCGTGCCCTACCGTTTTTTCCTCAAGTGGTTCATGACTAATTGCCGGCCTCTCTGGATACATGGATGACCAACACCCATGTCAAGGCCGGAGAATTCCTCTGGCAATCGCAGCCAGCCCAACAACCGCCCCGAAGGAAACCTCCCACACGGACTCTGGGAAGTCAGGCTTACATCCGAATCACGTCCCGAGCAACCACGGAGACCAAATCCTTTGGGAACCAACGGGCTGCTTTCTAAGGCCGCATGAACGATTGGTGAAAACCAAGGGAACCTCTTCAGAATCTGCTTCCAGATTGGCTCAACTTCTTGAAATCCTTAGGAACCAGCCCCGCCCAAGGATTAAGGATTGCCTTAGCCCAGAAGGTCTGCGAGCAAAAGACTTCTGAGAGCATGGGCAGTAGAGCGCCAGCTGCACGCAGCTGTCAACATCAGCCTGAGGCCATAAGTCTGACCTGAATGAACAAGCTTCCTCAAAGGATAGTAATTTTCAGGCAGGTGACGCTTTTTGGATTGGTGGCTTGAGTTGAACCCTTGATAAAGGGATTCTACATGCACCGCATTTTTTTAAGGTGTATCCCTGGTCCGGAAACCTCGGTAAATTGGCCTTTGAAAACCGCGGCACCCACGTGGGTGCCAATATGGGGCAAGGAACAAGTTCACGAGATTGCCAAGAGGAGAACACACGCCACATGTCTGCCTTTGAAGGATTGCAGGCTGCGGAATTCTGTTGTTTTAGCTGAAAGGGCTCGCAAACGAAACTTAACCAAAACTGATGTGGACTTGCCAAAAAAACTGTTCCTTGCAGCCCCCTACTACAAATAAACACAACCCAAAACCACACAAAACCTAAACGCCAACATCATCGAAGTAACGCCTCCATCACCGGCAACAACTTACCAATGCCCCCCACAGCCACGACTTGTTGTCTGCCCACTAATGTTGGACCTCCTTTAGTAATAGTGCTCGCTATTGTAGAAAACTTTTTCCTAATCCAGAGTCCTGTGACTGTTTTACGGGTTCTCTATTGTGGCAAGTTTTTTTGTGTCCCCCCAAAAATTCAAAAAAAACGCAGAGCTTCTTTCTTCGCTTTCTGGATTTGCTCGGGCTCAGGTCTTGAAGTGGTCCCCAAACCATCAAATTTAAGACAACTTCTTTACAAAAAAGTGCGGGCAAACAGTCACACAAAGGGGGGGTGCCCACAAGAGGCCCAAATCCTCTTTAATGCGATTGTTTTGGGGTCCTCTTTAGTGTCCAGTGGTTTCGGGGTTGCTGAAAACTGAAAACCAAAGCCTCAGCCTTTTACTTTTAAAGAAGGGGACGCATCCTAAGCTATCCCCAGCTCAAAGGCTAAAGGCCTGACATCTAGGAAATCGATTTTGCAAGTTGTTCCCAAACCATCAATTTAAGATAGCTTCTTTGCAAAAAAGTGCGGGCAAACAGTCGCACAAAGGGGGGTGCCCACAAGAGGCCCAGATCCTCTTTAATGCGACTGTTTTGGGGTCCTCTTTAGTGTCCAACTGGTTTCGGGGGTTGCTGAAAAAACGACCCTTGGCAATACTAAAGTAGAATTTGCAATACTAAAGTAAGTACTGGGAATCTGAGAGTCAGCCTTGGCAATACTAAAGTAGAATTGGCAATGCTAAAGTAAGTACTGGGGATCTGAGAGCCAGCCTTGGCAATACGAAAGTAGAATTTGCAATACTAAAGTAAGTGCTGGGGATCTGAGAGCCAGCCTTGGCAATAAAGTAGAATTGGCAATACGAAAGTAAGTACTGCCCCTCCCGGACCCCCGGGATCTCCCTAAAGAGAGTCCCGCCGACTGGTTCCACTCTTCCAGAAGGGGGGGGGATCACACTAAACAGAGTCCAACAAATGCAAATGTTGCTTGGAGAAAGCATAGGCAGCTCAATTAGCTCCAGTGTTGAAGCTCTTCCTAAACTTTTCTTGATGACTTTCGAGTAGTCACAAGTGACTGCGCCACAATTAGTGACCAATGTAAGAAGCCGGCAGCAGAAAAAGGCAACAAGTTGTTGCCACTAACGCACTAAGCTGCGGAGTTGCTCGGAAGGGCAGGTTGACGGCCTTCTCTGGCCCTTTGTCTAAAAAAGAAGAAGCCACGTGCCAGCAAAAGCTGCAAAGTTTGCCGGGCAACCAAAGGTAGATCTTGTTCTCATCCCAGCTTGACGAGTAGACAGTCGCTTAGGTCTGGCAAAAGCGCCCTAAAAAGCCTCTCTTGCAACGCCAAATTTCCACAAAAACTCTCACTGGCTTGACCTCTTCTTCTTCGGTTTCTCATCCTCCTCTGAGGACCCAGTGTCCGGCCATGTCCTCGACCGCTCTTGGGATGTCTCTCGTGCGCTCGAACACGGCTATCCCCGAGTCAATCACGGACTGGATTGTACCTCCCGGCAACTTCACTTGGTTCCATCGGCTCCCTTCCACAGCGATCGCAATGTGTCGTCCGATGTGTGCGAGGTGTGGCACAGCCTTCCCGATGAGAAGGGACGATCCTGATGCGGAGCGTGCTCGAGCTTCTCACCCGACTGCTCGACAGCATGAAGCCCGGCAGCGAGCCTTGTCAACTCTCCAGATATCGTTGGAAGTTCCGCCATGCCCGGGGTTGCAAGGGCGAATTTCAGGGCGAGCACCACAGGGGTCAACTGCGCGAAACTTACGAGGTTTAAAGCCAGTCGAGTGAACAACACGCGCTCCGGGCAAGCGATGCCAGCCGTGTTCATGAACGCATTGGCCCGGTTCCGCATGTACGAGACAGCAGTCGATCCCTGTTGCTGCTTTGCTGCAATGAGCAAAAGCATTGCTATGGCTACCGACATACACGGTCCTGTGGGTGGTTCGCTGAGGAACATGCTCGCCTCATTGACGTCCGCTCTCGCAAGCGTATTGTTCATATGGCTCGACGCAGCTGCATAGCATTCCAAGAGGCTCTTCTCTGCGATCGTTAGGACGTTAGCCCTCAGGCCCAAGGTTGTCTCCAGCGAGTTTTGATCCGTCAGCAGCCGATTGAGAGACAAGATGATCGACAAGGCCGCCATCTTCTCCGCCCCGTTGTAGAAGAAGAGAAGCGCCATGAGGGCGGCAATTCCGCTCCCGTTCTGGTTGAACACACGCACCCACTTCAACCTCTGACGTGTCTGCGAGCTTCTTGTCTATGTTGCTCGTGGGTGAGTCAACCGGGGACACTCCTCCGACAGCTCCCACTGCGGCCTTATCTATCGCGTTGTTGAGGACCTTCATGTGTTTCCTCGAAACAGATCCGATGAGGCTCCTGCCTGCCTTTTTGCTCTCACCGTGGCCGCCTCCAGAGCCCTCTCCTTTTGAGGTCATGGCTTGAAGCTGCTGTGCAGGCTTCTCGGGCAACAGACTCCTGATCTTGACACAAGAGATGGTGTGCTGCAGCCTGACTCAAGCTCTCCCTTGAGCCAAAATGGCTACGGGAACGTGGGGCCGAGAGCCAGCCACACCCTACAGCAAAGCAGCAAAACCTGCACACCTTCTTCTACAACTCCCAAAAACCTGGTTCAAAGATGTTTAAGGGAGAAAACAACAAACGCCGGCAACCCCAAACTGAAGCAGATCCAAACTAGGTGTGAGAACACGGACTGCACAGGGAGAAAAATATAGTATTTATGTTTTTTGGCAAAACATTGGTTGAGACACTTCAAAGCACATAGAAGTTGCAAATTGGGGCAAAAGGAAGCGGTTTCCATGTTCAAAAGTTGATGTGTTAGTTAAAGAAAAAACGATAAAAACGCCTCCACCAAGATATCATCTCCAAGCACGGCCAAAATTGGAGCTCTGATGTGAAAAGTCCAGGCCCTAGACACAAAGAAATGGCATATGGTAGCATGCCACTGCTCAGTTGCCCGCTTCGGACCCAGAAATGAAAGGTGATCACCTTTTCGGAACCAAGATTTCAAAGGCCGATTCGCTTTGGGCAAGTGAGTAGAAGTTTAGACCATCCCAAGGACCCGATAGTTGTTTCAGGTGCCAAGTTTTCCGGGAGGGTGCCCAAGCTTGAGTTCTGGAGGGCAAATAGATGGCCCTGTAAACCACCGGGTAAACCAGGGGAACCCATCTATTTTTCGACCAAAACAACCAAAAAGGACACCTATGAATGGGGTTCGTTTATTTTTTAGGGGGAAGGGATTAGGGACCTGGGGTTTTGGGAATGAATCTACGTATTCCCAAAAATTGGGCACCTACGTCTTTGCGGCGCTCACGCCCTCTCGCAGCCTTGTGCATGAGCCCGTAGAGGAAGCCGCCTGGCTCTCAATTTTCGGCTTTGCGCCGAGGGAGGGGGGAGGGGGAAGGGTTCCCTATGTTTTTCGAGTCGGATGCTTGGTTGCAACGACCCCCCTGTAAAAAGTTCTTCACTTTTTGGGGGGTTTAGTGGGAAACCCAACTTGATTTCAACCCAAAAGTTAAATGCCGGGTGTCACCCAGTCACCCGTCTCCCCCAGTATTGTATGGGTTTTTGGTCACATTTGGTCAGCCATGCGCTCACGCTTCCGAGCGCCCGGACACCATTTGCAGAGAGGGGGCAGGGTTGGATTTAGTTGGCCGGCTTGCAAAAAATATATTTTTTCTAAATGACAAGCACCCCAGGCAAAGGCTCCCTTTAAAAGATACACCCACTTCGCTGGAATCCAGAAGAATCACAATCACCTGGTATAGTACAGGGGCCGACCCAAAACCGTGTAGAGAACAGGCTTTGGGACTAAGCTTCATCTAACGGTGAGGGTTCGGGGTAGAATCCACTCGGCCTTACAGAAGCTGACCAACCTGAAAAAAAAGTTTGGAGGGAGTGGAATCGTTTCTATCGCTCCCCATAGTCACAGCCGTCAAAATACGCGGTCCCAAACGACATGGGAACATAGAGTTCGTCCCCTTGTCACTTGTCTCAAAAAATTCACGGGTCCCCCCATATTAATCATAAACTAGCAGCGTGATCAAACCTCACATTTCCAACCTGAAAACATCATCCCTGCCAAGGGAAGCTCACCTTGAATTGGCCGAACAGGTGATGTTCGCTTGCATTCCTTCCATGTGCAAAAGTGTTCTAGAGAAAACGTATATTTTGAGGTATAGATCCCCGTCAAAACCATTTGGCGGGAAAACATATTCTTAGGCAACAGGGTGTGACACTTTTTAGTGACCCCTCCAAAATGGCGCAACGGTTTTCCTGTTGGTTTGGTTTCGCTTTGACCCCCCTCCCTCCGGCACAAAAACAAGGCTACCACCAAGAGAATCGAAGACAACACCGAATAGGCTACCACCAAAAGAACCTACCCCCCCGTCTCCCCCCCCCCCGAAAAAGGCTACCACCAACAGAAGACAAAACCGAATGGAAGCAAACATCACATCCCTTTCCCCCTCGCTTCGATCCTGCGAAGGCATCGCCGGCGCCGTCCTTCCGCGCAAAGGATCGGCTGCGCACCTCGATTTGTTCGGTTGCGAACCTTGGCGGCATCCATTGGTGTGTTTACATGGGCTTTCGCCCCATATCCGCAACCCTGCAAGGGCTATCAAATGGTACCCAAAGAGCCCTTTACTTGCTCACTTCTGAGGCAAACAGAGAGCCTTTGGAAGGTGCTGGATTGAAGAGTTTGTGTTTGCACAAGGTTCAGATGGAAAAATCAGAGTTCACAAACTCTATCCAATTTGCCAGGATAAAAGGAGCCCACCCGAACAAGTGATGAGAGCCCTCCGAAATGCTCACTCTGGTTTGGGAGGCAGCTGTGAAGAAACCAAATTGAACTACCCCTCTTGGACAGGTTTGTTGGGGTTGCAATCGGGGTACCTCCCAATTGGCTTTCAACAGAAAACTAGAAACCTGGAGGAATGAAGGAGCTCCCTGCCATTTAACTCGTCGGCTTGACGAGGAAAAACCATCCCACAAACTCAAAGTTCACAAGCCCCTTCTGTGAAAAGGATCGGGAGACATGGACAGTGGTTCTCTGCAGGCTGCCTTCCCGCTCAATTCCATTGCTCAATCCTCCCTTTCCTTCAAACAAAACTCCGGTAGATGGCTGTGGCTCAAAAAAGCCGGAATTCCAAATGGCTTGCCCGATCGGTAAGTGGAAAAACATGGGTACCAAAACCTGCGGAAGTGTGCCCCCTCCGATAGAATTTATTTTTGATTGCCACACCCATATCTAGTCCCATATCGTCCGTGTCTCGAAAAGGCCAGTTAAATGCTCGTCTAAATCCTCAGGGTTCACCCCCCTCTCACCAAACATGGAACCGAGTGAAAAAAAGGGCTTCCAGGGCGCCTGGTTGCGAAAAAAATGAAGAAGCTGTTGAAATGAACATTTCTTGAGTCTAGTTATTTGAACATGGTTTTTGAAGTACATCAATATTAGATTAAACCCTCATCTAGGTGAACTTTTACATGTTTTGCAATTAATTAACCCCTCTGCGCCCTCTGAACCCAAGTTGACCAACGGCACCTTTCTGGGGCTTGATTTCAAAAAAAAAAAAACGGCCCCGCAAAAACGCAACGGTTGACACAACTTCGCCATTTTCTAAGTACCGTATTTTTTGTTCAAGGAAAACCCGGCTAGGGTTGTTGGAAAAGAAATAGCGGGTTTCCGGGACCCTCCAAAAGTGCACAAACTTTCTTGAGCCGCTTTTGATTTTCTCATATCTCACCACTTGGCGCACATCTGGAGTACTAACATGAGATCTTAGGTGACCTGTTGGATACTTCTTTGCCCTGGTAAAATGGAATCAAAAAAAAACATCAGCCAGCGCCTTCGATTTCAAACCACACTAACCTCTCAAAGGGCAACCTACTGTGGATGGACGAAATCCTGCACCACCCAAAAAACCCTGGGGTGATGCTTCCCCTGTAAATACCAACAAACACTGGTTTGCTATGGTTTCAAAGTGGTGCGAAATGGATTTCGTCCACCCGCAGTAGTGTCCCAACTCCAACTGGAGGTCTGAGATGAGCCACCGGAGGCACAGGAAAGCGCTGGACCTTCACCTGGCCGATTTCCCGAGACGAGTGCCGTGGAGCTCCGAAAACGGCGTTGGAAGAAAGGTACCGTTTAAAAGAACGACTGGGATGAAAGAGATCGTAAACATGCAAGTTGCATTTTGGGGGATGGAATGACCAACCACTACTCATATACATATATATATATATGTGTGTGTGTGCATACTCATCAACTGCAAGGTATACTGAATAGAGTAATGGTGTTTAAAACGCAGAATGACTTATAAGTCCTGGAAGGAAACTACAGGTGGAATCCACCAGGGCAACCGGCGCGTCAAGGTTACAACTGGGCATTGTTGGTTTCTTCTGTTTACAAGCAGTCGGCACTTGGCACTGGGCAGTGAAGGGGTCTACCCTAAACCCATAGTGAAGACCCACGCATTTCACCGGTGGGGCATCCAATCGAACAACCTACTGACACTCACTCACTCACCCACTGACCCACCCGCTCACCCACCCACTCACCCACTCACCCACCCTATCACCCACGAGCCCACCCACCCCTCACCCACCCCTCACCCACCCACCCACCCACCCACCCACCCACCCACCCACCCACCCACCCACCCACCCACCCACCCACCCACCCACCCACCCACCCACCCACCCACCCACCCACCCACCCACCCACCCACCCACCCACCCACCCACCCACCCACCCACCCAACCCAGTCGCCCACTCACCCACTCACCCGCTCACCCACTCATTCGCCCACTGGCCCGCTGGCCCACTCACAATCACCCGCTCACCCGCTCACGCGCTCATCCGCTCAGCTCACCTGCTCACGCACACCCACTCACCCGCTCACCCACTCACCCGCTCACCCCGCTCACCCACTCACCCTCACACCCGCTACACCTCACTTCCCGAGCGGATTGGTCAGAAAATGTCACCAAACTGTTGGTCCACGTCCGAATGGCTGCCAAACCCCAAAAAAAAACGACTAAAGTCCGACTTCCGGAACTCAGGTACCAAAACAGCTTGAAGCAAAAAGTGCAGGTGTCAAAGTCCGGCTTCCGGAACTGAGGAAGTGAGCCTCTGGCATCCTGCCATTTGCTTTGTCGCCCCCTGGAAAAATTAAACAAAAATCCAGTAGTGATAGATTCCCTGAAAAATAGAAATATTCTTAAGCAAATGAAAGACCTTGATTTGTTCTTGGTTGGGTGGTGTTGAACCTTGAGCTGTCCGCTTTCAAGCCGAGGGCTCGCTTTACCGTCAACCGCGGGAAGGTTCTTTGGGTAGCTAGACTATGGTTTGCAGGGGTATCTCAACCCCTTTTTGCCGGGATCCTCTTAAACCCAACAGGGGAAACCACAAAATATTCTTAAGCACATGGAATCATCTGGTGGTTTGGCTGTGAAACCTTCCAGCGCCGTTTCCGGGGGCCACTTGGGCCAACTTGGGCCCCGGGCGCCGTAGCCGCGCCAAGTACTGGCCAAGATGGTGGGCTGATCCCCGCAGGTGATCACCTCCGGGTTTTAGCTAAAGGGCGAAACGGTACCGCTACGGGCTTGCAACAAACGGCATACCCACCGGTGCATGGCTCCTTCAAGTACTACTTGCAACAGATAATCTAGGTCCTCCAGTAGAGACGTTAGAAGAATTTCCCATGGGCTTCCCATGGGTTTCCCATGGGCTTTGCATGGGTTTCCCATGGGTTTTGCATTGGTTTCCCATGGGTTTTGCATGGGCTTCCCATGGGTTTGCCATAGAATTCCTGCGGGGTTCCCATGGGCTTGCCACGGCTTGCGAAAAAACGGCCTCTTTCTTGCAACCTGCTGAAACTGAACAGAATCAAAAAAAAGTCAAAATTGCCAAGATCTAAGAACAGTGCAGCTTGCCGAAGGCTTTTTTCTCCCTCTTGCCAAGGTCTGAGAACAGTGAAGCTTGCCGAAGTGAATAATTATTGACCAACCCCCACATACCAACGTGATACATGGCCAGGCTCAAAGATACTTAAAGGGGCAGGGTACTTAATAAGTGGTTAGTAAGCCTGGTTATGACCCAATTAAGAGACTTATAACCATGGCAAGTGGGCCATTCTTAAGCTTCACTGATCTTAGATCTTGGGTTGGTCAATATTCCCTTCGGCCCCCAGTTTCGACCATGGGAGACAGTTCTCATTTAGTGGTTGACATATCAGGTTTTAGTGGTTTTCCCCAATGGTCATCCCATATAATGGATTTTTGATCAACCCCGTTGTGCTTGTTTTTCCACGTTGGACAACAAAAAGGGTAGTGTCAACCGCTTTTGATAGATTTGGGAGGGAGCCCCTTAAGGCCTGAAACGCCACCCGCAGCCCTCTAAGCGTGCCCCACAATGTGACAATGCACGGTTTCCTGACGAAACTGAGGAGTGTAGACACTTTCTTAAGGGCTCACGTTTTCCGGAGAAAAAAACACTGACACGTCACGCGACTCGTGACATGTGTTTCAACCCAGCAGGGAGCTAATATTCATGTTCACAATTGCCCAGTGACCCTGTTTTTGTAGGCTGATAGCTTTCCATGGAAAGCCTACATGCCCAAAAAGGACAAATGGATGCCACTTTGGGTTCAAGTGCAGGGCACCGGTGTAGCAGGGTTCCTTATGATGCATATCACCTTCTTAGGCGATCCTCTAACTCAGCCGGATTTTGGTCATTGTCTCACTGACCCAAATGCATCCTAAGGAGCCGTGCAACGTTCCAACTGTTGGCCCAGGACAAGGGAAAAACCACTGGGAAGGGAAGAATTGAATTGCGAGTGTCGCGGCCCCAAATTGCAAATAATGCAAGCCTTCAGTCCCTTTCGACAATTCTTTGCCACCCGCCCCCCCCCACCCCACCTCCCCTCTTACCGTTCCATCCAAGAGGTGCTCCGAAGATCGGGCAGAAAACTTGTCAGGCCAGCCTTGTTTTGAGGGGGGGTGTTGAAAGGGGAAATCAATTTTGACAAGGAACCTGACGTTCGGGGTGTCCTGATTTGGACCATTTTCCGTTTGAGGGCACCCGGCAGGTTCCATGTTGATTGGTGGGAGGGTACCGGGCACAGGATCGGAACAGCCTGCGCTTCTAGGTCCTCCAGTAGAGAAGTAGAGAGGTTAGAATAAGGGTACCCAGTTTTGCTGTACTCTATTTTGGTAGGGGAACCCTCCCAACCAAAAAAGGGTAAAAGGGCACTACTGGGAGACCTAGCCATGTCGCAACTCACTCAACTTCTTGTCTCACTTGAGTCACCTGCAAAAGGTGAAAAAACACCCAACCACAAAAGGGCACTGGGGCTCTTGGCCACGTGGCGCCGCTTCTGCGTGTCCCCATCTGAGCGCGGCATCTTCGCGAGCCAGGTGGCCACCTTGATCGTCAGTGCGCGTGGGTGCGAAGCAGTGCGTGCCATGGTCCAAACTGGGGGCTGAACAAGGGCCCTGGACAAAAAAGAAGCAAATGGTTCCCCGTTGGTTTCCTTCGGGGGGAAATCAACGTGACATGGGCTATGCGGTTGGACGAATCTGAATCTAGCGGCACGCCCAAACTGTTGGCCATCTCTTGCAATCGTACAACTCTTGCGATCTTTTTGATGTCGGGCATGCGCTCCATGAGGTTGTCGCATTGATAGCAATTGATTGTACCCACAAGGATAACGATCTTGCAGCGCGAGCATTCGACATCGGGGATGTGCATGACCTCCGCGAAGCGCCAGTTGGTCAGCAACCAGCTCACGGTTCCGGTGGGCTCCATGTGGTTAAGAGAACTCATTTCAGTGATGAACCCCTCAGTTGCCCAAAGCTTAGGGACCCGGAAATAAAGGGTGAGATCACCTTTTGGCACTTTCATTGTTTGTTAAAAAAAAAAAACAAAAACAAAAAAAACGGGAAAATCAAAAGGTCAGATCAGGTCGATTCGCTTTAGGCAACTGAGCCTGACACAAGTTTTAGGATTGGGATGGAACCAGTCTATTATTGGAGGACCCCAAACAGAATCGATATTTGTTCATCCGGGGTCAAACACTTGGACAAAATTATGCACTTCCGTGAAATACATATTGCTGCGCCGGGCCGCGTAGGGTGTCTTCCTGAAACTACACATCCCCAGAGATCCAGCCGTTTTGGGTTTGACACCCCTTGAATCGACTCAACTCTCGCTCCGAGGTCTCAGCTGAGTCGACATCCTGGCGCGAAGGCGAAGGCGGATTGGTCTTGGGGCCCTGGGGAGGCCTCGAGACCTTACCGCTTGCGGCTGGGCCGGAGCTCCGGGTCTTCCAGAAGTTGCACTGGCCCTACCCGTTTCACTTGGAACCCAACCGTTGGGGGGTCCTGGCTTGGACCATTTTCCTTTTAAAGGCATTGGGCCACAAAATACGGATGCCCGGACACCTCCCAAAGCACCTCCAACAATTGCGAACTCCAACTTGACGCTGGCCCCAACACATGCTTTACGACCCCCCGCGTGTTGGGGGGCAGTTGCCCTAACAAGATGATGTTTAAGACCAGCGCAAAGGGCAAAAGGGGAAGCTTTCAGAAAATGGCTGGTCTTCGCCTGTCCGATTCCTTCTCCACGCTTCTGCTCGGCAAGGGCCATGTACTCCTGAAAGCAAAAGCCGTGCCAAACCGCGCCACCGGTCGGACAGGTGTTCCAGTTCCATCCCTCCCTAGCCACGAAAAGGAACATGGCCATAGGCGACCTTGTGGATGCAACTAGATGGGTTGTTTCTGGCAAATGGGGCATAATACCCATCCTTGTCCATCGATTTCTTACCAAGCTAACGATCAAAGGGGCGCCTATGAACATGGCTTGCTAGAAATGCAAGCTCCTTCCCTTTCCCCACGCATCACCCACGCAGAATGGAGTTCCACCGGCGCCCAAGGCAACCATGAAGGGACCCGGGAAGGATGCCCAGCTAGTCTTTCGGATCTAGCCTCAAGATGTCGGGACTACTTCGTGTCTTTTTTTTGGGCAATGCCCCACACAACACCTTCAGAATCGCAGTCCGGCCAACTGGCCCCAATTGGAAAACCTACAAACTATGGGGCCAAAAGTTGCGGCGAATGCAACACCTCATGCAAACTTGTGTGGTGCAAGCGCAGTCCGTTGGAATTTGCTCTCAAAGTACCACTTGCGGCTTCTCAGGTCAACTTCTCGGAGTATGACGTTCACTTCAAGATGAACCCTTTGCTGGACTCTGAAAAAATGGGAACATCTGTCCAGGAAGCATTTGTGAGAGGGTTCCGTCGAAAAAATGTACCCATAGTTTCGCTTTCTCGAGGGAAGTGGAAGGACACCAATCGATATGTTATGCTTTGGTTGAGTTGCTACAGCCTTTTGGGCTGGTTTTCAAAGGGAAGCCAGAAGCCAAACCATCCAGATTCAAAAAGTGTCTGGGTCTGTCCTGTTGAGGGTACGCCCTTTTGGTTGGTTTTAAAGGGATGGCAAAAGGAACCAACCCAGAAATTGAGGTCCCCAGCTAAAGCACTCACAAGAAATGACTAATGGAAGAAAACAAGCAAGCAAGCAAGCAAGGAAGCAAGCAAGCAGGCAGGCAGGAAGGCAAGCAAGCAAAGACAACAAACGAACGCACAAGCGCAAGCGCACAAACAAACAAACAAACAAACAAACAAACAAACAAACAAACGAACAAGCGAACAAACAAACAAACAAACAAACAAACAAACGAACAAACGAACAAGCAAGCAAGCAAGCAAGCAAGCAAGCAAGCACGCAAGCAAGCACGCAAGCACGCAAGCACGCAGGTAAGCACGCAGGTACGCAAGCACCCAAGCACCCACACACGCATGCAACAAGCACACGCAAGCATGTACGCAAGCATGCACGCATGCAACCGAGCAAGATAACAATCACGCAAAACAACACGACCAAACAAACAAACAAACACACAAGTAAACAAACCACACACACACACAAACGCGAACACAACCAAGCAAACAAACAATTCTAGCAAAAACAACATCACACACGGCACACAAACACACAAGAGAAAAACCACTACAACATACTACAAACGCAATAACAGCTCCACAGCCAGCTGGTTCGGTGCCAGAATTGCAGCTGAGCTTCGCTTTCAGAGCCAAAGACGAAATCGGTGTACGGGATGACCTCGCTTCGGCACTGAAACACCCTCGATCATTTCCCACCCAGAAGGCCGTAACTTCATTTGGCTGTGGGTCAAAATATGTCAACACCTGGGATGCTCAGACAAGCAAACAATCAGGCATACCGGGGAAGCAGGGATGTCACGACATGTGGCTGCTTTCACCCTCAATGCCCACCCTCCAAAGGTAGTGCAACCAAACTTGGGTCCACTTTACTTCGCGCTTCATTCCCTTGCTAAAGCCAAACGTTTGTGGGATATGTCACAAATCTTGAAAAACAACACTGAAGAAGGGCATGGCCAGAAACCGCCAGAAACCATCCAGAAGGCCGTAACTTCATTTGACTGTGGCTCAAAATTAAACGATCGGAGGGGGTGATTCCGCAGGTCTTGGTCCATGATTCCACTTCTCAGGGCAAGCCATTTTGGAATTCCGGTTCTTTGAGCCACGGCCATTTGGCTGTGGGTCAAAACCCAGGAAACCCCTGGTGAACATCAAAATAGGTGGCAAGGAGCCATAGGTTATGCCCCATGGCCATTTCCCTCCAAAGCTACCTCCACTGTTCCATCAAATTTGGGTCCACTTTACTTCACGCTTCACTCTCTTGCTCAACTTTTGTGGGAAATGTCACAAATCCCGAAAACAACAACGCTGAAAGTCCCTTTTGTCGAAGAGTATGGCCGGGAACTGCCCGAAATTGATGGACTCACCTAATGAGCGTCCGGAAGTCAGGGGTCAAGTTGGGGAGATGCGGTAGCCGCAAAGTTGCGGCAATCGTTCGCAGGCCCAATCAAAGCAGCATCCCTGACCCTGATTCACCACTTTGCAGATGAATTATTCAGCTTGACCCCACTGTGAAAAGTTTGTCTGTTTGTGGGTCCAATGGAAAATCCCAGTGTTTCCCACAAAGTTCAAGTCCAGAGGTCCAGCCAAAAAGCTGTGAAGTCAGACGTTGGCTTTTGAAGCCGATTCCAAACGGAACCCATCGAAACTTCATTCGACCTTGCAGTTTCCGATGCCGGCTCCGGTTGGACTGTTGCGGACCTTCCAGATCCACCCCTCAAAACCCCAACTACCCCCCCCCACCACCCCATTTGACCCCTCAACCCAGCCAGCCCCGCAGCCCACCACCCCCAGATCCACCCAACCCTTCAGGACCCCAGCGGTCAGAATCCGATCCCCGAAGTAGCGGCAGACATAGGGCGCCGAGAGGTTCAGGCAAAAAGTGTTGCCCATCTTGGCGCAGTGCCTCAGCTGTCCAATTTCCATCGTATCCCCATTGGAAGTCTTGCACCGACGAACTCCGAAGGTTGACATCGCTTCAAGTGAGTCATAAGCAACACCTGGTAAATGGCCCCCCGCAGAACCGTGCAAAGAATTGAAAAGGCGGGTGTACCCATTTATGGCTATCCCTTCCTGCTCTCCAAGTACCCGGGTTTTGATTGTCACTCTCACTTGCAAGTGAGAATTTCCCCACACATTTAAGGAGGGGGAGTAGAAGTCTTGTGTGTGTTGAATGTTCCACTGCTCAATACTGTGGAACAGTCAAAACACAGCACCACTTGGGATGGATCAACCCCCATGACTGGGATAAACCACCTACCCATCCGGGGCAGTCCAAAACTACGAAATCTTCCGTGTCTATACTCAGTACTTAGTCAGGTTTGGAGGAGACCTCAGTTGTGGTGTCCCTTCAAAACCAAGGTTAACGGTCATAACCCGCTGAACGGAGGGCTTACTACCCACGTACCTGACGTACAATGCCCCTTTCAACGTTGCACTTCAACCCACTTACTATAGTTATAAGTCGCCTATGTGGGTTATAACCAGGCTTACCAACCGCTTACTAAGCACCGGCCCCTTTTTAGGGTACCTCCCAACCGGAGAAAGAAACTGGGCGCCATGGCTCAGCCAAGATCTTCACACTCTCAAAGGAGACCGTCAGGAATGTGGCCTAGCGAGCCGGCACACAGGTGTTTTTTGTGTATTTCGAAAATGGGAGGAGGGGGAAGGGGGGGTTACCCATCGGGAGAGTTTGAAGGAGAAACCAAAAACTTAGATCTGCTTAAGCCCCGTGGAACAACATATATTTCCCAGTAGTGGTAGCTCCCCTTTAAAACCACCAAGGCAAAGCAACAAACATGCTTCAGCAAATGGAAGCAAAAGGACATCCACCTGAAGTCCGTAAATCTTGAGAAGAACCCATTGGTTGAGGCAAGAAGTAGATCCTCAAAAGGAGCCACATCATGGTGAACCCTCTTTCGCCATAAAATAGGCAATGTGATAAATGTATAATTCGGTAATTGCTGAGGTATCATCATCCACACCCTTTGAAAGGGCGCGTTGCGCCTTCCAACATCCGCAAGTTCTTCCCTCAGTTATGAGGGCCCCTGACGGACAGCTGGCTTGTGCTTGGACGGGCGGCTCTTTTTCTGCCCTCGTTTGTTTCTCGTTCTCTTAACTGCAGGTCTTGGCGTTTCGCTCTTTCCGTTTCATTCCAGCGAGCATTTCGAGGGTTCTCAAAGTTACTGTTGGGTCCCAGTCCTGGTTGTGTCCCTTGACGCCGTAAACCAATTTAAACTTACCCCTTAAAACTCCAAGCCCTGGGGAAGTTTATCTTTTACAGACATATAGCCCATGTTACCCAAAAAGTTGAAAAGTTGTGGGATTTTTAAGAGGTAATAAACCAATTTAAAGGGACACCGTGAGGAGTTTTAGTTGAAACTTGCGACGCCCGTGACGCGTAAACACCCGAGAACCGCGCCTCGGCATACACCACGCCCGCCGCTTCCACCTGCTCCCAGACTTTGAAGCGCAGATGGTCCAACTTGTACCTAGGCCATGGCTCGAAGTGACATCCATGTTTCCCTGCCCGAAAAAAGGGGCGCCCAATTCCATGTAGCTAGTCGTTCCCCAAAAGGGAAAATGCCTCACCATACATGGAGATCGCCAGGGTTGAACCCCCCCCTCCCCCAATGAAAACGTGTGTTAACAGAGCCTCATGGCTCTGATTTCATGGCTTCGCACATAAGCAGAGCTTGGTGAACTCAGTTGCCCAAAGGACCCAAACATGAAAGGTGCACCTTTTGGGGCAAGGACTGGAGAACCACTTGAGGAGCGGGTGAACAAAAGCTAGCAGTTGTTGCATGAGATGGGTCGGTGACAGGGTGGATTCATAGGTAGCTTGTGTACAACGAGAGGCCCGGCAAGATTCGTAGGATGCGACACGCAAACGCACATGGTGGCGTGGCAAACCTTGAAAAATGAAAGCAACGAGAGGCGTCAGAAGCTGTCTTAAAGCACCTCTGGGTTCTGCATGCAGCGTGTGCAAAGATTCTTGCGAGGTGGTTTACCGAGAAGACTGAGGTCTCAAATGAACAAGCTGAATCGGTGGAACATGTAAAAGTTTGTAGCACCAAGTCCAAAACGGGCAAACCGAGACTGCTGAACACTGAGCCACTGCCCGGGGGGGGGGGATGGACCAGGGAGGAATCGAGCCTGAGACCCGTGGGGGGGGGGGGAGGGGGGGGGGGGTCTAAATAATTGATGTTTTTCAATCTTTTCGGCTCAAATAATTGAAAAAATCAATCTTTCGGCATGTGAGCCCCTTACCTTGCTTACGCAAGGAGAAACTTCAGCTAGCTAAAGCTAGCTTTCGTGAAAAGGTCAGGTCGATGCGTTTTGGGCAACTCAGGCAACTAGGCGCCCTGGCGGAACAAGAAATCAAGTAGCAGTGGCGTTGTTTCAACAGACCCAAAGGAAGACCTACGGTCCTAGTTTTGACTGTGGGCGTTCGCTTTTTGGGGCACCCGTAGAAAAAAAGGCCAAAGACCCTTTACCCACCTTTCTGAGGAGGGTGAGGGGTCCTAGTGCGTCTCCTGATCCTGCTCCTACTCCAAGTGCTTTGTTTTTACGCATAGCTTTGCTATCACTATATCTTGCTTCGTGCGATGAAGTGGCAGTGTTGTATGAAGGCTACCCTTCTTGGGGTTGGTAAGGGGAACCAAATGCCCCACCATTTGGATGCGTCTGTGTGCCTTTTTGAAGCTACCCTTTCCCCCTTGGCTGAAAGGGAAAACCAGAAGGAACAACACCTGCCATTTGCCTAGGCCTGGAAAAAATATATGTCCAGTAGTGAAATCGATCCCCTTTAAAACCAACAGGGGGAAAAACACACATTCATTTTAGCAAATGGAAGACGCTCAGCACCATTTTTCTTCGCCGTTGTGACACGGCCACCCGTCTTTCAAAGCCCTACATGAACTTGGGTGCTGTAGATCCCCCAGCAAAAAATAACTTTTCTGCTGGTTAAGAGGAAATATGGTTTGGGAATCCAAAAAGTTAAAGTCTTAAAGATCCAACCCAATAGCGGTGGAGTGAACCTCACTGAGCTGCTGGCTGGTTGGCGGCGCCGGCCTTCCGAGATTGACATGAGTCCCCCCCCCCCCCCCAATTTTGACCTGGAAAAACCTCGCTTCTGAGCGAGTGGATGGGCCAAAACCAGTACCCTCCAATTAACATGGAACCTGATACGGAGTCCCTGTAGGATTTTTTTCCCGGGACCCCCTGTCAGGTTCCATGCTGCTGGGAGGGTAACCAATCTATGTCATTTGCCAAAACCGTCTTCCCAAAAAGTGACCCAAGTGCCGGGACTCGGGAGGCAAGAAACCGAGCAAAATTCCAGCATTGAAAAGCGGTCCCAGGTTTTTGCCATATACCCAGATTGTGCATGGGACAATTTGAGAGAACAATGATACCTTGGATTCCGAATCCCTTGGTGGTTTTTGGAGTGGTTTGAAGGTGTTCAAGGGGCAGTTCCTAGGTTGTTGGTTGCTTGTTTCCACAAAAAAATACTGAGTCCCCCATGTCCTTCCCAAATAGGCGGTAGACTACTGGAGATGTTGACTGAACCATGTGTGGATTTGGTTGCAATCATAGTATGCCATCTAGGATTCTTCCATTTGCTTAAGCCCCCTCAAAACAACAAAAATCCCAGTAGTGATAGATTCCCTTGTCAAACCAACAGGGGAAAACAAAAAGCATTCTTAAGCAAATGGAAGGTTTGTAAGGCAGTGCCCCGTATACCGTATATACGTGGCATACAACCATGTCTCCAAAACTGTCTGCCAGTAGGCATTTGGCTGGGTCAGACAAATGCATCAAAATGGGGCACCTTGGCAAATGGAGCCAAAGAACAAAACCTGCGTAACCCCAGTTGCATGCTTTTTGACCCACACCCATTCCCAAAAGGAGAAAGGTGATCAAGCTGGTGTTGACCCTTGACCAGATCAGAGCAAGGCTCCCAAAGCGCCCCCCCCCAGGCTCGCCTGAATCGCCCGGTACACCACCGCCAGCTTCAGCACCCCTTCGCTTTTCTCCTGAATCTCGCAGGTCTGTTTGCTTCTCAGGGAACCTTACATTATACACCTGAGCATTGTCTTGTAAATGGTGGTTGCCCTTTATTTTGGTGGAAAAAGCCATGTTTCAATTGAGCAAAATGTATCTTTTAAGGAGCCCTGCTTCTGCGCGTCCTTTTTGAGGCTACCCAAACTTTGGGGGTGGTTTTTGGAAACCAAAAGGAAACCACCAGCTTTGAGAGATATTTTGTTAATGGAAGTGGTGGAAGTGGATGTTCGGCGCCTTTTCAACAGTGGCCTGGCCGGTTTCTGATCCCCTGCAAAAAGTGACCCTGTGAGTGGGTGAAATGGAAATCCAGCCACTACCTGAATCTGAACAACTTCCAAGAAAAAGCAGGGAATCAACGGGATGTACGCATTAATGTCCTTTCGTGCAGGCTGGATCCGATGAAGCGTAGAACCGTTTGAACCTGTCCGCTGCTTCAATTAACGGCTGCTGATAAACTAAACCGGGTCACTTGAAAAAATCCCCCCAAAAGTCACCCTGTACATGTGGAAAGGTGTTTCGCCAAATACAAACCGGGTCACTAAAACAAAAACCGGGCCACTCAAAAAAAATACCCCCCAAAAGTCCCCCCCGGTACGTTGTATCCTTCAAGCAACCCCGCAAGGCCACCGCGGCGGTCGAGAGACCGTCCTCGCCGGGGGCGGCCAAGGACACCCTGGCAGGGCGCAACTCAGAAGGCGGTTTGGGTTGGGGCTGGTGCCAACCATGTTCCCTCAAACAGGTCTTCAAGTCTGGTCCCACTCTAGTTGGTGAAGTGTAGGGTTTGGCTTCCGCTCTCAAGAACCAGCAAATCTGGATTTCCATCTGCTGCTGTTAGTGCGGACATATGCAGGTCCCGCAATGGACAGGGGAAAAGGAGGGTCCGTCTTGGCTTTTGCTGGAACTTTCTAGATCATTCCCCCGTCCCTGCCAAACTGGCATTACCCTGGATATGTTGACCAAGCTTTCGGGTACGTGAGTGTCCTTCTGCGGGTATCTTTTTGAGCATGGCTAAAGGGGGACAAAAAAAAATACCAACATTTTGGCAGCCGCCTAGTTTAGCACACACACATGGGGACAGCTGCAGGCTCTCCCAAACTAGCTTGGGGTTGTCCAGGGGTCTCAAGGATTGCGATGCAAACGGCCCGTTCACCCGATGTCGTCCTAGTGACTCTGCAAGGATTCTTGTATGTGTAATTCTGCCAAAATTCGGACAAACCTGATCCAAACAAAGGACTCACATCAGCCCGCTTTATCTTGTCAGCTCGCCTTCAAACAGGCGAGCTAAAGTCGACAACATGGCTGTGGGTCAAAACCAATGGGATCCCATTTTGGGGTAGGTGCACCACCCATTTTAGTCGGGATTTTAGTGGTTGGATTGGGATGTTCACTGGGGGTACGATTTGGATTTTGCCCCATGGCCACATTCGGAGCCCCGGACTCGCCTTTCGTGCGCAGCGTCCCGTTCCCGATGTGGTGTTAGAAAGGCCTCAGGTTGCGAGCTTGCCCAACCTTGTGCCCAAGCAGCAAGTGATACAAAGTGGTTGATTCCCGTCACGGCTCCCCTATCTCTCTTAAGAGAGGTTGTCCCAGCACGTCACAAAGAGCATACAATTTGAGCATGTCACAGTAAAAGTTGCATGGGCAGGATGAAGACGGCAACAATTGCGTCTAAAGCCCACTTCGCTACTCGCCCGGAAAGTATCTTTCCAACATGTTCGAGAAATTCTCATTTGTCTGCCATATGCTTTCTCGCCCCCTGGAAAAATGAGAAAATATGTCCAGTAGTGACATCGATTCCAACTTTAAAACCAACAGGGGAAAATAAAAAACCTATTCATTTCAGCAATGGAAGTTGTGTCGCCCCCACTTTCCTCCGAGCCCGTCGTCGCAGGCTTCGGAGCCCGACGGTCCAGCCAGTTTGCTCGCTCACAATCTCGCTGAAGAGAGGCTGCACGCCGGCCTGGCCGGCAGCCGGCCGGCTCGCGATTTGGTATTTGAGGGCTGGACCAAACCATCCTGCGGTGGGCACCCCTGCTTTTGCACCTTGCATCTTCTGAGTCGAGAGACAGAAGGAGAGAGAGAAAGGTGTATACAGCATGTACATGTGCATGCGCATGTGCATGTGCGTGCGCATGTGCATCTGTATGTACTGTGTGTGTGTAAGTAAGCAAGCAAGTCAATAAGTAGGCGGGTAGGCAGGTAGGCCAGGTAGGTAGGTATCATACATGCATGGATGCATGTTTGTACGTGCGTGCGTGCTAGGTAGGCAGGCAGGCAGGTAGGTAGGTAGGGGGTGCGCACGCATGCATGCATGCACGTATGTACGTACATTTATGGTATGGCATGGTAAGAGTACGGAATACATGCCACACACACACACATAAGCACACGAGCACACAGACACATAAACATATGTATATGTGCCTATATATTTCGGGGTTGATCTTTACCCTGTTGCCACTGCGAGTACCGATAGGGTCCCTTTCGCTCGTCCTTACGCCTGCTTTCGCAGCTCAGGGAGTGGAGCTTTTCTACGTGTCTGCGTGCGCTGCGCTACTGCTCCTCTGAGCAGCTGGGCCTATTTGATTGATTGCTTGCTGGGGCAGCTTTTAAGGCATGCCCTCAAACTTGGTTTCTGCCCGATGAAACCATCTTGGGGAGTCTTGGCTGCGGCTGCACTGGACACCACACAGAGCCGTTCTTTGGCTGGAAAACAAGTTTGGGGCTGCGGCCCAGCAGGCAAACAATAGGTTCACGTGGTGAGCCTAAAACAAGGATGAGCTATTCTGAAATTCCTTCTCTACGCGGTGCCCGCTCACTCCCATGAGCCGCCAGGACGTTATTCTGGTGAGCTCCCGTGAGAATTCCCCAAGTTATTTTCATCGGCCAGAAGACGAGTTTGGGGCAGCCGCTCAGAAGGCTATTCTGGTGAGCTCCCGTGAGAACTCCAAAGTTATTTTCATCGGCTGGCAGCGCCCCCCAAAACCATTTTCGTCAGCTGGGCAACGAGTTTGGGGCCACCGCTCAAAAGGCAATTCTGGTGAGCTCCCGTGAAGTCCCCAAAATATTCTCAGAAAGTAAGATCGGGGGCAGAATCTGCAAAGCCGATTTTCGTGAGCTGGAAAGCGAGTTTGGGGGCACCACTCAAAAGGCTTTTTGGGGCCATGAAAACCTATGTGCGTAACACATACCACTCTCCCTTTCGCTCGCCCTTACGCCTTCTTTCGCGACCACAGTGTGGCAACACTTTGTATTTCCACTAGGCCTCCTGTAGACTCAGCCTAGTTCCGTCAGTTTAGATCGACTCCCATAATTCCCATATATGTATATACACGTATCTATATTCATATTCTTACCACATTTATGTGCATATGGCAGTTGATCAATATTCCTGTTTCCGGAAAACGCCATCTTGGCGAGAAAAAACGACCTTTTGATCAACCCCCATATAGACATTTACGCTATGAGTTGAATCGAGGGTCAGCCCCGGGGGTTGTGGCACGATGTGATGCAACTCACCTCTCCCCCTTCAGGAAGCCACCGCCTCTTTCAGGTAGTCCTGCAGCTTGTAGCCTCAGGCGATCGGACGTGAACTGGCGACTTCGGATGGCCGTACTGAGGATTGGCTTCCATCCATTTGGTGGCCTTACCCCTTAAAACTCCAAGCCCTGGGGAAGTTAATCTTTTACAGACATATAGCCCATGTTACCCAAAAAGCTGAGAAAAGTGGTGTTGTTAAGAGGTAAGTTACCGCAAAAAAAGAAAGAAAAAACAGTAGTGATCGATCCCCTTTCAGTCCTAAGCAAATGGTGCTTCCCTTTCGTGGGGAGAAATCCTCCAGATCAAGCCAAAGACAGGTGTGGCCCTACCCCTCCATACTCAGGCCATACTCTTCTTGCGCTCTTACCCGGATTCCGGGAAAACGTAGGGGGTGAAGGGGTGCCTGTTTGGCGGTCTATCCACCCTCCATGCACTACTTGCGGGGTGGGGATGCGCAAAAAACATGCGGAGTACTGTGCAAGGAGTTGTCACTAAGAAGCGGGAAACGCAGGCACATTCACATGGTCGCCAGGTCAAGAACATGCAACGTCCAAACGCTGCGTCCAAGCCCATCCTCCCGCCAATACTTGCTTTTCAGGTCCATGTCATATCCTCATATCGAGTAGAGAAACCGCTCTTTTCCGGGTCCAACCCTTTTCGAAACCAAAAGGCTTAAACACTTTCGCAGAGGTACTGGAAACAAGCAGGCTAGCCGTTTTAGAAGCTTGACCACACAACGGCCAACATTCGTAACGCTAGGTCAATTCCAGTCAATCAGCTTTGGTTGACAGTGAGATGAAGGATTGCCTTCAACAAATGATTGGGTTAGCTTTGGTTCCCTTCAATCAACCCCAACAAGGGCACCCTCCAAAAGACACCCCGAATAGATGAATGAAGTTGCCTGGGGGAACCAATGGACAACCCAGGTTGCGGGCCCCCCTTCAGATACAACCCACACCCCTCTCGTAATCCAAAGGATTCAGTAATGCAGCTTCCCCGTTGTCCAGTCCTGGTAGAAGCTCTTAGGTGAAAACACTTTGTCGAGTGGCTATATAGTGGAATTGCCCATTGAACCACTGAGGGTAGTGGTTTGGGCGCAGTGGAAATCATCTAAAAGAAAAAAATGGACCCTATCCCATTTGCACATTGGGGGAAGTCGTTTGGGTGGAAATAATTGGAATCCTTGTTGGTGTCGATTCCACTCGCCCACGTGCGAAAACTAGGCCAGACATTCAATCCACTCAACTCCTTGGGGAGCCTTTGCAGCCTGACTAGTGAGGGCCATCGAGGACCCTTATGGTCATAGCCTTTCCTATGGCTCCCCTTGCTCTGAAACAAAGAAATGCAATCATGTCCTTGCATGGAGGTTGGTGGGGTTGAACTCCCTCTTGAGGCAAATTTGGACAGCTCTACCAATTAGCAGCCAGCTTGCTGATGGCTGAACTGCTCACTCCTGAGTGGATTGGCCAAACAAACAAAGTCAACCAAACTCTTAGTTTACCACTCAACCCCAAAAAGTGACGATCAAGTTCGAAACGGAACTCAGGCAAGAATTTCGAAACTGGGACGAGCTGTAAAGAGACCACTCCGAAAAGCCGCCGTGGCGGCGGCCTTTGGCCCCCCGCCAAGCTGATCTCGGCCAACGCCCCCAAGGAGTGACACCAGAGCGTGTGAACTCCGGCGGATGGCCTGGACGTGCCAAGGGCCGCGCTGCCTCCCCTGGATTTTTGTGGGTTTGAAGGGAAACCAGGAGGAAAACCACCACCTTTAGAGGCTCCACTCAAAAAAGAAAGAAAAACAAAGCAACAACACCATGCATGGCAAGTTGTGGAATTGGGTCAATTGCAAAGAAGGCCATAAATCTCAAGTGTCAGGGATCACTGAAATTCCCCAAATCACTTCAGAGATGGCAGACCGACGCTTCAAACAAATCCTCCTCTGACGTATCCCCTTCCCCACTCATGTGAGCCAGCAACATCGAAATGGCAATTCTAAGCAATTGGCGAAGCACGCGTCCGGGAAGGATGCAACAGGGGGGTGGTGGCAAACCATCCGAACAGACTGCAAAGTCCAACCCGAACAGGGCGGGATCGAGGCTTTTTCAGGTATTTCCAGAATTCTCCCCTGCTGAACCCCTCCCCCCCCATGTTCCACGTTCTAATGGGGGAAACGGGACTGTCAAGCCCTGGCGTAATCAAGGCTCCTTGTAGCCCCTATCCGAGATCCCAGGAAGACCGGGCCATCCCAATGCAACACGCCCCGCCCAACTGCATGTCCGCACTGCAAGCTTCGGAGCCTGCCCCTCTCGTAAACGTGGAACCTGAAACGTTGCCTTCTGGTATGATGTTTCAACTGGAACTGGACCCCTGGACCCCTTCCTGGACATTCAAAGGTGGATGAGGTGACTATCCGCCAACTAGCTGCCCCTAGAAGTGGGGTTAGTATCCGCCAACTGCAAGTAGTGAGGCCTCGCCTCGGCCGAGTATCCAGGGTCTTGCCGCAAGAGCGCCTGGCGTGAGTGGGCGAACCCCTGGCTTCAACGTGAAGCCAAAGTTGTTGAAACAACGGCATTTTGGTTTCGAACGGTTGGCCATTTAAACACATAACCCTGGCTGGTGATTCCTAACCAATCAAAACGGCTCCTTCAGTTGCAAATGGCAACGTCCTGGGAGGAAAACAAATGCAGATTCATAGGGAAGCCAACAATCAGCTGCAATTGTTGCAATAGGTCCAAAATCTGAATCATCCCCAACGTAAAGGATCTTTATCCTGGTGAGCTCGCGATAAAGTA
Organism: Effrenium voratum; assembly: GCA_963377175.1. NCBI lineage: Eukaryota > Dinophyceae > Suessiales > Symbiodiniaceae > Effrenium > Effrenium voratum. Next base: position 466,173 of record CAUJNA010001724.1, on the reverse strand, counting down.
GGCAAATGCCCTTTCAAATGAGGCGCTTGTGAATCATGTCTGCGTGTTGTTCAAAACTGCGGACTGCCTTTTGGTTAGCATCTAAACGAAAACCGAAAGAGAAACCAACCATTCTAGGGGGCCGCTATTTGGTCTTGGAACACGTTGGACGGGGAGCAAACAATTGAACTTTATCAGTTAAGTGGTTGGATCCCAACCACTAAACCACAATAAGCAACAATGCAAAATGCTTCCCAGCGACCATGAAGTGGTGGAGACAAAGATGTATATGTGTGCTTTTCAAGCAGTCCTTGCCGGGTGTGAAGTTGTAACTCCGCCGCTTTCCCCTGCTGAGATCGCAAGACCGCTTTCCAAATGACCCGGCCACCCCAGAGAAAGGGTGCTAAAGAGCAGGTGGGAAGCAACAAATGGAATTTTCGCCAACGCCGCTTTCCAAATTCAAGTTCAAAGTCAAGGGGGTGGGGTCGCAAAAATCAAGTTGCCCACCAACACAAACTGTACAGTGCCACAAATTCCCAACATACTGTTGACCCAGGATGAATAAACCCGTCCCACGATTCGGGGGGTGTTCCCTCCAAAAGTGACGAATCCCCACTAAAAGGAACTGGACACCCCCCGATCGAAATCCACCAGGGGTTCTACTTAGATCCGGGGAGTTAGCATTCACAAGGGTCTCTTTCCCTTTCTCTCTCTCCCTCTCCTTCTCTGTATCTCTCTCTCTCTCTCTTTCTCTGGGAGCTTGAGAAGCGGATCCAAAGCTGCCATGGTCCCGACGAGGCGGATCGCAAGCTGTTTTGCCGAAGCTCCCCCCCGGAAGCTTGCGAACCAAATGTGAAGCCCGTGGCCCTTTTCGAAGAGCCGCTCGAAAACCCAGCATTTCGGAGGGGTGCGATGGATCTTCTCTTTGACTTTTGGGTCTCTTTGTTCTGGGGGTGCCCCTGTTTAGTTGGTTGTAACGAGAAACCCAAGGTTGAAAGCCATCATTTTGGGGGGTCCCCGAACCAAAATACACACCCGTTTGGCGTCCAAGGGAGGTGTTTACAATGCCAACCGAGGTTGCTCAAAATATATTGCGGCGGATTTGGAGAGGGTAGACACGAGAAAAGAAACAACAACTTGAGGTGGTTGGAGGGTGAATTTGCCTGGTAGCCACTTGGTTGCTGCAACGGCCCCTCTGCACAATTGTTTCTTTCAACCTTTTGTGGGTCCAATTCGGAAAAACTGACCTGTTTCAAACAAAAGTTGTGCAAGATCTACCCTCACTCCCACTAAAATGGCACCTGACAGGGGGTCCCTTCAAGAGGAAGTTGATCTTCCAGGTACCCTTTCCACAGGTGCTATGTTAGTGGCTCCCCACATAAAGGGGGAGATTCCCTATCACAGAAGTGTGGATAAACCCCGAGCGATCCCACAACCCTGGTGCACAGGCACAGGAAAACATGCATACTGTGAGTGGACGAAATTTGGCACCACTTTGAAACCATAGCAAACCTAACCTCGCCCTAACTGCCCTAACCGCCCTAACCGCCCTAACCGCCCTAACCGAGCCTGCACAGCGAGCGCTGTGCTGGTGGCATCCCCGGCTGCGGCGTAGACAGGCGCCCGCTCTGCCTGCGGGAGAGAGGGAGACCCATGGGGCAGCGGGGTACCTCACTGCCTGAGTTGGGCCAAAAAAGAAAATGGTCCAAGCCCAAAAAGTGACTAAAGTCCATTGAACGCAGGACATGCGGGTTGAAAGGGAACATGAAGGAAAGCCAAAAGGGCAAAAGCCATCAAGTCTGGCAATGCTATCAGCTGAACAGGGTTCCGAGGGAAGGATACCTCCAAAAGCTACCCGCTCGTAACAAGGATCTGCAAATCCTCCAAGTCAGCTGGCGCAATGTGGCCATGAATCAAAATCCCGTACCCCCAGTGAACATCCCAATCCCAACTAAAATAGGTTCAAAAATGGGTGGTGCACCTACCAACCAAAATGGGATCCCATTAGTTTTGACCCACAGCCATACAACAGATCCAACATGCCCTGCCCTTTCTGGTGTTCAGAAAAGAAACTAGTTCGGAAAAAAAAACAAATTTCCAGATACAGTATCACCGATCCAACATGCCATGCCCTGCCCTTTCTGGTGCTCAAAAACAAAAATAGTTCCTGAAAAATATGTCTGTACATCCTACCATTGGTTTTGACCACCACGGCCATGTGATTTCTTGCGAGTCTTTTTGGGTGACTTCGGCCTTCAGGCCTGGGATGCATCCAGTGCTCGTCAGATCCCCTGCCACTTTGGTACCATCCCATTGACCCTCAACCATCCATGCCGTCAGAGGACAGCGTGAGGAGAAGGAGGTTGTGATACATAGAGACAACCCAACAAGAAGTCTGCCAAGACCATCCCTGATCATAGGAGAAGGTGTCCGCAGCTTCACTTGGACCTTGCGGGGGAGGGGGGTGGGGGTCCCCCAATTCCAGTTATTTACTCTTCCCCACAAAAGGGAAAATGGAACCATAAATGGAATTCCAGGGGTCAGCCCCCTCCCCCAATTCCATTTTTAAGGAGGTGGGGATATGCTCAGGGTCCCAATTTTGGACACCCCCTTCCGAAGACTTGGTGGAAGCGGGCTTGCGCACTGCACACTTCCCTAATCCCGGAGCCGAAATCCCGAAGCGCATAAGGGGCTGACCAACGTGGCCAGGGTAGAGGGGTACCAAGCACGATCATTTCCCATGCCTGGTGATCCACATCCCTCAACCCCTTTTGTCCCCTGAATCTTGCACATAAACCAGGGACGCCTCGTGAAATTTACCCACTGCTTTCCGTGCAATCAGGATGTCATGCATTGAGTTGTCCCGACACCAGGCTAATTCCAGCTGCCACATCGCTGGGTGATAAACTTAAACGGAGGGGTCTGGATAAAGCATAAAACATATTGCCAAACCCTTGGTGGCTTTCTTCTGGACAAAGTGCAAACAATGGGCTGTTTAGCAGCCAGCGTCCTTGCTATATTCAGGGTGTCCTGTTCAGTTGACTTGGAACCAGCCGCACCACATTTAACCTCCCATCGCGTTCCTCCGCGCAAACTCGGTTGATGTCTTGCAGCATGGTCTGCATGGGGCCTGACGCGCCACGGGCCGCAAATGATGGGGTCATGGTTCCCTTACAAGCTTGGCACTGCAACGAGCCCTGTGCCAAGAGTAAATAACTGTTGTGGCTCCAATTTGGAAAATCAGACCTGTGTCAAACAAAAAGTTGAAGTCCGAAGATCCGCTACCAAATAGCCATAAAGATAGGAACCTGTATATTGGTCAGTAAGCATCCCTGCCAGGACGACCATCTCTGACCCCAAGCAAAGATGTCGTTTGACCATGGCATACATGTTAGACTTTTGGGAGGGACCTGAGAGGAGCCCTGTTTGGGGTATGTGAATCGGTCCGCTTCGGCGCAGTCTGCTGCCCCCCAAAATGCCAGGTTCTGTTTTACAAGGGTTTGATTTGCTGAAGTCCGCTGGACAAATCGGATTGATTATTTCCAGTGGCGACATGCTGTGGATGGACGAAATCCTGCACCACCTAAGAAGCCCTGGAATTATGACTCGCCTGAGAATGCCAACAACCAATGGTTTCCCATTATTTCAATCTGGTGCAGGAATTCGTCCACAGTATTCCGTGTAAAACCAACAGGGGAACATCAAAAGCGAACATATTCTTCAGCAAACGGACCTCGGGGTCCCAAAGAAGACTTCAGCCCAGGTGCCCCTCCGGAAATCCACCGCTTGGAACAAATACATGGTAACAAAAGGATCCTTTCGTATCCGAAGCGCTCGATCATCCCCACCTTCAAAATGGAATTCGAGGAGGGGTTCCCGGGTGACCCCTGAAGTTCCATTTAGAGTTCCGTTTTCCCTTTCGTGGGGAAGACTGAAGAAATGGAATTGTGGGACCCCCCACCCCCCTCCCCCTTAAGGTAGGGGGGAGGCTCGATCGCCCTTCGGCTAGTACCCCCAGCGAACATCCCGATTCCCACTAAAATAGACTAAGATGGGTGGTGCACCTACCCCAAAATGGTACCATTGGTTTTGACCCAATGGCCATACAACAGATCCAACATGCCCTGCCCTTTATGGTGTTCAGAAAAGAAACTAGTTCGGAAAAACACATGTCAAGATACAGTATCACAGATCCAACATGCCATGCCCTGCCCTTTCTGGTGTTCAAAAACAAAAAATAGTTATATGTTTGTACATCCTACAAATTGATCCGTTGTCCGGCACGGTCATGAATGACCTAAGGCTTTCGACTCCCGCCTTCCACCTGCACCACCTCAGCCGCGGTAGGAATAGCAACTTGGGAAGGCAGATTGGCGGGGATGCCGCGGAAGCGGGGATGTGCGAGGATTCCTAGGTCCTCCAGTAGAGAGGTTAGCAGGGGAACCCTCGTAGCTGACCTGGGGCACTCCAAGAAGAATATGTTCGGTTTCTGCGTTATAAGGCCCTCCAGTAGAGAGGTTAGAATAAGGGTACCCTTTTTTCTGTGGTCTATTTTAGCAGGGGAACCCTCCCCAAAAAAGAGGAAAGGGGCACTACTGGGGGACCTAGATTCCCTGTAATCATGGAATGTTTAGCTACCCCCTAGCCAACTACCCCCCCCGGAAGTTAATTTGACTGAGCTAAAACAAGCCAAACTCGGACCTTGCCAAGCAGACGCTTTCCATCGTTCAAACGGCCCAAGGCCACTCCCTGGGACCCCATTAGCAGAATGCAAATACTTGGGATTGCGCTGGCGTGTGGTGAGAGCATTTTCTGCACAGCTCACTACTCACCACTGATTGATGCTCACTTTCCCCCACAAAAAATACAAACTATGTCAAAGCAAGGGCCAAACCCTGCCTAAAGTCAAACAGAAAGCAAACCATAAGGCCACCTGATTTCAACATTTGCAATCGAGCCAACATAAGGCTCAAATAAGAGAATTGAAATAAGTCCAAAGTAAGGCCAAAATAAGGCCAAAATAAGGTCCAAATAAGGCCCAAATAAGGCCGAAATAGAGCAACTCCCAACAGCATTTGAATATGTTTGCAATAAGGCCAAAATAAGCCCCAAATAAGGTCCAATTAAGGCCCAAATAAGGGCAACCCCCAACGGCATTTGAAGATTTCTGAAATAAGGCCAAAATAAGGTCCAAATAAGGCCCAAGTAAGGCCGAAATGGGCAACCCGCGACGGCATTTGCAGATTTCTCAGGCAGGCCAACAGAAGAACACAAATATTGTTGCAACACGGAAGGCTCCGCTAGACAATTTCCTCCTGTTGTTTTTGTTTGTGAGAACTGAATTCGATTGAAGTCAGCTGGAGCGGGTGTTGCACATGTCGTGACTCAGTTTGTGTGTTTCTGAAACTATGTCTTGTTTGGCACCCAGACGAGTCCGGAACCCATCATCCCGTGACATTCACACCTCAGCGGACCTCAGCCCAAAATACGACCAAACTAGTGGTGACGAAAAAGGTTGAAGCACTAGCCCCTATTTTGCCCTTATTCTGCTAACATAAAAATAATAGCTTATTAAGACCCTTATAAGGCCTTAATAAGGGGCTATCCCTAATTCCAGGAGGGGGGGGTAGTCAGCTAGGGGGTGCTTTAACATTCCATGATGTAAAGGAACCCAGGTTTAAATCCCGACAAATATGTCATCCCTGCTTCCCCGGTATGCCTGAGTGTTTGGATTCCTGAGCAATCCCAGGCAAAAGGCGTAAAGACAACGCATTGTGATTTGAACATGGTCTATACCCTCTTTCCAACAACCGTGGCAGTGGACAGAAGGGATTTGGCACACCAGCATCTAAAGAAAACCTCTAGTCCACTTGCGTAGATTGCTGGAAAGAGGGCATTATAGCGTCATGGCTGGCTTGGCCAGCAAGCAAGGACCATGAGACATATCGACCCCTAGCCCCACCCGCAAATTGATAATGGAATCTTAGATTAGCCCACTACGTCCTGAATTGTGGTGTACTGGTCAAGAAGGGTACGCCTCCAATGCTCGCACAAACACCATGAACAAGTGTGACAGCTGGCGAAAGTGTCATTCCAAGCGACGATAAGGGACCCGCAAAAGAGGGTGAGGTCACAACCCCCCCCCGCCGTGTGAGGTTGCAAACATCCGATCATTTTGGCAAAAGCCAGCCCCAGCAGCTGTACGGTAACGAAGAGGCTACACAAGAACGATCGCCTCGCTTGGACATAACATGGGTCGCTGCCCGAATTCCAAAAAAAAATCCAACCCCGCAAGGCCGTGATACTCTCCCAAAAAGCAGGGTTGAGACTATCGTGGAAGCAGCCTTCTTTGGGAAAGTCGTGGGCAAAATCCGTTTCGCAGCACTTGCGATAGATGAACCTCTATGGAACTAGGTCCTCCAGTAGAGAGGCTAGAATAAGGGTATCCTTTTTCTGTAGTCTACTTTAGTAGGGGAACGCTCCCAACCAAAAAGTGGGTGAAAGGGCACTTAGGGAATAAACCGCCTAGCAGCTGGCGCAGGACTGCCCATCCACATGTCAGTGCCATGGCACCGCATTGCCACGAAGCTTGAAGTCATCGAGAAAGGATTGCGGCACCTGCGGCCCCATGCGGCCCCCAAAGGAACCGTCCCGCGCAGCCCATCGGATTCAACCCTCCGCTTCACCCGGTTTCCGTAAGAGGCCTTCTTATTTTGGGGAGGGAAGGTGGGCCTGGGCACGACTCAAGGGAAATCCGTCTGCTCAACAAACACGCGTGGTCCACGGTTGCAACCGCCCCCCCCCCTCCAACGGGGGAGAAACAAACAACACCAGCCCAGGGTTACCTGACCAAAGGGGCCGTTTCAAGGGGAAGCTCTAGATTCTAGGGGTTGATTCCCCATTCTTTTCCACCATCGTTCTTTTCAAAAACCGGCTGTTTCTTTTGGGTTTTTGATGGTTTCCTGAAACGAAGGATCCCTGGAAAGAATCAAAATGGAAGATACCCCTAGAGAAGTGGAACGCCGAACCTCCCCCCCCAACGGCCCTGAAAGCATCTGCGTTCTGTGCTCATGTTGCGCCTCCGCGCGGATCTCTAGCAGCGGTGCGCCCATGCACCTCAATTTGGGCCGAAGAGCTGTTGGGGGGGCCTCGCGCGATCAAAAGCTGCCATTTGCTTTTTCCCCCGGAAAAAATGAGAAAATATGCCCAGTAGTGATAGATTCCAACTTTAAAACCAACAGGGGAACATAAAACAAATATTCATTTCAGCAAATGGAAGAAAGGGAAAACACGGGTCGGGACTCCTGGACGCGACAAAGTGCCTGGCAACGGAACTGGATCCCCCACACTCTGCTTGAAAAGGCGAGGCGTGTCACGGCAAGGCGAGGCAAACCAAACACGTGAACATCCACCAGGTTGCTGGACCCCTTAGAGCTGCCTTTGGTTTGTGGAAATCATCCAAGAAGGGGTTCAGGGGTGCCCTGGTTGTGGAAAATACTGCTGGAAAATGACAGCTTGTCCAGTAGCCAAACTGATCAGATTCTCACTATGTGCAAGCAAGCAGGTTGCAATGTTGAATGTCAAGAACTCACTTCCTGGGTGGATGGGCCAAGAAGAGTTCAAACTTTTTGTGTACCATGGTCTTTCCACAAGGTTTAAGGTCCATGGAACTCAGGGAGTGAGAGAAGCAAGCCAAAAGCAGGGCAATCCGTCTTATGAAAGCTGAATCCAAGGTCTTTACATTTGATGGATGCCGCCGGGTACCCACAAAACACCCCTTGGTGAAGTAGGGGATGGCCAGACTAAAACCTTTGTGCGGTAGGGAGTAGTTTCGTGGTTCTGGTTTGCGTGGGTTACCCTCCCATCTACCATGGAACTGACTGAGGGGGCTCTCCTCAGATCCCCTCAAAGTCGAACACTTGTGCTCGGTTGCTTTCTGCTCCCCTGCTAAAAGTGAATCACTTTTAGTGGTTTAGTGGAAAACCCATTAGTTGGCAAAAAGTTAAAGTCCTAAGAGCCAAGCAAAATGCCCCAAAGTGTGGGTTAAATTCGGAAACCCAACCACTACACCAGCTTAAACCACTAAACCTAAGGAACCGGACGGCTGGCAACCGCCAAGGCACCAGGAGGGGAGCCACAAATGGCCATGCGTCAAAACCCAAATCGTACCCCCAGTGAACATCCCAATCCCCACTAAAGTTCTCGCTAAAATGGGTGGTGCACCTATCCCAAAAATGGGATCCCTTTTCTTTTTTTTCAAGCCACAGCCAAATGGCCAGACTCATTGTTGAAACCGTCTGCCTTCTCCTTGTGCTGCTTCCAATCCAAGCCTGACTTTGGACCATTTTTTAGACTTTGAACCATGGCCAAATTTTGGCACTTCCAGCTCTCTGGGAAGTCGGCAGGAGCCGCTGGCACGGCGAGTTTGGCCTCAGCGCGATCCCCGCCGCATCTCCTGAAAACGGTTTGGATGTGGAACCCGAATCTGTGGAAACACCACTGTAGGATATTTAAGGTGTTCTAAAAGCGTACAAAAAGAACCTGCAAAAAGGAAACGATGGTCTAATCCACGAAAAGCGCGCGCAGCCAAACCGTTTTCCAGATTCTCAACCGGTGATACATTCTGAATTCACACGATTCCCCCAAGAAGGGGTTTCAGCGCATGGTTCTCCAACTTTTGGAAGTCTCCTCGGGTCAACTCAGTCGCCCCTGAGGCACCTGACAGGAAAGTCCCTTTAAACGGAAATTGGTCTTCCAGGTACCTTCCCACAGGCGCTGTGTCTATTTGGGCGGAAGAGCCACTTCTTTCTTCTTTTTCTTTGTGTCGCCACTACCCAAGATGAGCCATATCAGGGAAACCAAGGTTAAAAGCTCGATTCGCGCTGGGCAAGTAAGCCTTAGCAGAAACCATCGTGTTTTGAGCAGATTGATTCCCCCCTTTCCAGTGGGCAGAACCTTCTTGTCCACTTCCGTGATGAGAAAGAGGCACTCCACCCCTCCCCTCCACCCTTTTCTCTTTCTTTCTCTTTCTCTCTATCTCTCTCTCGCTCTCTCTCTCCCTCCCCCTGTGCACGCACGCACACCATACACGCACCCTAATGCGCGGCCTGGGAGATCGCAAAGGGGCACGAGCATTCGTTTCACTCGGACGGGAACTAGTCTTGCTTGCGAGGTTTTTGCCGAACACTTAAAGGGGCAGGGTACGTAGTAAGTAGTTGGTAAGCCTGGTTGTCAACCCCTTAGGAGACTTGTAACCATGGCTTTTGTGTGTTACAACCAGTACCAGCACCCAATTGCCCCTTGGATCCGGCCTTAGGACACAGGAGCCCTCGGAAAAAAAAAAAAAAAAACAAAAAAAAAAAAAAAAAAACAAAAAAAAAAAAAAAAAAAAAAAAAAAAAAAAAAACGGCGGTCCACTGAGGCCGCAGCACGTCTGCAACGTTGCCCTCCATGGCTCATGGCTCGCGGTGAATCAGCGCGACAGCTTTTCAACGGTGCTGCCCTGAGGACTCGTTAACTCCTTCACTTCCGATTGTCTGACAATTGCTGAGTGGATGGCCCCAAAAAAGAGCCCAAACTTTGTATTTACCACTAAAATGGTCCAAACCCAGAAAGTTTAAAAAGTTCATGAACTCAGGAAGCGAGGATCGAGTGGAAAGAATTGTGCCCTGAGGCTTCTTGGACTCGTTCCGCTCGAGCGGACTGGCCAAAAAAGTCACCGAGCTTTCTTTTTTATGTACCACAAGAATGGCCCACACCCCAGAAGTGTCTACAGTCCGAAGCGGAACTTGGGAAGTGAGTGGATGACGGAAAGGAGATTTCAACCAGGAAAGGACTTACGGAAGATCTTTCAGAGGTCAAAAGCTTGGCGAAAAGACAAAGACGTTCAGAAGAACCAGGTGCACAAAAAACAGCAAGGGGAGGGTGACGCACCCGGCCGGAGACAGAAGCCGCATGCCAGAAAAAGAAAGGAATGATGGAAGTGCACTTTGATCACCTGGAAACTGCTTGAGAGCGCAAAGCTGAGCAACGGACACTGCTGAAGCATACCGCGCACTTCCGAGGATCATCCAATCTGTGAAACAAACACCTAAACTTCCATTTGCTTAAGTCCAGTAGGAAAAAACATTTCCAGTAGTGAGTCATTCCTTTTTAAAGCCAAGAGGGGGAAAAACAAATAATATTCTTGAGCAAATGGAAGTAAAGCAGCGAAAGCAACCATGAATCAATGAAGTACTGAGTTCCCAGTTACTAGGTTTCCAAGTTGCAGTCATTCGTCACGCGGGACACGCCCGACGTCCCGCAAAGCAAAAACCCAAACAGTGTCAACAGGGCTCCCTGAATTTTCAACCTGATAACATCACCCCCAATAAGGGACACTCACCTTTCATGGGCCAACAAGGTGACGTTTAAAGCCATCAAAACGGGAAATCTAGGGAGCCCTGGTCAAGGTTTGCCGAAACATTGTTCTGCGGGCCACCCTAACCCACGCCTGACATGCACAGGAATGCATGTGTTCACGCTCACAAGAAAAGCATACGTGCTGATAACGCTGTTCTCGCGGAGCTGCCAAATCTTCCTTGGGTTGCCTCAAAGTGAGGGATTATCACTCCCCACAACTCCTTGTCCAGGCAGAAACACATGATCAAGAAACATGGGTTGGGGCTCCCCCAGTGTGTCAGTTGGGTGAGTTGGTAGATGGCACACTTCCAACCCGGTTTTGGTCACTCGTCATCCCCCTGATCTTATCCAGAAACTTGCGGCATCCACTTTCCTGGCTGCGCGGCCTGGACTGTCGTTCCCTAAGCCACGGAGAAACGAGTCGCTCCGAGATCGCAACGCGTCGCTCGTTGCCGGCGGCCTTCCTTGAACTTCCAAAAACTTCCAACCTTCCTATGAATCTTGCCGCGCTGCGCTAGGCCGGGAATGAGAAATGGAGTGACCCCGATTTAAGCCATCCAAGTGGTGGTTTCTTTTAAGGGGCCCCTCGAAACGTTCCCTCATTCCCTACTGAGCAGCAGCAAGGAATATCACCTCAGCTTGAATTGGCCTTTCCAACCGTTGGTGTTAAACATCAGCAGGCCTTGGCAACTTTAGAACTGAGTGGCTGGCCGGTGAAACTTCCAAGTGCAGCTCATTTCTTCTTGATGACCATGAAGTAGACAATAACTACAACGGTGACGGTGAGGATAACCACCATACACCACAAGGCTGCTTTCTTGGCCTGCAGTCGATGCAACTCCAGGCGCTATCTGCATAACAGCACTCCAAAACAAAACACAAGCGCACATAAACGCCACCACCCAAAGCCCCACCACCATGCAGCATACCACAGAAAACACCACCAACCAAACCCCCACCACCATGCAGCATACCACCAAAAAAAAAAAACACCAACCAAACCCCCACCACCATGCAGCATACCACATAAACACCACCAACCAAACCCCCACCACCATGCAGCATACCACATAAACACCACCAACTAAACCCCCACCACCATGCAGCATACCACATAAACACCACCAACCAAACCCCCACCACCATGCAGCATACCACATAAACACCACCAACCAAACCCCCACCACCATGCAGCATACCACATAAACAACCACCAACCAAACCCCCACCACCATGCAGCATACCACATAAACACCACCAACCAAACCCCCCACCACCATGCGGCATACCACATAAACACCACCAACCAAACCCCCACCACCATGCAGCATACCACATAAACAACCACCAACCAAACCCCCACCACCATGCAGCATACCACATAAACACCACCAACCAAACCCCCCACCACCATGCAGCATACCACATAAACACCACCAACCAAACCCCCACCACCATGCAGCACACCCCAGAGCCATGTGGCCATCGCTCGCCGGTACATCTGGATCATCACGCGCCGCGCGCCAGAGATGTTGTCGTCGGTCGCTTGCATATGGCCACCGATTCGCTCGATGGTTTCCTCGGCACGGGCCAGGAAAACCTCTTCGCATACGGTTGACACGTGCCAGGGCCGGTGAAAACTCTTGGCGTACGGGTTGACACGTGCCATCACAGAAAGTTGTTCAAACTCATGAACACTTGGCCAGAAGCTCCCTGAGCCACTTGCTGTTGGAATCCAGGCTGTCTTATGTTCCCATCTCTGCTTAGTTTTAGCCCCCTGCACGTGCGGAGCCATTGCCAGGAGTCACATTAGGCCTACCAGCTCGGCCAAACTTTCGCTTTGCATGGTTGAACGGGATTTTGAAGAACCCAACGAAGAGCCAGACCGGTCACATTCGGGGGACCCCGCAAACACACCACCCCCGAAAATGGGGAAGGCTGAATTAGACCGCTGCCTCCAAACAGTCGCTTCATGGAAATCACCCCAAAGCACAAAGTGAAAGATTGGTGCTTCATTCGAGCACATTCTCAAAATGTTGCCTTGTCTTTCACGGAAGGCTTCGATTCCAAACTTTGGACCCGGGCTGCTGGGTTTTTACTGGTGGGTTGACCAACCTACGAAGGCAACTTTATGGATCCGTTCCTTTCCCCAGGCCTTGACATCCTAAGTACCCAAGCTCAATCACGTTTTTGCCTGGCTTTTTGCGGGAACCAAAGCAGTCGTGAGAACGCTCTGTGACCAGCTCAAGCGATTCCCAGTTCCAACTCTCTCGGTCCAAAGTGACATCCTAGCTACCCCCAAGAGGCTTGAACCGGAACGGCACCGCGTGAACCAAAAGTATTTTGCAAAAAACCCCTCGAAATGTTCACTTCCGCCCAGCTTTTGCGATTCGGGCTGCCCGTGCCCTCAGATCCCAACTGCTTAAAGTGACTAACTAACTCTTAGTGGGTTAAGTTTGACAACCACTAAACCCTAAAAGGATCCTAAGAGGCTTTTAGAACCCGACGGCTGGACCAAGGATTTGGATTGGCTCAGTTCGTTTCTTTCCAGCGGCTCGCTGTCGCGCCAACTCGCTCAGCGTCTGGAAGCTCACCTCCTCTGTCTCCTGAGCTTGGCGAGGCACTCTCGCCGGCTCGGTGTGGCGAAATCTGCGAAGCCCTGCTAAAAGCTTTGCATTTGGTGGTTTCATACGGAAAACCTTTGTTTGGTTGGCAAAAACATTTTGAAGTCCTAACATCCCCTGGCAAAATGCAACAAAGTGAACCTGAATCAATGGTGCAAGTGATGTTGGTCCAAACATGGCATTGCCTCTTGGCCCAAAGAAGGGGGAACCGCAATGACCCCTGTGGCATAGGCTCATGGTCGTATGTCGTCGAGCGAGCCTGAATGGACAATGCTCCACCAGGTGATTCGGTGTCAACTTGGGGGGACTCGGCTTGCAAAGCAACACCAAATGGAGTCACGATTCTCAACCAACTGCTCATCGATCGGTTGCTCAGGTCCAAAGAAAAGCAGGGCTGGTCTGTGTGCAGAGGTGCTAGTGGAAACCCCATTTGGATGGCGCTCAGAAGCGAAACCTAAAGGGAACCAAACATCTGCGGCAGTATATTAAACATCTGGGGGTGAATTCTAACGGGGAAAACCTCTGGTGGACGCTATTTGGGTGGGGATTTATGTCCACCAGCTTTTGAAGTGGACCCTCATTAAAATTTATGGCCATCTGGAAAAGTCATACTAAGTCAAACAAAAGAGCTCCATATCTCGGCCGCCTTCGTTGGGCGCCCTGCCACGATCATTGGCCCCTTGCCTCTGCTACACAAAAAGTTCTCCGCCCCGAACGCGACCCAACAAAAACAACAACAGAGGGGTTGAAAAGAGCGAGCAGCGAAATCTGGGAAGCCACTCCAAATTTGGCACGTCCGATGTTTCGGACTTTCGTTTGCCTTGAGCCCTTGAGCCCAGCGAGGTGGATAGAACGCGTCTCTTTTTTGAGGGCATGACCCTTGTTTAAGGGAAACCGACCGTTTGGAGGTCCGAATCCTAAAAACAAGACACCCCCATATGCCGGGGTTGGCCAAATAGACAGTTCTTGCCAGCGCCCTTCTTGAAACTTCAAAACCACAAATGCCCTGGCACTCCTTTGACCACAGAACCTCTCTCCCTCTAATTCTCCTCGCCCAGCATCGCCCTCTCCCCCTCCAAGCCGAATTCAAGCGACGCCATTGACCGTTTATAAGCACAAATTTGGGGGGTTCCCATCAGGGTATCTGGCAGTCTGAACTGCTGCTATCCGACCGCAACGGAAAAGGTGGGCCCCCTTTGGGGCAACATGAATCTCACTTGCCCAAAGGACCGGCAAATAAAAGGTGATCACCTTATGGCACCTCTAAGAAAAAGGAACCCAACATGGAAACACCCACCAATGACCACTTTTTGCCACCTCCCAAAAATGGGAAGCCCAAAAGGGGAAAACCGAAAAAAACATCGACTCGCCTCGGGCCATCGAAATGGGAAACGCAGCAGATGGCCACTCTTCAATGGAATAAAACCCACCTAAACCAGCGGAACCCATCGACTTCTAGCCAACATCACCTAAAAAGGACGCCTGCCATTTGCGTTTTCGCCCCCTGAAAGCAAATAAATAACATCTTTACAGTAGTGAAATCGATTCCAACTTTAAAACCAACAGGGGAACATACAAAATAAATATTATATATATTCTGAAGCACATGGGCGCCTACGCTAGTGCCGTCCAGGGCACCAAAGCGGAGCGCGAGGCTCCCTGCAGCCGGCGCGCGGCCTCCTCCAACTTCCGCTCACCTCCAGCTGGACGCGACCAGCTCGTGGCAGCGAAAAACGCGGCATTCGACCCGCACAACTGATTGCTTGGTTGACGTTGGGTTTGGGGAGCAACAACAAATGGTTTAGCAGCTCAGTGGTTGCATTTCCTTTCGAAAATATGTTTGTGTCGAATTTGATAAAGAAATATAGAAAGCTAAAGATGAAGATCATTTCAACCACTAAACCACAATAAGCAAACATGTAAAATGTTTCCCAACAACAACCATGCCATTGCTACGGTTGCAAAACTGGGCTGTCCGTTTTATGATCCCCCGCGAAAAGTGAATAACTCTTAGTGGGTGAAATGGGAATCCAACCGAAGGGCATGGCTGGGAACCACCGAGAATACACGTTGTTTGTTTTTTTGCAGCCCCCTACTGCAAAACACTTTGCTTTTTGCAGCCCCCTACTAAAATGAACAGAACCAAAGAACTAAAAAACAAACAAAACACATGCCAAGAACAGTGAAGCTGCTTAGAAAAGTGGTCAGCAAGCCTAGTGAAACAACCTGCTTACCGGGGTGAACCAAAGGAACCTCACCAAACAGGTCGATTTTTCGCTTGGAACGTCAAGGGGCAATCGATTCGCTTCAGGTAAGTGGTGATCGTCAGCCTGATGAGTTATAGCTCCCACAAAGCTTGGGTGCTGTAGATCCCCTAGCAAAAAGTTCAACCTTTTGGCTGGTGAAAAGGAAATATGAGGGGAATCCAAAAAGTTAGAGCCTAAAGATCCAACCCACTGGCAGTAGAGAAAAGCTCACCCCGTGATGGGGCCAAAGGAGTCCACGAAAACGGTCCAAACATGTCCAAACATGTCCAAAAAAATTACAGAGCCATTGATGGGTAGTCTAAGTGGGCTAGGTGCTCCAGATTTGAGAGGTTAGAATAAGTTGGTACTTTTTCCTTTTCTTCTGTAGTCTATTTTAAATAGGGTTCGGAACCCTCCCAACCAAAAAAGTGGGTGAGAAAGGGCACCTAACTGGGGCCCAGTAGGTTATGACCACGCTTACTTCGCACTTTCTAAGCACCCCGTCGCGCCTTTAAGTAGGGGCTTCCCATGGTTGTCAGGCCCCTTCCCGAGGAGGGGACCCCAACAAAGAGGACCCAAAAGGAATTAGCCCCCCAATAGGCTTTGTCGCTATTGGGCCCTACTTCTCGCATACTGGGAGGATTGAGAGGGGGGGCCCAGTGGGAGGCCGTTGACAACCAGAGGATGTTGGAGGGTTGCTGCTTTCATCCAACGTATATTTGTTGCTGGCTCTTGCTGTGACATAGACATACAAAGGGAAAACATAATGGCCGAGTCATGCTGCAGGTCCCAGCTTGCGCTAGACCTCTTCAGTCCTAGCCGCCTGGCAACATAGTGCCACCGGTAAATGATTAGAAACTCATGGCATCTACTTTCACCAAGCTGACCTAAAACGTCCACTTGCCTAAGCCCGCTGGAAAACAAACATCCAGTAGTGATACATTCCCTTTAAAACCAAAAAGGGAAAATAAATAATACAGTGGGTGGACGAAATCCTGCACCGCTTTGAAACCATAGCAAGCCATGGTTTGTTGGTATTTACAGGGGAAGCGAATCACCCCAGGGTATTTTTCTTGGCGGTGCGTAATGGATTTCGCAACCATCCACAGTATTCTTAAGCAAATGGAAGAAACAGGACACCCATGCCTTCACTTGGGTGCTGTAGATCCCCTAGCAAAACAAATATAACTTTTTGCTGGTGAAAAGGACATATGAGGGGAATCCAAAAAGTTAAAGTCTAAAGATCCAACCCAATAGCAGTAGAGTTCATCGCGAAACAGCTCACTGCTTCGAACGCCCGTTTCCCCTGCGAGCCGCTGCTGAGCAATGAGACGTCCCGCGTGTCCGCCATGGCGCGGGCGGCCACTCGGGCGGATGGGTCGCCGCGGGGTCAGCAGATCTTGGCGTTCCGAACTTGCTGCTCGCAGGGCTAGCTGAGATGCCAGCTACAAAATTCGGAGTGAAACCTGTGGCCTTCCTCCTGATGTGCATTTGCGAATCTTTTGTCCGCCCTATTCGCGAGGTTTGAGCTTTGGGCTGACTCCCAAGTCTTTGACGTACGCATCCCACGCATCCCTCGCAAAGGACCAACTCACTGGCAGGCGACAAGCCAGAGCCAGTGGACAAAAGGGGAGGCTCTCCCTGAGCGCAGTTAAGTTTCTCCAAATGAACTTGGTTGACGTTGGAAAGGGAGCAACAATTTGAACACTTTAGCAGCTAAGTGGTTGGATTTCCCACTAAACCACAATAAGCAAAAATGTGATATGTTTCCCAACAACAACCATGTTTTGGCGCTACAAAGAAAAGTTGAAGCATTTGACAAATCCCCTTCCAATGTCTATGAGAACGCCACCCACATCGGACCAATTCCTATGACTTCCATTTGCTTAAGACCCCTGGCGGAAAAAAACAAAAAAAAAACATGTTTCCAGTAGCGATAAGTTCCTTTTAAAACCAACAAGGGAAAATAATAATGAACTTAAGCAACTGAACACTAAACACTAAACACTACCACTAAGGGAACCGGACGGCTGGGCTTGCCACCAAGTCCTAAGAGAACCGGGTGCAACTTGAAACCGCCAGCCACCGCTCGGCGCTCGCTTTTGGCTTTCGCATCGCTACAGCGTGTGCTCCCAGGAGTCCCAACCCCGGCCTTCCGCGTTCGTTCGAACGCGCCTGGACCTCGGTGTCCAGTTGGCAGGTGTCGGGTCTCTTCCATTTGCTGCTTCAGTCCACGGGAGAAGATGTTTTATTATTATTACTACTATTACTATTATGATTATTATAACTATTGTTTTGTTTGAATCATCTTGAACATAAAACAATCAAACACAATGAGAAAATATGTCCAGCCGTGAAATCGATACCAACTTTAAAAATAACCGAAGAAATTAAAGCATGGTCTTCAGCAAATGGAAGGTGTTTGCGGGGTTTTGCATTTGGAGTCTATGGCCCTGATGATCCATTCGCACGGAATTCCGACCAAAACTGAAATGATGGTTGGGTGGTCCAAGCTTGCTGAAAGACGAAAAACAATGTGCTTACAAGGGGATCCCCTAAAGTCTGCGCCCCCCAAGAGAGCTGTCGCATCGAACAAAAAAAAACATCATTGAATCAACTGTTTGGAGGACCCCCCCCTTTTTCGGGATTCATGTTATTCAGCGGACTAGTCAACAAGTGTCAAGTTGGCGCGAAAAGGCAAGGGCATGGTCAATTGATCTCTGTTAGGCTAAAAGCACGGCCATTGGCAAAATAGGCAGCAAGCCATGATTGCATCTTTGAACGCTACCGCGTGGCTCACTGAGCCCATGTCTCCATTGAGGCTGCAGACTCTTCCTTGACTAGGTCCAATCCAGTAGAGAGGTTAGAATCAGGCCGCCAACTTTTTTTCTGTAGTCAATTTACGAGGGGAACCAAAAAAGGGCGAGAAAGGCACTTAGCTGGGAGACCTAGGTTGAGTTTGACGGGACATCCACACCACAGCTTTTGAGGCGGAGCGAAAGCCCGCGCCTAAGACACCGAAGAGACGAGCAACCGCAATATCGTCTGCCATTTGCTTAAGCCCCCTGGAAAAACATCCAGTAGTGATAGACTCCCTTTAAAACCAACAGGGGAAAATCACAAATATTCGTAAGCAAATGGAAGTCGCGGTCTCGGACTTGTTGTTCCTTAGGTGTGTGTATGTGTGTGATTTCGCCCTCCCACCAATCAACATGGGTTTCTGCTGTTTGGGCCTCCCTTTGAAAGGAAAATTGCCTTCCAGGGCCCCCCTCAGGTTTTATGTTATTTGGTGGAAGGGTATTTTATATTCTCTCTCTGCCGTTGCGGTATTTTATATTGGATGGCTTCTGTTTCTTGTCTTCTTCTTCCGGGATCCTTACATTGTACACCTGAACATTGCCGTGTAAATGGTGGTTTCCTTCGAACAAGCAACATGTTTCAAATGGTTGCAAAATGGAGATCTTTTAAGGAGCCTCTTCTTTTTTTTGGGGGGGAGGGTCTGCCTTGCGAGCTTCAAGCTCTGCGCATGGCCAGCTCCAAGCTCCAAGCTCCCCACCCCCAGGTGGCATTCAACTTCAGGAGCGGGACCGTTAGCTTCGGCTCCTCTGCGAACGGTAGGAGAAGCAAAAACGCGGTAGTGCAAATGCAAGCGCGATTCGAATCGTGTCAGGTGCCTCATTTTTAAACGCGCCCCCGTTCCAAAAAACAAGAAGCAACAAGCACCCCAAGCGAGTCATAATCACAACCCGGTATTGAAATGGCCTACCCATAACCATGGAAAGAATTAAGGAGGCGGAGATCCGCAGCTATTTATGGTTGAAATTGATCCTTACTAACCTTCATCTACCCGGGTTTTGATTGTGGATCTAATGATGTTCCAAATTGCACCAGCAATAAAACAGGGAAATTACCCCTAACAATCCCAAATCAACCAAAATAAACAAGGCTTTATCTGGACATAGGCTAAATAGGGTGATTCCGTGATTCCCCGGAGGGCGTAATCCCAAGGTGTCAATCCCTTTGGTGGACATGATTTAGGTGGTGATTTCTGCCCATCAAGCCTGTTCCTTATTGAAATTCATGGCCATTTGGCATTGGTGGTTTGGTGGTTCACGACAGGTTCCTACTTCTACAAGAGCCAGGGCTTCAAACCCAAGTCACCAATCCAAGCCACCAACCAAAGGACCTGATAGGCGTCAATTTGAAAAATGATACACATTTGGGTCTGTCTTTGTTCGGGGCTCGGTGTCCCTTGTGCTTTGGTGGTTTGAAAGGAACATCAAAAGGATAACCGGTCGCCATTTTGGGGGGGTCCAACTGGTACAAAGACACAGCCCATTGGAACAAATAGCCGGCACCGGTAAACCTCCATTTGCTTAAGTCCCCTCGGACAATATATAATTCCAGTATTGATAGATTGCCTTTAAAACCAACCGGGGAAAATAAAAAACTATTCTTACTGTAACCAAATGGAAGTAAAATGCTTGTTCTCTCGCCGTGCCAAGGCCTGATGGCCTCGTGTCAGTTGCCTGCCCGGCTGTTACCCCTGGCCAACTGGCCTGACCCCAAGCCGCGAAACCGTGCGTCAAACTCACAGCCGCCCGGAAAAAAGCACGGAGAACAAACAAACACACTCACACACACACACATGCCATCCGCAAATTAGTTGATTTCAATTGAGGCATCAAATTGGTCGACGGCATTTTTTCGCGGGGTGTCGAGTCCTTCCCAACCATTGCGAAAAAGGTGCCTATGGTAAATCATGGTCGCGTACTAACACCTCTTGCCAAGAAATCTTTCTGAAAGGCCGCCTGCCACTCTGACAATCCACTGCCAAAACCACCCAAAACCAACCAATCGGACCCCTGGGTTGATGAATTGTTCCCTTAGGCGACACCTCTGTCAGTACCAATGCTCTAGACGTGTAAAAACTCTGGATTCCACCAACTGCTGCGAGACTCGCTGCGATCTCGTCCATCCCTTCCTGAAAAGGAATGCAGACAATCATCACCATATGGAAGATCACCAGTCTTGAAACCGGTCAAAATTATGACGCCAGTCAGAGCTCTAAGCATTCCCGCAGAAATGGAATGACCCCAACCAAAACCCTCCCCTATGGCTCCCTTTAGAGGAATCCCCCCCCAAAAAAGGTTCATTCCCAAACCCTGGGTCATTATTGCTTGGTTGACTTTGGAAGGGGAGCAAGCAATTAGATTTTAGCTGTAAGTGGGGATATCCCACTAGACCACAATAATCAAAAATGTAAAATGTTTCCCAACAACAACCATGACCGGGTCATTCTCTGCCTATCGCCCCAGCAAATCCGCCGGAAAATGCAAAGCTCCTGCTCTTTGAGCGCATCCGCCAGCTCCTTGGCCTCCAGGGGAAGATCTTTGTGGGTTGGAATGGAGCCAACTTTGGAACATCTCGGTTGCTGTAGCGTTCCCCCCCGTCCGGGAAAACTGCAGAAAAAGGTCCAATGGGCAATCCTCCCCTGCAACAAATGCCAGAAATACCAAAATCATGTGGGTCCAATGGGCAATCCGACCTGTTTCCAAAAAAAAGTTAAAGTCCAAAGATCCAACCATCATCATGGACCAACCCCCAGCTTATCAACAGGGGGGGGTGTCCCTGGGTTTAGTGGGGCATCCGACCACTTTTTTCGGGAGGGGGGAGCCAAACCCCCCCAGCCAATTAATAAACTGGGGTTGATTCATATGGGGTCCACGTTAAAGCTACTCAGTTGTTCAGTGACCCTGGAAAAAACAGGGAAGCCTTTTTTGGGAAGACCATTTTAGTGGGGCAGCCACCAAAAAAAAAGAAGAAGAGGGAAACAGGGAGCCACTGAACAACTGAGGCTATTACACCTGTCAACATCAGCAGCGTCCACCGCGCCGTGACAGCGACGCCGTCCAAAGACTCCATCGGCCTTGCGCTTGCGAGGCTCCAAGGACCGGGGGAGCATCCCCCCGAACTGAAGGAGGGTGGGGGTACCCCAAGTCTTCCCCATGATTAAAAGGCTGTGGCTCAAACAGCCGGTACCAAAATGGAATCCTGGCAAGTAGAAACATGGACCAAAACCTCCTGTTAAATTTTGAGCCACGCCCAAAAGGAAAAATTGAAATGCAACTTCCAGGGGTCACCCCATTTATCCAAATTTCCTCTTTAAGGGGCTGGTTTTGGACCCCTTTCGTAACCAAAGGTAAGACTGTTCGCCGTCTGAACGCATTCCGCGCTGAAATTCGATGACACGCAGCTTCTGAGACTGCCCTGCCCTGTGGGCCCGACTTCGCTGGAAACAAAAAAAATCGGAGCGGAGCCGTCAGCCGGAGCTCCTGCCTTAAGGACCCAAGGGCAATGTGGCCATGGGAAAATAATTAACATATTCGCTTCAGCAAATAGAAGACTCCCAAAACCGGCAAATATGATTTTCATCCCCAAGAAAAGAAACATCATACTGTGGGTGGACGAAATCCCTTCGCACCACTTTGAAACCCAGAAGGTCTGTTGATTTTTTCAGGGGAAGCGAATCACCCCAGGGACTTTTTCAGGTGCGAAATGGACTTCGCAACCATCCACAATCTCACCCTCAAATGAGCTATCAAAACCTGGCAGTCTTTCATCTATAAAGAGCGAAAGCTTGCGCACCTTCTGGGGTGACACAAGTGCTTCGTATCCTTCATCTACCCGGAGCGCGATTTTGACATGTCTACTCTTGGTATGGTAGCTAAAAACTTTGTTTTTTGCAGACCCCCAGTAAAAACGAACAGAACCAACAAACTAAAAAACCAAAAACCATGCCAAGAACAGTGAAGTTGAAGACGCGCGGGGGACTGCAAGTCATGTCCCATGCAAGTCATGGTGTGTCGATCTTTTTAGGGTGCCCCTGTTATGGTATTGAAGGGAAGCTAAAAGGACAACCACTCTTTGACTTCCCGAATTTTGCGACACACACACACACATCTCAGCAATGAATCTGACAAGGCCTATCCTCCATTTCAAAGGTGCTCCCAACATCCGATCATGCAATCGTCACGAGGGCAACAGCTCTTGTTGTCTTGGAAAAGGCATCGGCGTCTTTGGTGGCCACTGCGTTTACTCCTTTGTTATTTTTGCTATTACTTTACCATCTCCAAGGACTCAGTACGGCAGAAACACTGCAAAAAGCGGTTCCTGGCAGAAACACAACTCGTCACACATGTCCTCACAAAACCGCTGCGTGCTTTGACGGTGCCAGCATGCGTGCGGTCCCCAGCGCGTGCAGTGCGTCGGGTGTGCTTGCAATTTGGCCAGCGTGTGTGTGGCTATCAGCACCGATGGCATGGACAAGGGGCCCAATACGAGTGGTTGCTTGCTGGTGCTCAGGGAATGAGTGAATAAACCTGGGGGGGTCTAAAGGAAACCACCAAGAGCGCCAGCAGGAAAAGACACACCTCAAACACGCACACCCAAAATGGGTCTGTCTCGAGATTTGGTGCCCCCCACATAAAACCCACCATAAACCACCATAAAACTGCCATTTGCTTAAGCCCCCTGGAACAAAAAAAGCACATTTCCAGTAGTGATAGATTCCAACTTTAAAACCAACAGGGGAAAACAAAACATATTCTTAAGGAAATGGAAGAAAACCACCATAAAGCCATTTTGGGGTATTGCCCGGAAGTGGCGACCATTCGCCGACTCCCCGCGCCTCTCCGGCTCCCGAAATCTCTCGCAGGCCTTGGGCGCCAAGCGTGCCCTCATCCCAAAGGTTCTTTTGAGGGGGCGCGGTGACCCGGTGATGGACATCACCCAGACTAGGTCCTCCAGCAGAGAGGTTAGAATAAGGGTGCCAACTTTCTTCTGTAGTCTATTTTAGTAAGGGAACCCTTCCCCAGAAAAGGGTAAAAGGGCACTACTGGGGGACCTAGTACGACACATGTCCACCATGCACTTTTCAGGATGTTCCCCTTCGAATTCATGGCGAAACCACTTTTCAGGGGCTTTTTTTGACTCCGGAGGCTGTGCCGAACATCTTCTGAGCCTACTCCTGAATAGATTCATGGCGAATCGGGGTGTCATGGAGCCTTTTGGCTTCCGTTCGCATCCACGACTGTGGTTTTTGACGCACGGACTCGGGCAGTCGCATATATCTGACGCACGTGTTTTTTCCAACTGGAAGCTGGGCGCTCTGAGGCTCCTGGTGCTTGGCACAGAAGCAATGGCCTCCATTTGCTTAAGTCCCCTGGCAAACATGCAAATATGTCCAAACCAACAGGGGAGAATGAAACATATTCTTAAGCAAATGGAAGAGGGAACTCGGGCTTTGGCGGGAGCGCATTTCAACTGCGCCTCAACGGCATAACCAGCGGTTCGTCAAAGCTATCTGCTATGCCTACCTGCACTTCCTATTCCATGCAGGACTGGCTTCACAAAAAATGCAGCGAGTGTCATGGGAATTGGGCGGCTATCCAAAAAGTGAAGGGAGAAACACACCAAAGGAGAACTCTGTTTTGCTATTCTGCTTGTTGCATGGCTTGGAAGGTTTCAACAAAAGCCCTGTCGCCAACCAATTGAACTCCCCATTTCACGAACACGTCATGGTGTCTGGCCAGTCCTGTTTATGCTATCCAGGCTGCTGTTGTTTGCACAGGAAGTGCGTCTAGAGTTCTGGTGACTCTGGAGCCTTGCAAACCTTTGCAAACGATTTAATCGTCTACACGGGGCTCCACGATGTGAATTATCTTGGCAAGCTCTGGCTAAAAGACAGGGTTCTCTCCACATAACATGGCTCCGTCGCCTAGATTTCAATCCCTCCTCCTGCCTGCCTCGACTCTACACAGCTCAGGCGTGATGCAAGCCTTCGGGCTTTGGCTCATGACCCGTCTCTTGGTGACAATGGCGTTGACTCTGCCTATTTCAGACACGAAAGGCAGCCCGGCTGCGCAATAGCCTCAGCCTTGCTGTTCTTTCTTCTTTGGTCTGTACCTCGCGGTCAGGATGGAGACAGCCGTACTGCACCGCTAAAGCCTTTCCGAAGAACCGCTGTCAGAATGAGCACGCTGAACAAATCAAAGGTGGCTGACGAATTCAAAGGCTCTAGCATAAGTGCGTTGTGGGTCTTGATGTTGTTGCTGCTGTAGGCGCTGCTGTTGGTTGTTGGTTGTTAATCATTGCTTGTTGCTTCTTGCTTGTCAGTCGTGGGTCGTTGGTTGGTGGTCGTTGCTTGGTGGTTGTTGTTTGTTCGTTGGTGTTGGTAGTTGGCCGCTGTTGGTTGTTGTTGGTTGTTGTTGGTTGGCTGGTTGTCGGTTGGTTGGTTGGTTGGTTGGTTGGTTGGTTGGTTGGTTGGTTGGTTGGTCGGTCGGTCGGTGGGTCGGTCGGTCGGTCGGTTGGTTGGGTCGGTTGTCGGTTGTTGGTTGCTGGTTGCTGGTTGTTGGTTGTTGCTATTGCTATTGTTGTTGTTGTTGCTGCTGCTGCTGCTGCTGCTGCTGCTGCTGCTGTTGCTGCCTCTGCTGCCGCCGCCGCGCGGCCATTTTTGTTTTTGTTGCTGTTGTTGCTGCTGTTGCTGCTGTTGCTGTAGTTGCTGTTGTTGTTGCTGCTGTTGTTGTTGCTGCTGCTGCTGTTGTTGGTGGTGGCGGCGGGTGGTGGTTACTTTCTATTTGTTTCTTCTTGCTGTTGTTCTTCTTCTTCTTCTTCTTCTTCTTCTTATCTTCTTGTTCTTGTTGTTGTTGTGGTGGCCATTGCCGCATTTGCCGTCGCTGCCGTTCCTTCCCCAAGGGGTCTCCGCAGCTGTGAGGTATGACTACGGTGCTTCAAGCCTCTTCTGAACGCAGGCTCTGCAGGCAGAGGCGCTTTTCCAGTTCCTGAAATTCATCCCAGGAGATGTTGCCATCGTCAGAGCCGTCCAGCAGTGCAAAGACCACCCGGGCGGGGCCAAAGTATCCTTCGCATGGAAGCATTTGCACGTAACAAAGATCACACCTGAGACACCTGAGTGAAGGAATCATCAAGTTAAGGGATTCACCATGGGTGAGCTCGTTCTCCCCCGATCGGTGAGCTCGTTTTTCCCCGACCGGGTCGCTTGCCACGGCGGAAAGCATGCGCTGGAATGAACGCCAAAGATCCGCCCGCCACAGCATTCCGAAGTTTCTGTTCACCAGCGGCTAACGCCACTTTTTACCCCTTTCAAGGTGGTTTGACTGGTTTAAGTAGCCCAGGACCTTCGCAAAAGCAGGCAAACCACCCAAATTGGCAAGGGTACCACAACCTAGCTAACCTTTGGAGCCCAGGTCCTCTTAACCTCAGCGATGGTTTTTGTTTCCGATCAAACAAATGGAGCCCTGGATCGCTCGGTTCGGCTGCGATCGATCCGGGTCCTATGCGCTTCACCGCGGAGAACCACTCGTCCTCAGACAGCTCCCCGCTGCCATCATCGTCCAGCTCATCCCAAGCAAACTCCAACTCATCCCCAAAGGCAAAGAAAAGGAACTGCACGAACTCCTGCGCGGAGCTTTGACGCAACATACCCAGAAGAAAACAAACCGGGTATTTTCCGGGGGTTTTTCAGGCAAAAGGCACTTGCCGAAGCTAAGCCGGGCTTTGTGTCAAAGTTGATCCTGCAGAGGCAAAGGCATGCAGGCATGATGTCTCGGGCCCCATTGTACCATGATCAAAATCACCCCTTAAATGGCAGGTGAAAGGTAATCAAGCCCAGCTTGATGGACACAGAAACTCGCAAAATCCAGCTGGTGGTTTGAAGGGAGCCAAGGAGCTGGGGGTAGTCGAAAGGTATCTTTCCTGACTTCCAGTGTAACTGTTTGGCGTCTTGCATTTTCTTCTTGCATCTTTCGCCACAAGCTGCTTGTGGCTGCTGAGCATCAGCCTGGACTTACCTATTAACATGGAACCTGACAGGGGTCTCTTCAACAGGAAAATTGTCTTCCAGGACCTGTCAGGTTCCATGTTCATTGGTGGGCGAATAAGCCTTTTGTGACCTGCCAAGTCTCATGAGAGTACATCTGCAACGGAGGTCAAGTCGAGTTTCATACGAAACCTCCCGGGACTCCCTACTTGTGGCGAGACTTATGTCACGCATGATGTGAAACAAGGGCATTGCCCGACTCCAAAAAGTTGAGCCGTCATCTTGTCTAGACCCGGAGCGAGCGAACTGCCACAAGTTCACAGGAATGGAAAGGCCATCTAGGTCCTCCAGTAGAGAGGTTAGAATAAGGGTACCCTTTTTTCTGTTGTCTATTTTAATAGGGAACCCTCCCCCCAAAAAGAAACGGTAAAAGGGCACTGGGGAACCTAGCCATGGACAACCCAAAAGATATGCAAGGAAAGTGCCACCTGTCAGGGTGCTCGGCGTGGTTTGTAAAGTCTTATGAGAATACAGCTTCAACAGGCCTTGGTGACGGCAATCCATACTCAGCTTCGAAGGCGTGCGGCAATCGGGTTGACTTTACTGGGCTGTCTGCTTTCAGATCCCCCGCTAAAAGTGAACAACTTTTAGCGGGTTAAATTCGGAAATCCAACCACTAAACATTAACAAGCCAAAAGGCTAAGGAACCGGATGGCTGGGAGCCACCAAGTTTAGAGACGGACCCAAAAAGGCCATCACCCCACTCACGACACCGGCACGTGCCTGGATGCTCAGCACAAACCTTGGCCCGGACCGCTTCGCGCGTTTCGTGCAACGACATCCCTTGCATTAGGCTTCGCCCGCCCCTTGTGCAGTGGTTCGTTCCACGAAAAGCTTTATCTTGGCTGCTGTTGACCCCTCCGCAAAAATACTGTGGATTCAATATAATTAGAAAATCCTGAAGCTCCCAAAAGGTTGAAGTCTAAAGATCCAACCCAGGTAGCGCCAAGCGCGTGTACTGCCAAGCAAGCGGCTCTTTCCACAGCTGGCCCAGAATCTGCCACTCCTGCAGCGAAACGTTGCCTTCACCGCCAGGATCCAAATACCTCGCTCGGCAAGCAAAAAGCAGCAAGAAGGTCGCAACCACAACAAAAAGCTGCGCCCGCCAACGATAAAGTTTGTTGTGAACCGCCAAAAACGCGCGTTTGCATGGTGTCGGAGCCAACAACAACAGCGTCTGACAGCAGAGTCTGCAACAGCAGCAGCAGCAGCGGCAACGGCAACCTTCGCAGCGCTCGTAACAACAACAGGAGCAATGGCATCAACAGCAGCAGCTGCACTGCAGCAGTTGAGCAGCCAATATTGCAAGACATGAGCTCCGAGCACGCCCAACCAAAGGGGGCCACGGGCTTTGGGGAGGAAGCTGCAGCCCAATAGGCCTTGATGTGTGGACTTATTTTTTCTGTCAATGAGAACTCTGAGATGTCGGGCCGTGGAGTGAAAAACCTAGTAAATTACTGAGGGCGGGGCACAAGCCCCAAACATGTAGGATTCTTGCTCAATGAGACACCCCGCACCCTATTCAGCAATTTGGGGTTTCTCCTGGTTCCCATTGTGCGGGTCTGGGTCCATTAAATTGACATCCTCAAAACTACTTGCTAGATGGCTTAAACGGAAACAGACCCCAAAATAAATTTGGAGCACTTCTCACATGTTCACTTGAGCGGACCCATCGCTAAGTGCATGCATCTTGGTGTTGCGCTCCCCCCTCTCAGTGGCGTCGCATGAAACCAACATAAAAAACAAACAACTTTGTTGGGCCCCTCTACTTTGGTACTGGCCCCCCAAAAGTGAGATGGAGTTGAGGTGCCTGAAGACGGCACCGATTCGCTCCTTCTCATTGGCGCCTTTGAACCTGAGCGATGCGATGCTTCGGGGGAAAAAAAACCAAAAACTCCCTCTGGTGCCTTGGATTGGCGGCTTGGAGCTTAGGGGGCGTTTCCCCTTTTGGTTTCATCCCCCGACAGAGGTTCAAACATCTCCAAGAACAAGTGAGGGTATAATATGATGATTCATTGCATGCCAACTCCCTAAAAACAATTGTAAACATAGGCGATCTTTTGGTAAAAACAAAAGACGGCCCTGGTAAATGGAATGAAGCCAATCTAAACCAGTGCCCTCAACTTTTTTTTTGCAAACTAACCTATACATGTTGCGTGTACGGAGCGATGTGTGGTTAGAAGGTATCTTTATTTGGGGAGAGCCCGTCCTCTTCAGTTACCCTCCACTTTCCGGTGGAAGTGGATTGCCTGGGGTGTTGGAAAGATGGTGGCAGGGCTTGCACCTGAGGATTCACATGGACCTCAGAAAGCATCGTTCATTGGAGGCGGTTCCTTTTTGGGGGAGCTCTTTTCGGCTTCGTTGATTGCTGGGGGTGGGTGTGTGCGTGTGTGTGTGTGTGTGTGTGTGTGTGTGTGTGTGTGTGTGTGTGTGTGTGTGTGTGTGTGTGTGTGTGTGTGTGTGTGTGTGTGTGTGTGTGTGTGTGTGTGTGTGTGTGTGTGTGTGTGTGTGTGTGTGTGTGTGTGCGTGCGTGCGTGCGTGCGTGCGTGCGTGCGTGCGTGCGTGCGTGCGTGCGTGCGTGCGTGCGTGCGTGCGTGCGTGCGTGCGTGCGTGCGTGCGTGCGTGCGTGCGTGCGTGCGTGCGTGCGTGCGTGCGTGCGTGCGTGCGTGCGTGCGTGCGTGCGTGCGTGCGTGCGTGCGTGCGTGCGTGCGTGCGTGCGTGCGTGCGTGCGTGCGTGCGTGCGTGCGTGCGTGCGTGCGTGCGTGCGTGCGTGGGTGCGTGTGTGTGTGTGTGTGGGTGCGTGCGTGCGTGCGTGCGTGCGTGCGTGCGTGCGTGCGTGGGTGGGTGGGTGGGTGGGTGGGTGGGTGGGTGGGTGAGGGGATACGTCTCAGCACTTGGTTTCACAGCGCCCCTGCAAGCCTCAGTGTCGCAACATCATTGCCAAGCCCATAGCCGAGTGCAGCACAGCGGCGACGCCGCCATCCCCCAAGAAACAACAAAAAAACAACAACCAACAAACCAAACAAACAAAAACAACAACCAAACACACAAACAAACAAACAAGCAAGGAGACCAAAAAGCAAAGCAAGCAAACAAACGATCAAGCAAGCAAACAAGAAACAAAGGAGCGAATTCGCGCGCAAATGCCCTGGGCATTGGACGTAGCCACCTTCGCAACATGCGCACGTGTCCAAGTTCGGCGTGCCTGGTGCAAGCAAATATGATGGCTGTCTCTGGTGCTGTCCAGCGCAACTGGGCGGGAAATACGTTGGAGGCCTGGACAAGTTGCCCAGGGTGCTCCATCTGGAGTGGTGTCCCTTCAGAGAAATCGGATATGGGCTAGCTAGGCCCACCACAAAAAAACAGGCCCCTTGTCGGAGATAGCACTAGATCAGTCTTTCGCCATCTCGCGGGCGGGACTGAACATAACACTTTTCGGGACCATGACAAAAAGGGAAAAACGCACTCCCTGCGTTGATGGGCCAAACAGAGTCAAAACTTTTCATTTACCACTAGAGCGGTCCAAACCCGAAAAGCTTAAGGTCCATGAGCTCAGGAAGTGAGTCAAATGGAAAGCCACAAAGGTCAGGCTTTGGCAGCGCAAAATGGCCAAGTCGCTTGTGGCAGCCGATGTCACGGAGGCCAGCTTCGAACTCGCGCCTCGGTCAATGTGGAAAGCAGGGTCCGCCTTAGGCCCCTTTCGGGATCTGGGACCTGTTTTACCAAAATAAAAGGGACCCCCTTAAGGAGGGTCCATGATTTTTCCAAAGTGGTTTAAAAAGCAAACGAAGCCAAGAAGACCCTGTCGACACTTACAACCTTTGAATACTGCGACCTTTTGATGTTGACCTTCTGGACCACTTTCTGCCAAGCTCCCAAAACGGTTGACCGTTGCACCTGCCAAGCCTTCAAAATGGCTTGGCTTAAGGCAGGTCGCAGAGTCAGCTCGCCGTTGCTGGTGGTGTTGCCGCCTTCCCCCTCCTTCACCCCGCCATCGATGTGATGAAAGGCCTCAGCTTGCTGAATTCCAACGGACGGGCATGTAGCAAAATCACGACTTGGACCCCACAAAACGTAGTTGTCCTTTGGTTTGCCCTGAAATCAAGCTGCAAAGCCGTACGTCTTTGATTTAAACTAATGAGCAGCGTCCTTTACGCCCTTGCTGCACGCGACGTGCGCTGAACACAGGCCGGCAGTTGCTTGCCTATGTCAGCGTTTGTTCTTCGTGATCAAACATGCGGAACAAAAATCGGCCAACGACATTACCACGTCCCTTCCTGATGCTGCAACACTTCCGCGGCCCTAACGCCACGCTCGATGCTGAACCCTTGAAACATAGTTGCCGCATGCAATCAATGTAAGAGTGGACGCCCCACCCTGCGGCACCATGGCGAAAGGGCAGAGGCCATGCTTAGATGCCCTTCTGACCAAAACAAAAAAACACGTTTACGTTCTTTGCCAAAGTGACTTTGTGAGAACTGGTACGCGCAGCGCCTTTTCCACTTATTGGCTTTTGGCTCTGTCTGGTCCAAAAGGCTTCTATGGGCTTGTCTTCAAATCGGGCACCCCGAGCCAGTTTCCCATTTGCCGCCCTTAACTTGGCAAAAGGGTTATCAACCAAGAGATCCATAGGGTTGATCAGTATTCCCTTCATCTCCAAAATGACCATGGGCAGCTTTTCCCATTTGGCTGCGGGTCAAAAATAGGTACCCAAATTGAAACCCTGGTAAATGGAACCAAGGACCAAAACCTGTGGTAAGAAAGGGCAGGTTGATTCGAGAGTGTTCTGGCCTCCACTTTTCCAGCGCCTTTGCAAGGTTGGCCAATTTCGGGGGGAAACTATCACCGTTTGTTTACCCATCCTCTTGGTTCTCCTTCTCATTGACTCATCCAGCCGAAACGGGTCTCTCTCTCTCCGCAGCCAACCCTATTCGCGTTCGCATGGGCCTCGTTGACGTTGTTGTAGCGGCTGATGAAGAACTCCAGGAGATCCAGCACGTCGGATCCCACTTCGTTCAGCCCCGTCCACCAGGCCACGTCTGCTTCCTGAAGCCGGGGGGGGGCGGTTACTTGGATCCTAGTAAAAGACTCGTTGCAAGTGGAGGGGGTTTGAGTACGCAGTCGTTTTGCGCCGCAGAAAAGAAACAAGCTTAAACATTGAAAGGTCCGCGTTTCAATCAGCCAGTCATTGAGGGCAATGGGCCTCAGCAAAAACTTGGTCAATTGGGGCCATCCCCAGAAGTGACACATCCAGAAAGAAAAATCAAGATCAAGGAGGTAGGCTGCAATATGCTGCAATCATCTGCATCTTCTCCAACTGCCTCCATTTGCTTTTTGTTTGCCCCTGAAAAAGTCGTGAAATCGATTCCCTTCAAACCCATCGGGAAAAAAAAGATATTCTTCAAATGGAACACTTTACCAAACCCAGAAATATGATTGGCTATTTGTTGGATCCCCAACAACAGGAACATCATAGGGTTTTCGCTACTTCTACCCCGTCGGTTTTCGCGCGCACCTAAAACGATCGCGAGGCCCATCGCGGTGCGGCCGATGCGGCCGAGGCTCCGAGAAGATGCTGTTGATAAAGCCGTAGGACTGCGCCAGCTTCTTCCCTTAGTCTTCCCCCCCCGAACCACCCCCCTCCATTGACATACCCCCAAAAAAGGGTTTCTCATGGGGGCTCCCCCTCCCCTCCCTCCCCCCCAGACCCCATGAGTTTCTGGATGCTTTCGACATACCCCGAAAGGATGCTTTGGGATTCCCCTTTGGGGTTCCTTCCGTTGGTTTGCGGGGGAGGTTTTCATGAGGCCGCCTTTGCTAGGGACACAGCCTTCGAGACACCATCAACTATCAGTACCTTTGCGCTCCTCTGGCTTCTAAATAAAGCCAGTAGAAGGGCTCAAAATAACTTACCCTCCCCACCGACTTGACTAACCAAAGGGGCTTTGTGCACGTCCATGGTAATTGGTGGGCAGTAATTACAAACATTATCCTTTTGTGGTTATCGTGGTTTAAAGTGCCCCACATCCATCCATTATAATTTCTCTGTTTGAGTTGTTTGGCCTTTGGATTTGTCAGAAGCAGGAGCCGCCGTGCTGCGTTCGGTGTTTACCAACCGGAACCTTGGCACCCTCGCTGGACTCCAGCTTGTTTCTTATCCGTGCGACAGGCAAGCCCTTGGTCTTCCAGTGGTCTTTCTATCCGTAGGCCATCACCCATTTTGGGCGTGCCACGAGCGGCAACACAGCTGAATTCCCAGTTTGCCGGTTTGATTAGGTGACCAAGAGGACGGGCTGCCTAAGCCTCCCAAAAGATGCATCCCGAAGGCATGAGGTGCATCAAGAGAAGCCCTTTTCTTCTCTGGCGTCAATTGATTCTAGTGGCATGTGGTTCTTCTGGCTGCGACTGTTATGTGTTTTCCTATGCCCTAGGGAGCTGGTGTATCAATCAACTGGGCTGAAATGGAACGACCGCTTTGACCTGGACGCCACCCCAGTACCATTTGGCTTGCTCGAGCCATGTTGAACTTCCATTTGCTTTTGCGCCCCGGGAACAAAACAAACACCAACAAAAACAATCCAGTCGTGATCGATTCCCCTTAAAAGCCAAACTGGGAAAAGCAACCGTAAAGCTTAATGGAAGTGAATGAAGGGTGTGTACGGCCGCTTTGTTTTGTGCCAGACTTTGGCAATGTGCAAACATCCAGATGTTTCGACCATTTCAGGCAGAACCCTC
Organism: Effrenium voratum; assembly: GCA_963377175.1. Classification (NCBI taxonomy): domain Eukaryota; class Dinophyceae; order Suessiales; family Symbiodiniaceae; genus Effrenium; species Effrenium voratum. The sequence goes on along the minus strand of CAUJNA010001724.1, from coordinate 433,288 downwards.
AACATCCCCTCCTCAATGTCGGGCTGGCATCCTCGGCATTCTACATTTGTTTTAGCATTTTTTCGTGGTGAAGTGAGTGCGCAGCAGCTTGTTCAGACTCTTGCTCTGCCCTTTCCTTCAGCCTGGGGAAAAATACATTCCAGTAGTGATAGATTCCCTTTAAAACCAAGCGGGGAAAACGGGAAAATCTTCATCTCAGCAACTGGAAGTGATCTGAGAGGTGGGAAAGGTCGCCATTTGTCCCCTTCATCTGAGAGGCGGTAGTCCACCTGTCGATCCTCTGGCGCGCACACCTCGGGCCAAAGGAATGGTGAGGCTGACATTTGGAGCATGGCCTGCAACGAGTTGGGTAAGTTGGAGAAAGCACCCCCCCGTTGAAAAACAACAAGCGACCTGCCTTTCAAAGAGGGACCTTGTTTGAAGGGCCCTGGTTTCCCTGAAAATCAACGCCATGCTTGTGTTCAAACAGCACAATGGTTTCAGCACGGGCTCAGCAAAACAGGGGGTGTTGTTGCAAAGGCACGACCAACTCACATGCGTTTGAAGCCCCGGACACTGCCGTCTTCCCCATGAGTTTCTCATAAGATTCCAAGGCACATATCTGCACTTGAAGGTGCCCGTGGTGGGCGCTTTGGCAAAATCCGCCCAACTTCTGGGGACACCCATCGTCATGGGGTCCGCATTGCCCTCCTCGTTGATCAAGGTATACTCGCGGATGTTGCCTTGGCAACCAACAGGGTTCCCTCTATATTATAGATATTTTTAGACCCAATCTCAAAACATCACCCACCAAGGGACACCCACCTTTCATGGGCCAAAAAAAGGTGGTGGTTAAAACCACCCAACAAGGAAATATAGGGCCCCATGACCAACGGGCATTGAAAATCGGATGTTCAGATTCTGCTCTGAGATATGAAGCAGCTTTGGACTGCAGCTGCCTAGCAAAGATCACCAACCCCCAAGGGGCCGAAGCAATGGCTTCCTATTGAGGCGATGTTCAAAGTGGGGGGATGCCAGATCCGATTTCGCAATCCATAGCGAGTCAAATGAAGCATTCAGGATTGATTTTGAGCATCCCAGCAGGCTTATCCTGAGAAAACATTGGGAGTAAAGTTTGGAGGAGGTTGGCATCCTCAACACAGGTTGTGTCCATCTGCCCCATATAAATCACGACGGGAACCCTTGATTCAGATTGGCCACAATTTCTACCGACCATCTTCGCACTAAATACATTGAACTGAAAGGAGGGAACAGGTGCTGCAACAAATCAAGACCCTTCTGGTTTTTTGTTCCGTGGTCGTACGTCCAATCTTCCCTTTGTTTGGGCTGCTAGGAATTGTATGTGTCACAATAGGAATTTTGGAACCCGATTCCCATTTGGGGGGTGTTATTTTGTTTTCTCCCCCGAGTTCCCTTTAAACTGGCACTGTTCTCATAACCCCTGCTAAAAAGAATGAATAACCTTTAGTGGCTTAAATTCGGACCCCCGACCACTAAACCGGCCAAAAACATCGAGACGCCTAAGCGGAACCAACCGGATGGCTGGGCCTGGGCTTGACGGGAGAAACGGGTACCAACCAATCCCTTTCCGGTTTTCCTTGGATCCGCTTGGATCCAACTATCCGCCCCATCCGCCCCATCCGCCCCATCCGCCGAGGCCGGCGCCATACTTCTCGTGCAGCGCTAAGTCCACCAGAATGGAGGCGCACATGCGCTGGTCGTTGTACTTGAGGTTGAGAACCTGAAAGAAGCAATTTCTTTGGGAAACCACATGTGAAAAAACCAAAGACTCGATTTGTTGTTGGGTGTTTTTAGAAGCGACCATTAAAAAGAGAAACAAACTGAGGGAAAGCCTTGGATGCTTTGACTCCGGAGAGCCTAGGGAGGACCATCCGTACAACAGCACTGCTGGCTGTTAAAGCTACGCGTCGGTGAAAAGTTCTTGGTTTCCTGTTGGCCTCCCAAACAAATGCCAAGAGCTCACTTACCCCGTTCGGACCTGGAAGTAAAAGGCGATCACCTTTTGGGGCCATGACGAATGGACCAAAATGGGAAAACCAAAAGGTCAAAAGGTTGATCGGCCTTGAGCAAGTGGGCTTTGCAAAACCAAAAGGCCGGGGATGGCGCGACCTTTGCCAAAAAAGCAACCAGTTTTAAGACAGCCTCGAAATAATCTCCCCTCTTGGTCTTGACTTGCGTTGTTTGTGCTGGAAAACCAGCTTCGGATTCTTTGCCACCCCTTGCTACCAGGCCCCTTTGAGACATGTGGATGAATCTCCCCTTTTGGGGGCCTCCCAAAGTGGCAGTAATGGAACTCACCAGTAACTTGTAACTGTTGAGGCGAACTCCAGTGACCAGAGAACAGCCGGCTGATCATCGAACAAAGCCAGCCTCTCCCCCTTTCCCCCAAAAAAGCAACCAAGGCGTCACCAGATTTTGCCTAGATCCTGCCCAGGCACGAACTTTGCGTTCTCGGGCTGCAGGAAGGGGAAGAAGGTGACGTAGCCCAACCGCGACCTCAGCCTGATCAGCTCCTCCTGGCTGGCTGGCTGGCTCGCTCGAATGGCTCGAGGGGGGTGAGCAAGGAGGTCAGTGGAAAAAAAAAAACGGCTGCACCCCTATACGACTCCCTTCCCCTTTTTCGGGGAGCACGGGAATTGAGGAGATTGGGGAAACAGCGGTGCTTTTGTTTTTTGTTTTTTGCTGGGGGGGCTTGAGAAACTGATTGCCCGCCCCATTTCACTGTCCTTTGGAAAAGAACTTTAGACTGGTGCCAAATGGCATGGCTTTCCGTGCCAAGATGGGCTTCAGTTAGGACTTCGTCACCCTCTAGAGGCTTGCCAAACTTGGCATTGCTACGCGAGCACCTTATTAGGGGCTGTCTTCTTTTAGGGACCAATGCTCTCCTTTAGGTTTCCCCCCAAAACACAAAAGGGATGCTCTTAAAAAAGACACCCCCCCCCCTTTTGCGACAAAACACACCTTTCTCAGAAAGAGGCTATTCTTCCCAGCAGGTTCTTCTTTGGGCTTTGACTAGCGGGCCCATGGCAAACCCGAAGGTGACAAATTCATTCGATCTTTCAACGCCTTCCTCGAAAAATAAAGGGCATACTTGCTCAATCTCTCTTGTGATCGAGTGGATTTGGCTTTTGTTCACCACAAAAATGGTCCAAACCCACACAGCGACTAAAGTCCAGGAGCTCAGGAAGTGAGTGATTGTCCCAGGATCCGGCCCTGAAAGATTTCCTACCCTCCCACCAACTAATATGAAAGTGCAAAAGGCACTTTCCAAGAGGAAAGTAGTCTTTCTACAGGGGTCTGTGCACTTCCATGTTAGCTGGTGGGAGGGTATCCCCAAATGACTCAACATCTGGAATCCAGAAATGGTGCCCCACCCTGGCTACATGGACAGCGCGTTTCTCGCTGCCCAAAAAACAGCAAGCCACCCACGCCCCACGCGCCCCGCGCCTCACTGTCGAAGCGGACGGTGAACTGCTTGGCGTTGTGCATGTCTATGACCTTGGAACATGTTGTGGCTCGGGGGGACCTTGGGGGTGACTTTAGATAATGGCAAACATAAACTGGGCTGTCCTCAAATCCCCCGCTAAAAGTGAATAAACTTTTAGTGGGTTAAGTTGAACTCCAACATCCCCCCTACCTTCAGGAGGAGGGGGGGTGGGGGGGTCCCCAATTCCATTTATCTAGTCTTCCCCATAAACGCGAAAATGGAACCACAAATGGAATTCCAGGGGTCACCCCCCTCCCCAATTCCATTTTTAAGGGGGTGGGGATACTCCAACCACTAAACTCACTCAACCCACTGAAAAGATCTAAGCTCAGGAGCCGGATGGCTTAAAGCTGCCACCAACAAAGCTGCCAGAAAAAAGCGTTCACGTTGGCTTCCTCCAGAATTTGAGCGGTTAGAATAAGTTGGTACCCACTTGTTGTCGTCTATTTTAAAGGGGGTTTCCTCCCAACCAAAAAAGGGGTGAGAAAGGGCACCAATCGCTGGAACACCTAGGATAGCACTCATGAAAGGGTTGATTCGCTGATGGCTTCCTCGCCGACGTCCGACTCCGAGCCGCGCGGTTGAAGAAGGTCACAAAGGCCTCCTCGCGGTGCTCGGCCTCCTGAAAGTAGCCTCGGGGAGTCTTTTTCCGAGGCAAAGCGCAGGGGAGATAACTGGAGTCGGGCTTTTGGAGGGGATGTGTGTCCGTGAAAGGTTTTGGAGGGGATTTGACTGGCTTCTAGGGGGAATTTGACCGGTTTCTTGGGGAATTGGTCGGGCAGAGCTGCGCGGTGGGTTTTCTTGGGAAGCCAAAAAGGGGACCTTCTTTTTTAGGGGGGGTGCTGGTGCAAGCTCAGTGGAGTGATCTGGCAAAAAGAAGCCTCTCAACTTGTTGCTTGATGATGTGGTCGTCCCGAAAAGTGAGAATTAATGGGAGGGAGCCAAGGGACACCGAAAGGAAACCAGGAGATCTTTACATTCATCTTGTGCTATCGGGTAAAAAGGACAGGGGGGTCGAAAGACTTATCTAGATTTAGCATAGGGTACACTATACCTCTCTGTTTTTCCCATGTCGGTCAGGAACTAGTTTCAATCTAATGCTGCATTTGTGGGGGTGTTCCCTGTCTGGAAGGCAACTCTGAACTCAGTCCAAGCAGCCCACCATCTGCCGCATGTGCATGCATTTGATAAAGATCAAGTGGGATATGCTCCGCAAAGCCTTGATCTTATCCTCCGGCCGGGTGTCCTGCCGCTGATCTGGTTCAACACAAAGCATCCACTGTCCCACCTACTGCGACATCAACATGCCAATAAATGGGTATGGGTCAAAATTAAACCAGGGAACCGCAGGTTTTAGTCAAGTCCATGTTTCCATTTACCAGGGTTCTATATTGGGTACCTATTTTTGATTCACACCCAAATGTTTAGACCGACTGCAAAGGACATTTGTAGGGGTCGAGTCTTCTAGAGGGCCTCTACAAAGGATAAGAGGATGGTAGTCCAAACCCTCTTGCGCAGTGCCTTGATTGGCTGAAACAAGGCAAACTGAAACCAAGCAAATTAACAAAACAAAATCCCTCATTCTGTTGACAAGAGGATGCCAGGATAGTCGGGGTTCCGGCAAAAGAATACATCCCAAAAAGCCACCTGCTTTATGTGGAGAGCCAACCCCTGCTTTGGATAAAAAAACAAAAAAACAAAAAAACAACGCCTGCTTGAACTGGCCCAAATCAAAGAAGCCCCCCACTGGCCATGGGGAAAAGGGCACTCAAAACAAAACCACCGGCTCCTTTTGAAAAAACACATAACTATTTGTCCTTTTTGCTGGGGGGGCATGCGCCCTGTGCACCCTATGCACCCCGTTGTTCGTGTCTGCGGATCGATGGCTCCTTGCAGTTGTACATTGTGACCATCAGCGATTCCCAAAGCTCGTCGCTCAGCGCCTGTGCCTCGAGTCGGATCTTCGCCAAACGGTCAGGCCGAAATGATATCCAACCTAACATCACCAAGGGAAACGTCACCTTAAGCAATGTATGTGTCGACTTTTCTTGGAGGGTGCCCTTTTAGAAAGCTGGCCAAAGAGAAACTCAGGTTGCAAACGAGCCGTTTTGGGTGTACCGAACCCAAATCTTCAAACATCCCAATAAAAGAGCTTTTCCCTTTGCCCAACGCGGTCATTTTGAGAGGGCTTTCACAAGGCTTTCCCTTTACAGGTGTCCTTTTGAAAGGCGTTCCGCATCTTCCCCTTCTGCATTGACCAGTTCTGAGCACTGCGCGCGCCACCAAAAGGGGCTCTCTTTTTCGGCACCCTCCCACCCTTTTCACATGGAACCTGACAGGGGGTCCTGGTTTGGACCATGTTCCTTTCAAAGGGACCGGGTCCCGAACGTCAGGTTCCATGTTCCTTGGTGGGAGAGTAGTTGATTTTCAAGGACCTTTCTCCAGACTGCAGAAAGGGCTCGCCAGGGGTTCAGCAGGGAACCCTCAACCGTTCTAGGGAATGATTCCTTGGCCATTCTTTTCAACCATCCTTCTTTTCAAAAACCGGATTGGTTTCCCTGTTTCTTTTTTTGATGGAAACCCTGAAAAGATTCGGATCCCTTGAAAAAAATGCAGCCCTAGAGTTGTCCCTGCCTTGGCGGGTGGGCGATAGCTGCTCACATAGTCCAGCTCAAAGATGTCGTACTCCGGCAGGCTCCACTCCTAGACTCGAAGTCCCTTTTGTTTGAACATCTCTACTCTTGGTATGGGCTGGCAAAAAACTGACTGTTTTTTGTAGACCCCCAGTAAAAATGTACAGAGCCAAAAAACTAAAAAAAACAAAAAACATGCCAAGAACAGTGAAGTGAATGCTGTTCCCCCCCCCCCCCCGAAAAATCGAAGACACGAAACATCAAACACACGCTACTGGGTGCAAATGACTTGGGACTTACGGGGCAAAGGGGGCATATGCAATTGAACATGTTTTAGCATGATGACTTAGGAAGAAGCCGGTCCATTTCAAGACCGTTACCCTTTCTGGGCTTGTTTTCGAGTGAAGCGAAGGCCAGGGAAACCGGGCCATGTGAAGACTCCAGACTTGACTCTGAGACCAGCCCACAAGGTTCCCCCGGCCCGTGCTTCCCCAGAAAGAATGTGCCTTGAGGCCGTCTTGGCGTCTGCTTCAAGAAGAACAAGAAGGGACACGCACCTTAGAGAAAATTAGTTCCCCAAAAGACCTCACCAACGGCTAGGGCTTTATACGCCGGCCAACATGGCCAAACAAAGCTTGGCTGCCCGGTAAGGGTCTTTTCGGGCTAGGAATGCCACCAATGATGGGGAAGCTGGTTCCAATGGCTACTATGAAAAGAGTACATAACACCAGCGGGTAGAGGTGTGGGGGTAGTGGACAACCAATAGACACAAGAAAGGGTATCTGGGTTGTTTTCCAAAAAAAGGCACCCACAATCGCCCAATGGTAGGTTACACAAAATGGCGGTCCCCCCCCCCCCTGTCTCACCCCCCCCCCCGGGCCGCCGGGAAAAAAAAGGGGGGGGGGGGGAAAAAACAGCACCATACAGCACCTGGGTTTTGACCCACACCCGTTCCCAGCTCCAAGTCTCCGCGACCGATTTGACGCGCAGCAGGAGGTCCCTCCCCTGATGCGTCTCGTTGCGCAGCTGCGAGCGGTTCGCCGACGCCGACACGTCGCAGCGCGCCCGGCGCTTGTTCACCACGGCCTCGCGCGGAGCGAGCGCGGAGAGCGCTGGCTCGTGGGTCTCCTCCATTTCTAGGTCCTCCAGTAGAGAGGCTGGAAGAGTACCCTTTCTTCTGTAGTCTAGTTTAGTAGGGGAACCCTCCCCCAAAAAAGGGTACAAGGGCACTACTGGGGACCTAGATTTGCTTGAGTCCCTGGAAACAAGAAACATATGTCCAGTAATGATAGATTCCCTTTCAAAACCAACAGGGGGAAAATGCAAACAAATACAGTATATTCTACAAACATATTCATTTCAGCAAATGGATGGTCACAAGTAGAGCTTTGACTTTGGACAAAGCAAGTAACAGACTTAGTACTTTTGGGTGCATCTCTTCAACTAAGGGACGCTAAACGGCGGGGGTTCAATTGCGGGGTTTCCCAAGAAACAGCCCCAAACACGGCTACAGAAAGGATAGCCCAAGTCCTTCAGTGGATGCCCCAAGGGAAACTCTGTAAATTCACCCCTGTTTGGGTGGTGTAGTTGCAATACCGCGGATGGACGAAATCCTGCATCTAAGAAACCCTGGACTGATGATTCCCCTTAATTTGCCGAACCAACCATGGTTTTTCATGGTTTCAAAGGGAAACCATGATTCAAAGTGGTGCGAAGTGGGATTTCGTCCATCCACAGTATGGCCACACAAAGCAATGGATTTTATACTTCACTCAATCACCTTAAAGGTAGTGGTTGGGGTACATGTCCTAGGCTGGGTTGATCGAAATGCGGTAGAATCCTGAATCCTCCAGTATGTCGACCGTGATGTTGACCCTAAATTAGTCAACCGCAGTTTGTGAATAGTAGGGGGTGCTTTTTAACTGTGTCTATCTACTGGGGAATCAGACCACTTTTGGGGCCTAAAACCACCTCCCGATTCAACTGGTTGGTTGATTGATCTCTGGGGTCAACATTCACCCAAGCCTAAGGGGAATGGGAAGAAAGCCATCTGGTTTCCATAAGCCATCCAATCCCAGGTTGCTTGACCCATGCTGACCCCCTATCAACCGCTGTTTTTTTTTTTGGGGGGGGGTTCCCCTCCAAAAGGGACAACAGTCCCCACCAAAACCCATGGTTGAGGCGCTTCGCTTCGAGGCTTTGGGCGCTTTGGAGATCGAAGTCCGCCTCCCAGCGATCCAAGAGGATCAGACGCTGGGCCACCGCGAACTCACAACCTCGACCGAAACAAAACCCGATGCGCGGATGAGGATAGGGCGATCGCCCATGTCCCCGGGGCCTTTCCAGGGATCCTTTCTGGAAATCCACCAAAAGCCCTAGGGCCCTAGGGTGGTTTTTGATAAAAGAACGATGGCTGAGTCAACCCCTTGAAGAGTCGATAGTCGCTGCAGTAGCCCCTGCTTGGCTCCGAATCAGTTGGTTTGAACCAACTTTCATGCACACCCAGAACCACAAGGGATGGATGACTGGTCGTGCACACCCCTTCGAACCATCCAAGTCCCGCTCCAAACCAGGGTAAGGGGTGGCTTCCTTTAAAACAATCCCAAGAAGGGCCACCAACAATAGGCAGGGTTCCTGAAAGAATGCATCCAAAAACCACCTGCTTTACAAGGGCACCCTCTCTCTCTGTGTCTTTATTTATGGTACGTGTATTTTTTTTGCTGGATTCTGCTAGTAAAAGTGCGCTTCTCTTGATTGGCACACATGGCTGTGTGATTTGTTTCAGGGCACTCTTCCAAGTTGGTTCTTCACACATGGCTGTGGCTCAAAAATAGGTAATTACCCACAATGGCCTGCCCCGGTAAATATTTGAACCAAGGACCAATTCCTGTGGTCCTTTGGTGGTTGAATCTCGACCCCTACCCACCTACCAAAATGCGTCCAAAAAATCCAGGGCCTCTCCAACTTGAGATTTTTTTCCGTCGGCTTCCGGTTCAAAGGCCCACCCTTTCACGGGATTTTCTCCCTGTCCACTCCCCCCGTTGGTGGGGGGGGGCCCTAATTTCTTGACCCCAGCGTAATGGGCCCCAAATGAAACAGGGATCCTGACGTTACACACCTGGACATTGCCTTGGTGGTTTCCAACTTGACTTTGGTGTGGGAAAAGCAACATGCTTCAAGTGGGCAGAATGTATCTTTTAAGGAGCCCTGTGAAAATAGTGGGAAAAACCCTCTCAGGCGATGGATCTTAAGGATTTTCCCTCTTTCCCACTCCCCCCATTGTTGGCAGTGGTTTAAAAGGAAAAAGGAGAAGAATCCCCTCAAGTGATGGATCTTAAGGATTTTCCCCTCTTTCCATCAAAATCTAGGGTGGGGTGTTCCCCTCAAGTGATTGACCCCAAGGGGTTTCCATCATCCCAAGATAAGGGGTTTAAATATCACTCCGAACCTCCCATGACACCGCTCCTCTCCGATTGGTTTTCTCCTGGGCTCTTTCCCATCAAACATCTTCAAGGGTTTCCCATCACTCCGGGGCTCCTCTAAGGCATCTCTATTTAAAATTACTCCCCCCATCAGGTTTCCCATCACTCCTGCCAGTGGGCATCTCCAAGGGTTCCCCTCTTTCCCATCCATCCGAACCTCCCATGACACCGCTCCGATTTCCCCTGGGCTTGCTGCTGTTCCCCAGGTCCAGCTTGTAGTGCCCCGTGGCGTTCTGCGCGTTGAAGAGCAGCAGGGCCTCGTCCAACGAAACGGGTTTTGCGCTTCACTTTTTGTGGGCTTCATTTGGAAAACCCTTGATGTCAACCTAAAAGTTAAAGTCTAAAGACCCAACCCAATAGCAATCAAGTTGGGGGCATTCGGGGAGTTCCGTTACATCCATGTGGCCAAGCGGATTAGAATTTCTTTGGTACCGGTTTTTAGGGGAAATCTCGGGAATCATCCGTGGAGCGGATGGGCTGGTCATGGAGGGAATCCCTTTGGCTACTTGGGAGGTGGCTGTATCTGGAAAAATGAGGTGACAGGACCCGAAAAATGATGAGGGCTTCTCATAATGGATCTCGACACCCGTTTGGGAATTCAATTATGACACATGTATCGCCGTATCGCAACATTTCGCAACGGTAGGAAACATCAGGAACACGTCCTCCAAGCAAAGGGAAGCACCAAGCCTCCGTTGGGCGAAGAAGGTTTGTGTCCATCGGCCCCCCTGTGGACCAAACTCTGTTTGGATTACCGGGGTCGTACGGACTTTGCTACATAGGGAAAGGAAAACAACTTGGGCGTGGCCTGAAAGTTATGGCAACCTAGGAGAGAGGACACAAAACTACCATAATTCCTAAATAATTGGATCCTCAATCACCAATAACTGGAGTTTCTGCATTTACCTGGAGATCCAATATCAGCAAAAAACCCGGCCAATGCATTCTTACAAAAGCTGCATGAAGAATTGGATCCGGACCTTTATCATGTTGACCCCGTACCCCGACTCGGAGCTCGCGATACAAATCGCCATGCTCTAAAGGACTCCGGATTTTTCCTCTGACCCTTTCGCCAATAAGAAGCAACTTCCTTTACCTGAAAGGAAAACCAAAAGGACACCAAAACAAAAACCAAAAGGAAAACCAAAAGGACAACCAAAAGGAAAACCAAAAGGACCACCAAACGGAGACCTCCGTCCTTTGGGGAAACCAACCCCACAAAAAAAAAAAAAAACACATGGTGTTGCTTGAAAAGGACTCCGGATGCGCCGCCGGTTCGGTTTCTCCGTTTCTCTCGCCTCCATGGCGCCGTAGCACACGTAGAAGTCGCTGAGCCGGGGGAAGCACAGCATCGCCAGGTACCGGGACCTGAGCTCGGCGCAAGCGGCGCGTTCGATGGATTTCTACGGGAGGAAGTGATTTTTTGGGGGGGAATGAGGGAAGGAACCTGGGGATCCTAAAAGGAAACCTAAACTCCCTCATTCCCTACCTGTCGCACCAGCGAGAAACGGATCCGTGGCTTTGGCTGAGTTTAAAGGGGAACCCTTCCCAAAAACAAAGGACCTCCAAGGAAGAAAGGGGGCGGAATCCACCTCTCCCCTGGGCTGAGCCTCGCGAAACGAGCGGCTGCTTTCTGAAAAAGAATAAACTTATGAACATAGGTGTCCTTTTAGGGGAAATAGATCTATTTTTCTAGCAAAACAACCAAAAAGGATACCTATGCTTCTGAACTGCCCGTTAACAAAATGCTTGGTTGTTGGTGTTGGCTCCTCTGCAAAAAGTGTTTCACTGATTGCGGGGTCCAATTCGGAAAATCCGACCTGTTGCAACCACAAAGTTAAAGTCCGAACATCCAACCAAATAGCCATACAGAATGGGTGAATCATTTTTAGGGGACCGCTGCTTAGAAGGACTTCACGAACTGCCTGAAAAGGGTGGCTCGTCTTTTTTAAGGATTCGACCCCCCCTAAACTGGTGGTTGGTCAACTTTGTTGTCACTTCAAACCAACACCCAAAAAGGCGACTCTTAAAAACAAAACAATCACATCCAAATACGGCCCCCCAATTTCGGCTTCAACAAGTGTAAAATACGCACGATAATATCCACGAGCGCATTGCGCTCTCATTTTCAAGAGGGTCAACTCCAACGTGAACCGCACAACCTCCAATTGCAGTCCCCTGGAATTCTTCGAGCCTTGGGGCGAAGAAATCAAAGATAATCAAAGCCCCGAAAGGTTGCGACTTCAATCAGAAATTTGGTCTCAATCTCTCGGGATGTCTCGCCAAGTGCTCAAAACCGATTGGATTGGTGGTTTTCTGTTGGCCTCCCAAATTAAATGCCAACCAATAGCCGCCAAAGGACCTGGAAATTAAAATATCAACCAAATGGTACTGCCAAAACTGAAAAACCAAAAGGGTAACTTCGGGCTTGCATGAGAACCGGGCATGCGCCATTTCCTAGGTCCAGTAGCGAGGTTAGAATAAGGGTACCAACTTTTTTTCCTGTAGTCTAGTTTAGTAGGGTCCCGAACCCTCCCAACCGAAAAACAGTTGGTGAGAAAGGTTGCGCCAATCGCTGGGGGACTTACTGTGGATGGACAAAATCCTGCACCACTTTGAAACCATACCAAACCATTGGTTTGTTGGTATTTACAGGGGAATCGAATCATTCCAGGGAGTCTTAGGTGGTGCCTAAGAGGATTTCGCAACCGATCCGATCCGATCCGGCGATTCGGCTCCCGGGCTGGGTGTCGCTGGGCACCGTGGGGAACATCGTCATCATGGTGTGGCGCACCGACCCGGGGGCGCTGCTGCCTCGGTTCGGTGGCCGTCGATGCCTCACTTCCGGGTGGAGTTGGGAGAGACAAACGGCCAAGCTTGTTGTTTGCCACTTAAAAAAGTCCGCAGAAAAGTGGACAAGTCCAGGGAGTTTGGTCAGGAAAAGGCCAAACTTTTGGTTTGCCACTAAAACGGCCTACTCAAAAAGCTCAAAGTCCGGGAACTCAAGAAGTGAGATTTCGCAGAAGCTCTGCCCCGCTGCATGACTCCCACTGGCCCCCAGCGACTGCTTCTTGGACATGAGACAAAGAGAAGAACACCCAGTCCGCACCTGGCAGGCGGTTTATCTCAGTAGCTTTCGCGAACCGTTGCCGCCCTTGCGAGGAGTTCGCGAATTTCGGGAGGTCGTTTTGCCGGTTTCAACCATCATGGGGGCTGGGGGAGGGGGAGGGGAGGGGGGAGGGAGCCCAAATAAGCCCTATAAGCCCTTATTAAGGCCTTATTTAGGGCTTATTTGGGCTCCCCCCCCCTCCCTCTCCCCCAGTTCCCATGAAACCAATACCTTGCATGGACCAAGTCCATTTCTCACCACTTGGGACTTGGGATGATGCAAGGAAGCGGTTCGCAAACCTGCAGCCAAGGGGCCGCTAATGACTGCGATTGAACCGCTTCTTTGGCACACTGCGGACTTTCTTTCGGAGTACCCCCTGCTTAAGGGCACCCTTCCTCCCACAAACGTGGCACCTTTCGGTGGAGGAACAACTTCCTGCTGAAGCGGCCCACTTCCAAGGTGCCATATTCGTGGGAGGATAAAGCAACAGGAAGGAACTGCTTTGATCTTGTCTTCCATGTGCTTAAAGCCCCTCGGGAGAACAACAATATGTCCAATAGCGATAGGTTCCGTTTAAAACAAGCAAGGTTAATAAAACACATATATTTGCTTTTTCCAGTAGTGAAATCAATTGTCAAACCAACAAAAAACAACAATATATCATAATATATCTTAATTCGTTTCAGCACATGGAAGATATTATATACCGTCCAGGCGGCAGAGGTAGGACAAATAGGGCAGGGACATGTTGAAGTCTTTGGCCAGCGCGGCCAGGTAGACATGCTGATCCTCCTCCCGGCCTGCGGGCGAGTGGCCGAATGGGCGAATTGGGACGAACGAAGGCGGTTGGCCAAGCGTCACTGGTGACTCATTTGGCCACTCGGCAGAAGGGTCAAATTTAGGGCTTCTGAGATTGGGGGAAGGTGTTTCTGAACATGGTGAGCCCCTAAAACATTCTTTTCTGGGCTCTCCGTTTTCAGATCCCCCGCTAAAAGTGACTAACTTTTAGTGGGTTGAATGGAAATCCAACCACGAAACACTAAAAGGCAAAAAGGGCTTGCCACCAACGCAGTACTTTACTGTTCACTCTCCTGTCCACAAACATGGAACCTTGGACCTCTGGGTTCCATGTGAGTGGGCAGGCGGGTACATGCATACAGCTCATCCAAATCAAACCAAAAGCTGATGTCACGCGCTCTGAGAGGCCATGACTTCTGCCTGGCCCACCGCCATTCGATCCCACCCAATGCGGTTGACATGAACATCGGAAAGCTCGGTAGGTCCAACCAGGGGCGTGTCGTGCCTTAGGGGGCCCATCCCCCAAATGGTGGTTTCCTTGTGGGTTCCCTTTAAAACCGACACTCCTAGAGAGCATTCAAGTTGAGTAGCACGAACTCACTAAACAGGCTCTAGAAATCAAATTCCAGATTGTCAGCTTCCCTTTAGGTGATTTGGAGGCGTTTCGTCGTGGTTTCCCACTAATCATCTACAAGAGCCAACTATATTGGTTCTGTGTCCACATCCAACCAATCACCAAGGGTTTGCTCATAATCTGGGTGCTAAATAGGAAGCCTGGACAAACAAAAAGGCACAATCATCCCCTTTGCCTTCCTTTTGTAAATTGGCAGCCTGGACAAGACATACTGGTTGCTGTAACGACCCGGTCCCATTTGGAAAATCCAATCTGGTTCAACCAAAAGATTGTTGAGTCCAAAGATCCGTTACCAAATAGCCATAAAGTCCCAATCATCCCCTTTCAGCTTCCTCTTGCCCACTTCAGTGGCTTGATCGCTAAGGTCCAAACTTGGAAATACCACCAACATGCTCCAAACCCCAAAAGTGACTACAGTGAGCTAACCAAAGTGACCTAACGCCCAGAAGCCCAGGACGTGAGATTTTGTTTGCCGAAGCTCCACCCTGCTTCGCACCTCGCAGGCCTGGCTTTTCCCAGCTTGCGGGGAGGAGGAGTGGGGAACCCCCACCAATCGGTCGCCTATCTTATGTATTTAGTTCACTATTTGTGGGGTTCCCTTTGCAAAATGTATCTTTTAGGGAGCCCTTAGAGAGGATAGAATAAGGCTACCAGCTTTTTCTGTAGCCGATTGAGGGGAACTCTCCCCTAAGAAACGGTGAGAGTGAGAAAGGGCTACCGATTGGAGGACCTAGGCATGTTTCTTGAGGTTGACGTTGGGTTTGGGGATCAAGAGTTCTCGAAAAAAATAGCAGTTTAGTTGGACATGACTTCCGCGCACCAAAGCGCAATAAGAACAAAAATGCAAAGTGGTTTTTCAACAACAAGCTCCAATTGGTTTCCATTACGTGTCCCAGCCTAAAAGCTCCAGCCACTTGGCAAAGAGCGCTGGGATCTTCTTGCGATCCGCCTGAGCAAACCGATCAACAAGACCGCCGCCCCCGTGGATTTCCATGCGAGAAATGGGTGGCTCGTCTCTTTGAAGAACTTCGTGGCTTGGCTTAAAGGGAAAACAAGAGGACAATGACAACCGAAGCCATTTTGGGGAGTCTCCTAGAACACACACACACACACCCGAAAGGGCTCGTTTTTTCCTGTTGACTTGATTTTAGAGATAGAGGAGGGATTTCCCGCTCTTGGAACAATGTGAAAACAGGAACCGCAGTGGAAGGAACCTCCTAGAAACAGGTCGCCCAAACGGAGTTTCGTCGGCCTTTGTGGATTCCACGCGCACGCACCAAACCATCTCCAGATTTTGGGCATCGGAAACAGCAGTTCTTGGCCGGGGGGGGAGTGCCATCATCACTCAACTTGGCTGTCCCGCCAACCCACCAACCCAGCAGCGCGGCAACCAACCCACCAAGCAACCCTCCAACCCTCCAACCCTCCAACCCACCAACCCACCAACCCACCAACCACCCAACCAACCACACACCAACCCAACCAACCAACCAACCCACCAACCCACCAACCACCCAACCAACCACACACCAACCACACACCAACCCAACCAACCAACCAACCAACCAACCAACCAACCAACCAACCAACCAACCAACCAACCAACCAACCAACCAACCCACCCAACCAACCCAACCAACCCAACCAACCCAACCAACCAACCCAACCAACCCAACCAACCCAACCCAACCAACCCAACCAACCCAACCAACCCAACCCAACCAACCCAACCAACCCAACCAACCCAACCCAACCCAACCCAACCCAAACCAACCCAACCAACCCAACCAACCCAACCAACCCAACCCAACCCAACCCAACCCAACCCAACCCAACCAACCAAGACAACCCAAGCCAACCCAAGCCAACCCAACCAACCATACCAATCAACCCAACCAACCAAACCAACCCAACCAACCCAACCAACTCACACCAGCCCACTAACCAACCCACCAACCCACCGACCAACCACCAACCCGCCAACCCGCCAACCTGCCAATCCGCCAACCCGCTACCCACCCACCAACCCAACCCACCAACCAACCAACCCACCCACCCACCCACCCACTGACCCACCCAACCCACCCAACCCACCCACCCACCCACCCACCCACCCACACCGTCTCGGGCCTTAAAGCGGGTCAGCTCAAAGTGCGTGTCCAGGAAGCCCAGGTAGTCGTCATCGTCGACACCTGCAAGGGGCGGGGGGTGGAATGAACCCAAAGCCCATGTTGTCAAGTCTGAGATGGGTATGACTCTTAATTGGACCCTTTTAGGTGGGAACTTACTGTCCACCAACCATTTGGGCATTTCCGCATTAAACTATGCATAGATCTCCAAGCAAGGAAACTCATCATGGGGTTAATCGCTCCATTTACCATGGAACACATGTTTACCTGGTAGATATGGTTCCATGCATCAGCAACTAAGGATTGAATTGGTGGGAACTGGGGATTTGGTAACCCCTGGCTTTAGAGGGTACAGGGGAAACCACCCCTAACCACCAAACCACCAGGCAAAAAGGGAAGTGGCTCGGAAGCCATGTGATGCTGGAGGGAACGAGTTGGCTTGCAGCAAGTCGACTCCACTCGCAAAGTGCCACGCACAGAAAGCCTTGGCAGCAGCTACCCGCCTTTAGGATCTATCTTTCGGGTGGCTCCCTAACCAGACCTCCCATTGGTAGCTCCTAGGCAGCTCTTAGGCCACCATGCCGCAGCCCCCTTGAGTTAAGTGATCCACAAGTAATGAACGTTCATATAGAAAATGAACCATGGATTACCCGGGTATAAGCTGAGACCAATGGAACCCCATAACCTTTCCAACCTTACAGAGGAAGACGTGCCACGAAGCCCCCAGGACGCTGGCACATAACATACACATGTTGGCGTGTCAATTTTTTTGGGACCCCCCCCAAATGGCGTCGGTTTTGCTTGTGGCTTCCCATGTTTCCCCTTATCCCAAAAAAACCGAGCCCAAATGAAATGCATCCCTCTGATGTTGTGTCACTTCGCCAGTGACCAGCAAACGAAAAGCGTACACTTTTTGGGTCACCACTGAAAAAAGGGAGAGCCACCACGAAGAAACATGTACATGATTAGAGTTAGGGCCAGTTATAGAATGTATATTTTATTGTTTGCTTCACTTCGAGTCACTGGTAAAATGTAATGTATCCAAGGATAATAGAAAAAACAAGCAGTGCAAAGACTGTCTTCCATTTGCTTAAGCCCCCTGGAAAAAAGATTCCAGTAGCGATAGATCCCCTTTAAAACCAACAGGGGAAAATAAAAAATGCTCTTAAGCAAATGGAAGATGTGCAGTAGGGTGAGTTGTTTTTTTCCCGGCCTGAGAGTGAGGCTTGGATTTGTGCCTCCACGCTGAAGTTGAAGACCACGCGCCCAGCTGACGGCACCTCGGGCAACTAATTTGCGACGCCTCGAGTTGGAAGGATTGCCTTGCTGTCCGTGTTCAGATCCCCCGCGAATCGTGAACAACTTTTAGTGGGTTAAATGGAAATCCAGCCACTAAACACTAAGAAGCTAAAAAGCTAAGGGCATGGCTGGGAACCATCAAGTTTTCTTGTGCGCCTCTACGAATGCCGGGCTTGTGCCTTTGGACCGCAACATGACATGACCCCTTCGCCAAACTGACCATTTTCCCCAGTATGATGGCAGCGGGCGTACGTGCCAAAGCTCAAATCGCTTGGGGCCGCGGCTTGCCAAATCCCCTTTTGCTTGCTGGCGTGCTGGTAGGGCGGATCCGCCTCGATGAGCTCGAATGCCTCGCGTTCGGCCGCTCGGCGTGCGGCTCAAGTCCAGAACCTTCCCCGACATACTGTGGATGGACGAAATCCTGCACCACTTTGAAACCACGGGGAACCATTATTGGCTTGGTATTTACAAGGCAATCATCAATCCAGCGTTTCTTAGGTGGTGCAGGATTTAGTCCATCCACAGTTGCAGCGGGAGGTTGAACTCACTGTCCCGACCTGCAAATAAAAGGTGACCACCTTTTAACGACAAAACATGGACCAAAATGAGAAAACCCAAAGGTCAAAAGCTTGGCTTTGGGCAAGTGAGTGTCCAGGGCGAGACAGAACATCTCTGCTTTCATGCTTGGTCCAATACTGGGTTCTGAACTGGGGGTTTGGAAAATTCGATGACCTCCATTTGCAAAAGTGTTCCTGGACAAAATGAGAACATAGAACCAGTGGTGATAGACCCCCTTTAACACCAACAAGGGAAAATTGATCAGTGCCCACGTTTTCTGCCAGTCTGCCCCCCCCCCCCCCCACTTTCGAGGTGAGGGATCCCCGCCAATGCCATCTTCCATTTTCAGTCTTTCCGGCAGATTCGAAAGGGTCGGGGGTTCAATCGGCAAATCATTACCACTCCAAAACTTGGTTGCTGTTGACCCCTCTGCAACAAGTCGCTCACTTCTTGTGTGTCCAATGGAACATCCGTTCTTTCCCAAAGCAGTTAAAAGTCCAAAGATCCGTTCTCAAAAAGCCATAAAAAGCTCCACCTGCAATTTTTTACCAACTCCAAACCTGACATCAGAATTCCATCCACCGGATCCATGGCCTTCGCTACCTCGTGCCAAAAAAAAGAACGAGGTAAGACGTGGGCCTTTGGCACCCGTCGACTTCTGCGAAACCTGCGAACGTTTCACGGAAGTGCAAAGGAAAAGAGTCAGTTTTTTTTTTCTCGGTTGCTTGACGAAAAATATGGTACGCCTCCAACGTACAAAGAAGCTGTCACAGGTTTATCTGCTTTTTGGGGACACGTTCGTGTAATTTGTAATTTCCCATCCTGCAGTGCAAACATGGTAACAAACTAGGCTGTCCTCAGATCCCCAGCGAAAAGTGAAAAACGTGTTGTGGCTAAAATGGGAATCCAACCACTAAACTCACTCAACCCACTAAAAAGATCTAAAAGTTAAAGTCTAAAGATTCAACCCAACAGCAGTTTTAGTGGGTGAAATGGAAATCCAACCATCAAACACTAAAAAGCCAAAAAGCTAAGGAACCGGATGGCTGGCGAGATGCCAAGTAACCACAACAGGTCAAGGGGTGGGCTCCCGGAAAGTGCCAATACAAACCAATGCTGAGCCAATTCGCACACAGTTCTAAACAACGTTATTCACGCACCCAACTAAACATGACATTTGAGCACTCATGTAAGGGTTGTCTGGGGACATGCTTCAAAGCGAAGCCAATTGCAAAGTCAAATGGAAACCCAAGCTCGCCAATACTACAAATGGAAACTCAAATCATTTCTCAAAAACCACCAGCAAACCCAAATCAAATGAAACTCAAGGCCATGCAAAATCAAATGAACACACGCCAAATCTCACAAGGAAGCTCCAGCAATACTTCAATCAATTGAACTCAACCTCGAGATATTTTTCTGGGTACCACCTTTAACCCCGGGTGGGGGCTCGGACCCCCTTTCCTAATCCCCGATATGGAATGACTAATAAACCCCCTCTTATTAAAGACTCCAGCCGGCTGCCTCATAGTCCAAAACGGCTAGCCATTTTAGAAATCAACAACGGCTAGCTGGAAATAGCAAACTTCTTATGACAATTTGTTAAAGAAAACAACATCAAGGTTTGGCAAGCTCGTACCTGGAACGACAAATGCAATGTTCCTCCGCTTTCCTATTGGACAAACAGAAGCCTGGAGCCAAGGGGGGGGGAGCCACTCCGGGGATTGTGTGCCTTATCCAGCGTCAGCTTGTATCGCTCGGCTGTCTTGTAGAGGATCCGAAGCAAACTCCGGTGATATGGCCGGCTGAGATCCAGCACATACCTGAAGTCTGACGAACTTGCAGGGTACTGACATGGCCATGGGTCAAAAGCCAAATCGTACCCCCCCCCCAGTGAACATCCCAATCCCCACTAAAATCCCGACTAAAATGGGTGGTGCACCTACCCCAAAATGGGATACCATTGGTTTTGACCCACAGCCACATCCCTTCATGGGTACCCCCCCCAAAAAAAAAAACAGGTACATGCAAACAACTTTTGGGGCAGCTGGTGCTTTGCCATTCCAGTCTTCCCAAAGGCGAATGACAGTGCAAATGGAATGGCACAAGTTGTCCGCCTCCAAATCCGATCACTTATCACTTCATCACCCCCTCCAGTTCAATCACTGTAGTTGGGAAAGGGGCAACTAATGGAAACTACTCGCCCGATGGTTTTCCAATTTGCAAAAGTCACCCCCGAGTTGCAGATT
This sequence comes from Effrenium voratum, assembly GCA_963377175.1. NCBI lineage: Eukaryota > Dinophyceae > Suessiales > Symbiodiniaceae > Effrenium > Effrenium voratum. Next base: position 412,889 of record CAUJNA010001724.1, on the reverse strand, counting down.
TTTTGATTGGAAACTCTGCCTTTGATACCCGGAGAACAAGCCCAAAACTCTGCTAAGTACTACATGGTTATTTTGAAACGGACAGCCCTCCCAGCAAACCCACTTTGCACGTCTGCACCTCCTGATTCGCAACTTCCAGACACAAAATGTCGGCTGCCGCGCAAAGCTGAATGCAGCTAGGCACCGGCTGCCAGGGTTCGTGAAGGAGTAAACTTGACAGCCTGCGCGGTTTTATTGCGGAACCCAAGAGCAAGCTCACCGATCGAGGCAGAACATGGCAGCGCTGCGAAAGTATTCACACGCACTGGCTCAATTGGCCCTCTGGTTCCCAAGGCATACGCACTACGAAACCGCGAGCAATTCTGCGACATCTGCAGTTGGGTGAAAGTAGATGGCACATTTCCCCCATATCGGTTTGGTCCCCCTTTACCAAACCGACTACTTTCACACTATGTCGCGCCCAACATCAGCTCTGCCTTGGCCTTCCTCCATCATCGCTGTGATGCCTTGATAGCCTGAGCGCATCCCTTGCAGCTGCCATGAACAGATCGAGGCATGACCATGAGGGAGCCGCCAAATGGGTTCACTGTTTTAGCGGACCCCCCAAAAAAGGGGGTTCCCTAGCAATGCCTGCAACGGTACGGTCACAAAATTGACCCGTATCGAACTTCGCGTGCGTGTCACCACGCCCTTGTGGGATACTTGTATGGTGGTTGTATGATGGCTGTATGATGGTTGCATGATTGTTGTGAGATGGTTGTATGATGGGTCTGTCATTTTTAGTGGACCCCAAAATTGATGGTGATTTTACTCTTGGCTTTCTTTCTACACCAACCCGAAAACAGGCATGATGGTTCTTGGGTTGCTAATATTCACTTCGGATTAAGCAAAGGAGGACCCTGTATATCCCGTATATCAAAGGGCCGAAAAACAAAAAAAAGAAGAAAAAAAAGAACAACAAAAGGGAAAAAAAACACAGTTCCCTGGCAAAGCACCCCATATCTCAGTATGATCGGGCAAAGTTAACTAGGCACACAAAGAAGGGTTAGGCTGAAAAGACGGTTTTTTAGCGTCCAAACCCAAAAGTAAAGATTGTTCCCAAAAGTCAGCTTTGAGTTAAGCAACTGAACCTTTCACTTAGTGCTAGCTAGTCTTCCCAAAAGCTTATAGGTTAAACGATCCAAGCCAATAGCAAGCACTCACACGCTTGGCTGGCTCTTCAGAACAACTTGACTGCCTGGCCTGGTAGAAAACCAAAAGCAACATGGCTAGTCACCTGATATGGTGGTAGGTTGGATCTAGGTCACCTGATCTAGTGAGAAATGTGTTGTTTCCATCTTGTCAAGGCCCATTTGTTGGTATGCACATACAGCTTACAAATGGGGTATAGCTTCTATTGGTAAAAAACGACCTCCGAACATCATCCTGAAAGTGCATAGGTGGCCTGTTGGAAAAAAACACACAAATGGTCCTGGCAACTGGGGGATGAAACCCATCTAAACCTGTAAATTCCAACCAACAAGGGCTTCCTATGGCTTCAAACCAACTGGATTTCGTCTTCATCCAGCTGAGAGGCAGCCATCCGAGCGAAAGTGCTTCAGAGCGTTCTGCGCTCTCGACAACAGCCGCAGCAAGGAACGCATGCCCAAAGCCCCCAGCGGGTTGTCCGTCATGTCGATGTCCTCGCGGCGGACGGAGCGAGCGCCGGTGCCACGATAGAAACATAATTATTCTTCCATTTGGTTAAGACCCCTGGAAAAAATGAGACAATATGTCCAGTAGTGATAGAATCAACTTTAAAACCAACAGGGGAAAATAGAACATATTCTTAACCAAATGGAAGTGTCTCTCTCTCTCTCTCTGCCGTTGCGTCCACAGGGTCTTGACTCCAGGCAACGAAAAGGGCGCCCACAGATATTCATGGGCCCCCAAAACATACAACAACGGCACGGGTAGACGTCAAGCGGCCTGCCTTTGTGGGATCCTGATGTGGGCTGGTTGATTTTAATTCTGGTTGTTGCAAACCCACACAGAAGGGGGCCACTTAACAACTGGGTTGTAAGGTTCACCTGATTGCTTGCCTTCCGTCACAAAATGTGGTCGGTGTCCTTTAAACCTAAGCCCTGGGACTCTTAAAAGGTTGCCATCTCAAAGTGCAACACGTGGCTGTGGCGCAAACAAAGGGTACCTCCAACCCCAGTAGAAACGGCTACACGACTTGGGTCGCAAAGCTCTTGGGGCAAGGCTCATTCAGTGAGCTTCGACTGACCTCTGTTTGCCGTTCTTTAAAAGTCACCCCAAGTCTACCTCAGTTTTCGTCCAACATGTTTAGCTTCTAGATGACTCTGCCCTTTCTCCGTGGTTCGTTCATCTCTGAGATTCATCTCGTAAAAGTCAAACTTTTAGTACTATACGTCACTCGCACACATCTCTACACTCACCTAAGGTAAATTGATGTCAGTGGTCGGTTGCTATAGGGAGCCATTTGACTCAAGAGCCCGTCAAAGCATCCCCACCCCCCGCCCCCCAGCCCCAATCCCCAATTTACAGTCGGGCTCCCGAAATATGTCCCAAATCGCCCCAGGGATCATCAAGAAGCTTTGCCAAGAACAGCGACCAAAGGACCTGGACATGTGCCTTTCTGCAATTTGCTTTCTCGCCCTGGAAAAACATATTTCCAGTTGTGATAGATTCTTAAGCAACCGGAAGTGTTTCTTTTGGCCAAACTGGACCAGGTGAAATGGTCTCATGTCACTTTCCGGGAAAAGGGTCCTTAAACCATTTCTCACGATGACTGAATCCTTGGGGGCAAAGCATTGGAAGTCGCGCGCGGGCAAGCAACCGGTTTACACAATCGAAACCCAACGACTGCCTTTTTTCCCAGGCCCGCAGTGCTGTTCAAAAAGCAGTTGAGGGGGTGCCGGAGGCTGACGGTGTGTCAACCCGTGGTTTAAGCCCATGCTAAAAGGGGCGATCCGGTCCGGGTACTTCGTAAGTGGTGATCGTAAGCCAGCTTAAAACCCACTAAATGGAGACTTAGAACCATGGCTCTTGTGGGTCAAAACCTGGCTTGCCACCCTGCTCCGTTAAGTGGTGTAAACCGGTTGGCCAACAAGAATTGTAGTCTTTTCTAGTAGGGCGGTTTCCTCCCAACCAAAAAAATGGTTAAAAGTTGGCACCAACCGCTGGGGGAGCCAGTCCCACTCTCTCCCTCGGCGTCTCTCTCCTTGAGCGCCGGGTGCATATCCAGCACATCCTCGATGACCAGCGCCGTGCGGAAGTCCACGCGGTTGGCGATGAGGCTCAGCTTCTTCAAGTAGGTGTTGCTCCCCAGGCCTGCAACCAAGAAACCCGCCAACCAACCAGCCAGCCAACCAGCCAACTAACCAACCAACCCACCAAGCAACCAACCCGCCATGCGGCATCTGGCTCATGGCTCATCGTCCCGAAAGGGTTGACCCCACATTGCACCCAGGGAGAAGCATTGGACATTCTTTCTGAGTTGTTGATCACCTGGGGTTGAAATTCATACTGTGGGTGGACGAAATCCATGTTGCACCACTTTGCAACCATAGGAAACCATAACGTTTGTTGGTATTTACAGGAAAGCATCACGCAGGATTTCTTCCATCCACAGTATAAATTCCAACCCCGGTTTATCAACAACCCAGGGGAAACAGCTGGTGTTTGAAGATGGGTGAAAAGAATTGGGGAAAAAACAGTCTATTAGTAGGGGGGTGCTTCTCCCTGGGTAAAGTGTGGGGAATCAGAGCATGAATTGGCGGGGAGGAATTCACTTTGATTCCTGTGGTGGGTCTGTCTCAACATGCTTGTGGTTTCCCTTTAGAACCACCAACACACAGGGAACCCAAAGAAAAGGACATACCAAAATGGCATGTCTCAACTTTGGGCTGTGTTTCGTCTCGAAACGGTGGACACTCCCAAATGGGTGGTTTCCTTTTGGTGTCCCTTCAAAACTGCCTCCAAGGTGGCTCATCCCCCCTACCGATAGAGGGAATGGGAGGGAAGGGTTCGGGCCAAAGAAAACTGAAACCATAAATGGAGATTTCCAGGGCCACCCCCCTCCCTCAATTCCGTTGAGGGGGTGCGGATCCGGCGACTCTGGGTCTTAAATTCAGCTTCCCTCTTGTACTCATCACTGGCGCCACATTCATGTTGGGATCTGATTAGCAATCCCTAATCCTAGGGGTTGATTCCCCATTCTTTTCAACCATCGTTTCTTTTCAACAACCAGCGGTTCCCTGGGTGTTTGATGGTTTCCTGAAAAGAAGGATCCCTGGAAAGAATGGGGAAGGTAGCCCTAGACTAATTACCCAAACCCCCCTGATTAATCATGGCCATATCCAGCACTCCAAAAGAAACAGCGAATCCAATCTAGGTCCTCCAGTTGAGAGGTTACAATAAGCATTTGTTGTCTGTTGCCCCCCCAAAAAAAAGGTAAAAAGGCACTACTGGAAGACCTGGCAATGTGCCTTGTACTTTCATATTGAAGTCCTATCGGCCAAAACACAAGAGGACCCAAAAGGCCAATAGAGGACCAGAATTAGGAGGGTCCCTTGGAATTCCGCTGGTTTCATCTTCCCCTTGGAAGTCGAAAGGTAAAACTGGCTTGACATGCGCGTGTGTGTGTGTGTGTGTGAGCGTGTCGTCCTGTGCAGCACCCAGTTGGAAATGATTGCCGCTGATTCGGCAACCCCCCTTCCCAAGCCTCCCCCCCCCCAAGGTTGCCAAGGTATGCCAAGGTGTAGACAATATGTGTGTTTGGAGGGTCTATCTGAACGTTTGTAATTTCTGTCTTTGCTTGCCCGCGTGCCTCCGTGTGATTTCAGTTTGCTAGCTGCTGCAAACTTGCCGGACAACCCTGGGAAATAGTTGGCGACAAATTTGGAAGCCGTGTCTTTCCGCTTTTTCACCCACACATGAGCGCACGTACCAGGCTCACCAGCCACTTACCAAGCTGGCCCTGCAAGTATGCTGCGCCGTGCTAGGCAACATTATGCTACAGTACGCAACGTTACGCTGCGCTACGCTATAATTTGCACTCTCCACATGCATGACGAAAACTCGCAGACGTTGATCGATCGTTGCAGGAGTAAAAAACATATCACTCCTGTGGATGAACAAAAATCCTGCAGCAGTCAGCATGGAACCCTTACGCATACTGGTGGGGTTCTTGTCGATGGACCCTTTTTTGGGAGCAACTCACGCTGCAGTGTGCCCACTGAACTGGTATGTAGCTCTAAAAACAAATTTAGATACCCCCAGCTTTTTGGCTCCCCAGCTTGAAGGCAAAGCCACTATTTTGAATAACCAACAACATATGTTTAGACAAACCAGGGTATGTCCTTCTTCTGGGTACCCAGTTTTAGGTGGTTTTAAAGGGAAACCACAAGGACACCACCCATTTTGGGTCGGAAATTCCAAACGTTACTGTAAAACATGCGCACTCGCATAGCAGGGTACGTCTTTGTTTCTGGGTATCCTGTGCTTGGTTGTTTCAAAGGGAAACCAAAACATTTTGAGAGAAACCCTTCGGGTTCTAAGTGAACTTTCTAGGCCATTATGTTCAACCATCCTTCCCCGCTGTTTGCCCTGGGTTTTGGGATGATTTCCTAAAAAAAGAATCGGATCCCTGGAAAGAATGGACATGGAACTAGATTCTTCCCAGGGATCCATGGAAGTAGACAAATTCCCGAGGATTGTCTAGGGATGCTGGGACATGGCTATGGGTAAAACACCCCCAATAAACATCCCAATCCCCACTAAAACAGAGTAAAATGGGTGGTGCACCTGCCCCAAAAAGCGCTGACCCACAGCCAAATTTCTATCCCTTTCGGATACCTGGAAGCGTCCAGTCGAAGATTTGCCAACATGGCTGTGGGTCAAGAACAGGTACCCAAAATGGCTTGCCCTGGCAAATGGAAACCTGGACTAAAATCTGCGGTCCCTGTCCCCTGTTGGTATTGTTTTGACCCACACGCCACGTGGCACATTGTACACCTGAACATTGCAACTTGTAAATGGTGGTTTCCCTGATAATTTTGGTGTTGAAAAAGGCGCATGTTTCAAATGGTTGCAACATGTATCTTCTATGTTGGTGGAAAAAGACACATGTTTCAAATTTGGTTGCAAAATGGAGATCTTTAAAGGAGCCCTGTAGAAGTTTCCCAACATCCCAAGGGCTTTCCCATGCGGCCCGTGCCTTCGAGCAGCTCCGCCACGGGGCTATCGCGGCCCACGACGTAGGCAGCGCCTGAGTCACTGAGGTAAGAAGACGTCGTGGGTTCGGGGGGCGTCCAGGCGTTCACTTGGTTGACGTTGGGTTTGGGGAGCAAAAATTCTCAAATTTTAGCAGTTAAGTAGGTGGGGATTTCAACCACTAAACCACAAAAAAACAAAAATGTAAAAAATGTGTCCCAAAAACAACCATGTTCATGCCGGTTACCCTGTGGGTGGGTTGGCTTGAGGTTCATGCCAGGGGGTACCCTGCTGTGGGTGGACGAAATCCATTTCGCTCCATCTGCTTAAAACCCCGGAAAGATGAATCCACAGAAAAAGATAAAGGGGACAACAAAACAATAATAATAATAAAACAACAACATACCATGGTTTCGCATGGCCTCAAAGTGGGGTGGTTTTTTTGTCCATCCGGAGTATGGGATTTGTGCGTCTTCTTTTCGGGGACCCGTTTCAAATGGTCTTCGGTCTTCCTTTTCCTCACAACCCTTGGTCGGTTGCAAAAAACTGTGTGCTTTGCAGCCCCCTACTAAACATGAACAGAACCAAAGAACTAAACAACCAAAAAACATGCCAAGAACAGTGAAGTGGTGGCGTCCCTTTGAAACCCGGACCAAAAACGAGAACCCTCAAATAAAAAGACAGGCCATGCTTGTTCTTTTGAGAGCTGGTTCCCTGTTTGTTTTTTTCCCTCAAGTATGGCTCTGGTTGGGTGGAACTTAAGACTTGAACTCATGAGAACATAATAAGTTTCTTGCTGGTGCGATAGGCAGGGAATGAGAAATGGAATGACCCCGAGTCCCCTTCTCAGGTTGGGTTGTGAAACCAAAACGAAAACAAGAGACCCATCCCATCCCCACTTGGGTCGCGAAAGTTTCTTTTGCCTCATGTCTGAAAGGAGTCCCCGGACAAACAAAATAAAACCAACAACCACCACCACCACCAGCGCAAGTGCGATTCGAATCCTGGCAAGTGGATTTGTTGCGCCTCAGAGTGCCTCATGTTTAAAAACGCGTCCCCGTTCAAAAGCCAAGAAGCAACAACCACCCCAAGTGAGAGTCGAATCTAGGTCCTCCAGTAGAGAGGTTAGAATAAGGGTACCTGATTTTTCTGTAGTCTATTTTAGTAGGGTTCGGAACCCCCCTCCCCCCCAAAAAAAGGTAAAAGGGCACCTAGCTGGGGGGCCTAGGAATCTGCCATTGTTTTTTTCGCCCACTGGAAAAATGGAGAAACTATTTCCAGTAGTGATAGATTCTAACTTTAAAATAAACAGGGAAAATACATAACATATTCACTTCAGCAAATGGAAGTCGTGCTCTCAAAAACATGTCGTTCCTTAGGTATGTGTGATGTTACCCCACCATCAACATGGTTCCCTAGCGGAGTCGACGAGTTTTCGAGTCTCCGGTCCAGGTGGCAGTAGTCCACCTTCAGCTCCTCCAGCGATCCCGAGATGATCCTGCCCATCTCCGCGAACTCCTCGTGGTTGAAGCGGTTCCAGCTGAGGTCCAGCTTCCTCGGCTCCGTTCGACACAAGCTGGACACCACCCGTTGGATGCTTTAAAAAGGGTTCATTCCGGTCAGCAGGTCACTTAGTGCAGCAAAAAATCCGTCACTTAGTACCGTTCATTCCCGCATTGGTGGGCGCCAGGAAGAAATGGGTCCAACGTTCCAAATCCACTTTCTGCAAAGGGGTCTTGGACAGGGCTGTGGGGAATGACCACTTCTGTGATACAACAGAAAGGGCTTCCCAAAGACTATTTTGTAAATAGAAAGGGGGATTCCCTTGTATCACAGAAGTGGGGAGAAACCCCTTGATCCCACAACCCTGGTCTTGGAAGATTTCAATAGCGGCCGTTGGAACGGGCGGCATGGCGCAGGTACCTCGCGCTCAACCAGCTGAGTCGGAATCAAGACCTGGTAACTAGGCTGGAATTAGGACCCCGGCAAAAAATGGCATCTTTTTTGCCTGGTTAGTGGAAAACAAAGAACAAGGAAAAAGGGGAGCTAGTTCTGTGGCAGCCAAAAGGACACCTATCTTCCATTTGCTTATGTAAGCCCCCTGGAAAAAATGAGACAACATTCCAGTAGTGAAATGGATTCCACCTGTAAAACCAACAGGGGGGGGGAAAAAAAGTATTCAGCAAATGGAAGCTGTCCTTCTCAGTTGCCCTACGGACCTGGAAATACAAGGTGCCACCTTCTGCTCAGTTGCCCAGAAAGGACCTGGAAATAAAAGGTTCACCTTTTAGGACCTTTACTAAAAATGGACCAACCATGGGAAACGAAAAGGTCAGATCAGGTCGATTCGCTTTGGGCAAGTGAGTCTGGGATCAGGCTGGGGGTTACTGGAAAAATAGAAACCGGCGTGTCTTTTTCTTTTTCTTTTTTTTTCGGGGGGGGAGCTTTCCAGGATTCCCAGGGCTACCTTCCATCCATTTCCATTCTAAACCCAGGGATCCGGATCTTAGAAAACCTCCGGATCTGAAACCCAGGGAAAACGGATCCGGTGTTCGAAAGGAACGATGGTTGGAAAGAATGGACAAGGAATCAACCCTCAGCTCCACGGCCTTTCTTTCGCCCTTCCTTTTCTTCACAAGCCTCACTTCCCATCGAATGGATCGCCTAAAAAAACAAACAAACTTGTCATTTGCCACTCTTCCCAAAAAGCAAAAAGTCCAGGAACTCAGGAAGTGAGTAGCTGACTCAAAAAAGAAGTCAACACAGCTGACTCGACTAACGCCATTCAAGCTCACCCCTCTGAGTGGATTTGCATCAACAAAGAGTCGAAGCGGTTGAGTTTGTTCCACTAAAATTCTGCACGGCAGGAGTTCAGGGAGCTAACTTGGCATTCGAAGCTCATGCCAAGCAAGCCCAGGTCCTCCAGTAGAGGTTAGAATAAGGGTGCCCTTTTTCCTCTAGTCTATTTTAGTAGCAGTGGACTCACAAACTGGATGGTGTCCCTTTGGTTTCCCTGTATATCAACAACATAGGCACGCGCTCCCACACAACTGGGCTGTCCTCAGATCCCCCGCTCGAAGCTTAAGTTTTTGTGGGTTAAATGGAAATCCAGCCACTAAACACTCACAAGCTAAAAACCTAATGAACAGGACGGCTGGGACTCACCAAGACACATTCTTTGGAGCCATCCAGAACACGGCAACCTAGGATTAGGGCACTCCAGTAGCAAATGTCACCTGGATGGTCGATGTTGAGCTGGCACCACCCATTTTGATTACTGACTCACGTCCAGCGTGGATTGACTCAAACAAGGGCAACCCCAGTTTGCTTACCCCCGAGATGTGCCGCCCCAGAAACATAAAGTCCTCAACGCCCAGACATTTCGGAAGTGAGTGACCTGCAAGTCCTTATGTGCGGGTAAAATAAACAAGATGACTGCACCTCTCGGTTGCTCTTTCCCAACACTGGGTTGCTTTCCCCCCCTAAGCCAAAGCTCCTACCTATGTTACCCGAGGTCCTCCAGTGGAGAGATTAGAATAAGGGTACCCCTTTTTTTCTCTGTAGAGTTTGGAACCCTCCCCCACACAAAGGTTAAAAGGGCACTACTGGGGGACCTAGTATCCTATTTCACGTTTCATGGACAAAGATATCCGTTGCTCAACAGGTCGATTCGGGAAAACACCAGAGACCATCGTTTTTTTGTTTTCACCACTCCAGCTCCGAGTAGCCGAAGGAAATTGTTCTTGAAGAGACTGGCCAGACACCGCAGCGTGAGGCTGTTGTTTCCAAGTCCTGCAACTTGGCTAAGACTATGCATGCATGCATGCATGCATGGATAGATTGAAGTGTTATGGATGCATACATGTATGGATGTTAAGTGGTCTTAATGTAGTGTAATTAATAGTAGCGCAAGGTGGCGTGACGCTTGCTATTGTTAATTGTCATCTATGTGCATTTGCAGGTGTGCATGTACAACAGTCGCATGTACAATATGTGGAGTGAGTGATGGGCACTAATACTTGCCAAGTGAATATTCCATCCAAGTGAATATTCCATCGGTAATCGGGGTTTTCACTACCATGTCTGAGACATAATTTTTATTGCCTCCGCTAAACGGCTATATAGGCTATACCCTAGAACCTGTCCGGAACAAATTTTGGTTCTGAGGGGCTTCAAAGTGACACAAAATAAGCAAGCGAGAAAACGGCGGCTCCGCAGAACCGTTCGTCGACGCTCGGGCAATTGCTGGCGCGATTGGCCGAGTTCTGAAAAACTGCCCGAGTTCCATGGCCCTCCCAAAACTGTCGTCTGAGTGTTCTGACATGTCCTTACAGAACTCCTGGTATCCTCAGCTCCCTCCAAAATCCAATTTGCATGCCCCAGCGCCTTGGCTCTTCAAGCGAGACTACCTGCAACACATTTACAGAAAGGGGCCAACAGCGCACTCCTGAGTTTCTAGAGGTACGGCAATTTGTTAGGCTACAGTAGTACACGCTCGCAAGCTGAAGGTACCCTTTTTGCGTCCTCTTGCTATGCTCGTGACATACCCAATTTCCCTGTGATGCAACCCGCCTTCCCCCAAATCCCCCCCCCCTTCCCTTGCCCCCCAACCCCCCAAGCCCTTGCCCCCAACCCCCCCAATTCTTGCCCCCCAACCCCCCCAATTCTTGCACCCCAACCCCCCCAACATTTTTCCACAACTTGGCCTTTGCAAAGACCCCCGTGGGGGCGGGGCGGGAGGCTGGATTTTCTGGATCCGAAGTTGACGCCCCAGATCTCCTGTGCCAGCCAGGCTCACATCCCGAAGGCTCTTGTGGCTGCCAATCGCCTGGCCTCACGATGACGAGGCCCACACAAGCCCCAAACAAGGCCCTCACAACACTTGTACAGTTTCAAAAAACTTTGTGTCTTGCAGCCCCCTGCTAAAATTGAACAGTACCAAAGAAAAAAAAAAAAACATGCCAGGCACAGTGAAGAGGCCGGATTGTAAGGGCTTAATAAGAGCTTACTCATGTTCTCCAGAACTTGGCACATCTTGGTTGCTGCAACGAACCCTCTGTGAACAGTTTAACTGTTTGTCGGTCCAAAAGGAAAACCCGGCCTATCTCAACGAACAAGTTATAGTCCAAAGATCCGCTGCCAAATATCAATGATGGTCCACATGTGGGTCGCGGTCATAGTTTCCTGGACGATGGTCCAAGAAAAAAAAGCCATGTTGGTGGGAAATTCTGAGACTGGAGCCAAAGAAGACAAAAAAATACCGCTCCGCTGAGGGAACAAGCAGATCCGTTCCCTTCGACTCCCGACAGGGCTGGCCATTTCACAGGAACACTCGCAGAATCTCCTTTTCTCCAAAAAGAGGGGGGGTCAAAAGGGTCCTTTGCCTGGTCGGAGAATTTGGCCGCGGGGCAGAGTGGCAGCAGGCCGTGCGTGCTGAAGTGGATGTTGGTCAAATTCCTGATGGCGAATGCATCTCCAATTGCCAGGAAATTGCAGTCCCTGAAATGGTGAGGCAAATCAGAATGGGATGCTGTAACTCAGCGGGTGCATGTGATGTTCAACACCACCACAATTCATCTTTAAACACCGGCTCGATGTGAAAGCAATCCCTAAGGACCTGCATCAACAGGGATACCCGGCAATGCAAGCTTCCTTTGGGTTTGGCGTGTCATGGCCAGAAGGCCGTTTCAATTAGGCCAAATCGCAAAGCTAAACGGTCACAAGGTCGCAGCGTGACCAGCGTCCAGCGTGTTTAATGATGACCTCTCATCATTAAAATCTGATGTGGAAGCACGAGAAACGCAACCACTGGAAGCAGGGGTCCTATTCTCAGGGAGCAACATCATTAGCCTTCATGCACAGGTGGACGGAGTGCTTCGACGGGTTCGCAGAACTCTGGGGCGTAGGGAGGTTGGAACATCTACCTTATACAATGTTCAGAACATAGGTGTCCTTTTAGGGGAAATAGATGGGTTTCCCTGGTAGATGATTAAACCAACAGGTAAACCAGGGCCATCTATTGTTCTAGCAAAACAACCAAAAAGGACACCTATGGTTCAGAAACTCCCCCCATCAGGTCGTGCGCGCAAAGACTTAAATGAGCCATGCGGCGGGTCTCTATGGGGCCCGCTTACAGCTACCTTTGAGGCGAACCTTTGTGCCAGCATCTCCGCAACTCAATGACATGATTCGCGTGGTATTCACGAAGCCGGGCTATGCAAATATGATCATACGTTTCTTAGTCACAAACCGACCACGTGTGGAAACCCCATTCCCACGTTCTAGAAAAGCTTTGTCTGCATAGCGCCATTCCTCTATTCGCACCCTGGACGGTGTATAAAGGCAAAAGAGGAAGACAAACCTTTTGCGGGGGTGGACGCCTTTGAAACATCTGACAAAGGTGGTTGCTAGCATGACAAATGTGATCGTTGTGCGCTTGTGCGTCCATGTTTGTGTGTGTGGTATTGTGTCTTTTTGCGTTTGTGAGTTTCTTTGCGTGTGCTTGTGTGTGGGTTTGTTTGTGTTTGTGTTTGTGGGTTTGTGTGTTTGTGTGTTTGTGGGGTTGTGGGTTTGTGGTTTTGTGTTTTTGTTTGTTTGTTTGATTGATTGATTGTTTGTTTGTTTGTTTGTTTGTTTGTTTGTTTGTTTGTTTGTTTGTTTGTTTGTTTGTTTGTTTGTTTGTTTGTTTGTTTGTTTGTTTGTTTGTTTGTTTGTTTGTTTGTTTGTTTGTTTGTTTGTTTGTTTGTTTGTTTGTTTGTTTGTTTGTTTGTTTGTTTGTTTGTTTGTTTGTTTGTTTGTTTGTTTGTTTGTTTGTTTGTTTGTTTGTTTGTTTGTTTGTTTGTTTGTTTGTTTTTGTTTGTTTGATTGATTGATTTTGATTGATTGATTGATTGATTGATTGATTGATTGTTTTGTTGTTTGTTTGTTTGTTTGTTTGTTTGTTTGTTTGTTTGTTTGTTTGTTTGTTTGTTTGTTTGTTTGTTTGTTTGTTTGTTTGTTTGTTTGTTTGTTTGTTTGTTTGTTTGTTTGTTTGTTTGTTTGTTTGTTTGTTTGTTTGTTTGTTTGTTTGTTTGTTTGTTTGTTTGTTTGTTTGTTTGTTTGTTTGTTTGTTTGTTTGTTTGTTTGTTTGTTTGTTTGTTTGTTTGTTTGTTTGTTTGTTTGTTTGTTTGTTTGTTTGTTTGTTTGTTTGTTTGTTTGTTTGTGTTTTTGTTTGTGTTTGTGTTTGTGTTTGTGTTTGTGTTTGTGTTTGTGTTTGTTTGATTGGTTGATTGATTGATTGATTGATTGATTGATTGTTTGTTTGTTTGTTTGTTGTTTGTTTGATTGTTTGCTTGCTTGCTTGCTTGCTTGCTTGTTTGCTTGCTTGCTTGCTTGTTTGTTTGTTTGTTTGTTTGTTTGTTTGTTTGTTTGTGTGTGTGTTCGTGTGTTTGTGACCCTTGCTCCCAGGAACTTGGGGATCGAGTTCTGGCCGGAAACTTTTCCAAGCGGCAGCGCGCGCAGCTTGGGCGCCTGCGCGGTCAGCTGGATCACGGCGAAGATGCCGCTGCGGCCCATCTGCCTGAAGGCAACCCACCCCAACCCCAACTCCATCAACTCCACACCCCAACTCCACCCCAACTCCACCCCAAGTCCACCCGAACCCCCCCCCCCGCCAACTCCACCTCTCCACCCCAATCCGTCTGAAAAGGGCTCTTATCGGGTCTTTCGGGCTTCGTAAATTGCTCTTGGCAACCCAGACTCCGAATTGTGGGGCCCGAAGAAGGGAATCGATGGGCGTCTGGGGGCCTATTTCCTTGGCATTTTCGGGATAAGTCTCCTTTACTTCTTTCTTGGCAGCCCAGGGGCACTTGTTTCTTTTGGGAAGGCTTGAAGCTAAAAGCAACCCCTGTCTGTGGGATGGGCGGACATTGGCCTGGCTAGGGCTGGGCTCCGTAACGCGCCCGGCGAAGCGCCACCCGGCGCTTCAAGCGACCCCGCCTGCAGCCAGCGAGGCTCAAGCGCTGCAACTCTGCACACACCGCCTCCAACGACAGCTTCTCCAGGAGGGGCACCAGGCTCCTCCAGCTGCACTCGGGCCAAAGCAAATGGCACAATTCCCTTGTGGGGAAGCAAAAGACATATGGCTGTGGATCAAAAATAGGTACCCAAAACGGAACCCTGGTAAGTGGCAACATGGAACAAAACCTGTGGTCCTGGTGGTTTAATTTTGACCCACACCCATATTTTCGACTAGGGGGGCAGGCTGAGTCACTGAGGTAGCCTGCCAACTAGGTAACCTGCAGGGAACTTGGGGGAAAAGTTCCCGGGTTGTTGCCTAAGGGCTTCTTCAAACAACTGATGAACCAATCTGGGAACTGATATTCAACCAGGTTGTGTCAACATGTTTCAACGAATGGCGGTTCATCCCGGCCCCTTACGGAACAACTAATGGACATTGGGGGAGCACAGCGGCCAGAGTTGCTGAAACTCTGGCAACAGGGAGCCTTAGATAGCCCCAACATCGTTGGTTAGCCAGGGCCGGGCAACGTGCACGTCGCAGGGCGGAAGTCGGGGGTGATTTGCTTCAAATGGAGAGAAGTTTCCAGCCGGGCCTCTCTGTGAGGTTCCGGACTATCACGGACCCTTCAAAACATGAACCAGAAGCAAGTTCTTTCTATGGCGTGAAAAGGGTTACATCAGCTTCCTCTGATTGGTGGCTTGGTGGTTCGGAGGGGATGAGAACCCGTTTGCCCTTTACAAGAAGCCAGCGGTTCAACCCAGGGTTCTCTCTCTCTCTCTCTGTGCCGTTGCGTCCAGAGGGTCTTGACTCAGCAAGGCAACGAAAAAGGCGCGGTTGAGATGAAGGGTTTCGCCCAAACCTGAGTTTGTTTCTTCCAACCCTCCCTCCCATCATCTTCCATTTGCTGAAATGAATAGTTTGTTTTTTCCCCTGTTGGTTTTAAAAGGACTTTATCACTACTGGACATATTTTCTATTTTTTCCAGGGGTCTTAACCAAATGGACGTCAGGCGGTGAATTTCGAAACCCTGGTACAGCACGCAGACCTCCAGTGGGGCCTTCGCCCACTTTCATTGGAGGTGTTTTCCCCCCAGACATGTCCTTTGTTCATGTCGTTTGGTGGTGCGAGGCGGTGTCCCTTGTCAGGTTTTTTGTCGGAGTGAGGGGGCTTCCCTTGTCAACTTTTTCGGAGGGGGTGCGGGCCATGTGTTGTTTCTTCCCACCGGTTCATTTTGACCATCACGTACCCCAAAGACAAGGCCCCTTTTCTTTGGGTTCACTGAACATGGACACCTGGGCAACTGGGAAAGCCTAAATAATTCCCCAACAGCTGAAAGCTTTGGGGTCTCAGCCCAGATAGGCTCCGGGGTGGTCCGGGGCGGCCCTGAGGTAAGGTTCCACCAGGGTTCAACCAGGGTTCCACCAGGGTTCTGCGAGGGTTCTGCGAGGGCTGCGGGGTGGTGCGAGCACTAAAACGAGCACCGCATGCTGTTGGGGGTATCGCCTGAGCTTGTTTTTCGGGACGCGGGGATGCAAATGGGAGGCCTTCCCAACGACTACTCCTCCTACATAACGAAGGCGGATCGCTGTATCACGGAACCACCCCCTCCTCACAACACAGCAAGCCGTATGCTGCTTCATACTAGCCCCCAAAATATGAACGACAAGTCTGCTGCCCAAACATGTGTCACAGTGTCACAGTCTGCAGGCCAACTATGGCATTGAACCTTATCATACGTAATATAGACATATACATATATATATATATATGCATACACATACACACATTAATTTGCTCCAAGCTTTGGAGACAGTGCAGGTCTCCTGTCAGTTAGCAAGCCGTTCTCCGCGAGATCCAGCTCGTGAACCGCAAAGTCGTCGCGCAGCAGAGTCATGGCCTAAGCCAAGCCCCCCGCCCCATGGTGGACGTTGGAAGGGGAGCAAATATATATATATATACATACATACATATAAATATTATATATATAGTAGCAGTTTTCGTGGGTTGGATTTCAACCACTCAACCACAAGAAGCAAACATGTAAAATGTTTCCTAACAACAACCCAGGATTAATAAACCGGTCCCATTATTAGGAGGGTGTTCCCTCCAAACAAAACAACGTACCAGGTTGAACAGCGCTTTGTTGACGTTCCAAGGGGAGCGCAGTTTTTGTGGGTTGGATTTCAACCACTCAACCACAATAAACAAAAATGTAAAATGTTTCCTAACAACAACCCAGGATTAATAAACCCGTCCCATTATTAGGAGGGTGTTCCCTCCAAACAAAACAACGTACCAGGTTGAACAGCGCTTTGTTGACGTTCCAAGGGGAGCAAAAATAATTGAACGCTTCAGCAGATTTTGCAACCACAAGAAGCAACAATGTAAAAATCACAAATGGTTCCTCACAACAACCATGATTTACCGAAGACCTGACCCAGGATTTATAAACCCGTCCCACTATTAGGGGGGTGTTCCCTCCAAAAGTAGTCTGAATCCCACTAAAAGGGGACAGCCCCCGATCAAAATCAACGAGGGTTTATTCATCCGGGCTTAACATTACCGAAGACCAGGTGCAGTGAATTTCCATGTGAAGGATTTGCACCCTTTGTTTGGTAGATGTTAAACTCACTTGGCCAGTGACCAGCCGAAGAAGCGTGAACTTTTTGCGTCACCGCTAAAAAAAAGGGACAGTTGAGCGTCACCGCGAAAAATTGTAAAGCGTGTCCACTGGCTGGGTGAGTAAAGGGTTGTCCCCCTCCAAAAAAGGAAAACAAGGCACCACTGCGTATCTTGACTACATGGAAAAGGGAAGCCACCAAACAAAAAGGGCGTTCACAAACAGGTAAAGGCTCTGTTTCAACCACGAAGGGGAAAACCAAAAGGAAACCGACATCTGCCATTTGCTTAAGCCCCCTGCAAAAAATATTTCCAGTAGTGATAGATTCCCTTTAAAACCAACAGGGAAATTTAAAACAAATCCTAAGCAAATGGAAGTCATAGGCAAATCCCTCATGCCTTTGCAGCGCCTTGGGAACTCAGATGTGGCACGTGCCCATGCGTAGAGCTTCGGACGCTAAGCATGTTGCTGCGACTCCAGGGCTCCTAGGATACACCAAGAGTCACCTGGTGCGTGCAACAAAAAAACAACTGAGAAGACTAGTCAAAGTTAACATATACATGCAATGTATCCCAAAAAGTGGCTGGTCACCTCCCTTCAAACATTCCCATTGAACGGTGGACAAACACCTGTATCATACCTTTCGCTCGTTGCTTTGGTGGGGGAAAAACAAACAAAAACGGAAAGAACTCATGCAGCTCCGCCCGCCCGAAACAAATCCGCCGAGGATCCGCCAGTAGCTCTGCATCTGTAAAGAGTTGGCCGTTGGCTTTGAGGTCGTGGGTGTGGCCCGTCATGAACCTCAGGCATGGCTCCCGAAAAGGAAACACTTCTGCCATTTGCTTTCTCGCCCCCTGCAACAAATGAGAAATTCGTTCTAGTAGTGATAGATCCCATTAAAAACCAACAGGGGAAAATAAAACATATCTTAAGCAAATGGAAGACATCGTCTTCCCGCGCCTCCCTGTCAGCTTCCTTGGAGAGGGAGTCTGTTGAGGCCATAATGTATCTAGGTCCTCCAGTACAGAGGTTAGAATAAGGGTACCTCCTTTTTCTGTGGTCTATTTTAGCAGGGGAACCCTCTCCCAAAAAGGGGTGAGAAAGGGCACTTCTGGGGGACCTAGCGTATGGACCGAACAATGAGGGGAAAGCCACCACGTCCTTGCAAAAGCACATTTGGATGCCAGCTCCCTTCCGCTCCCTTCCAACCACCAGCTGGTCAGATGCGGTCGATTCGCTTTGTCCGGTTCACTTGAGCGAGCCGGTAAAGACTACCGAGCACATGAGGCGGGTATGTCAAAATAAGACCCCCAAAGTGGGTGGTGTCTGTTTGATAGAACTTTCAAGGCTTCATTCAAGCAGCCTGCAAAAGGGTACCTGAACAACATAAGAAACATACGACCCTTGGTAGTAGCAACAAACATTGCCTTTTGCAGCCCTCTACGCAAAACGTTGAAGATGCAGCTTGATGAATGATTCAACCGGATGGGGGGAGCTCAGCGTAAGCCCCAGGTCCCAGGTTCATTGACCAGCGTCTATGCTTTCGTTGTGAGCGACCGAATCCCATTGACTGTGTACCATTAAAATAATGTGAGAGCCACCAATAACAAAAGTGTAAAGCGTGTCCACCTGGATGAGACATGATTGGTAAAGTTTGTATAGGGAACATTCTAATTCGCAAACCAGGCAGTAGAACCACCTACCAAAACTTGGTTGCAGTTGACCCCTCGGCAAGAAGTTTCATTATTTTTTTGTGGGTTTAGTGGAAAACCCAACTTGATTTCAACCCAAAAGTTGAAGCCTAAAGATCCAGCCCAATAGTCAAGAAAATGGCCAATGTGGGCTTTGGGGACTGCCACAAGGGTCGGGGGGTTAGGTTCCGGAAAGGCTTCACTTCGTGCATGGCAACCAAAAACAAATCTAAACATTTTTTTGTTCACCACCAAAATCCTAGGTGTCCTTTTTGGAAAAATAGATGGGTTTCCTGGTACTTGTAGTTGATTGAACCACCAGGTAAACCAGGAACCGCCCTCATTTATTTCCACCAAACCAACCAAACAGGACACCTACCTATGACCAAAATGGTGTTCCCGAAAAGCGACTAAAGTCCCATGAGCCAATAAATCGCCTGGGTTTAAGTGGCAAAAGGTTTTGGGGCTTTCCCAATGACACATAGAACCTTCGGAAGCCAAGAGGACAGGATCTTGAGATGGGTTGTCCCAACTTCTCAAAGGACTTTCCGTTTTTCTGGGCTTTCGGGTTGTGGTTGAAATGGAACCCACGAATCTGTGATACAACAAAAAGGGCCTAACCCCAAACTCCCCATAAGGGGGAGATTCCCACAAGTATCACAAAAGTGGTTGGACAAACCCCGAGCGATCCCAGAACCCTGTTTCTGGGCTTTCCGTTTTCTGATCCGCTAAAAGTCGAAACCCGGTGGGTGAAACTCGGACACCCGACCATGAACCTACAAAGATCTAAAACGCTTTTCTGGAACCGGATGTCGAGCCGCCAAGCTTCCAGGTCTCTGATTTTATGGGCGCTTTGGCTCAACTATGGCCGAAGAAAAACAAGGAAAATGGAAACACAGCTGGCTCTAAAAAGCAAACAAAAGGGGGTTGATGAATATTCAGTTTTGACCATGGGTAACTTTTCCCATTTACTAGTTGGAATATATATATAATATATTTTGGCCGATGGTCATCACATGAACTTTTGATAGCCCCTCACATGCCCCCCGTAGGCCAGACTGGCAACCCGCTGTTGTACCATTGAATCATTCTCAACGTCACCCCCAATGTGCTAGGCAGGGACTCTGACCACCCAACAAATAGTAGCAAACTCATGAAATGGATACTCCCCCCCCCCCAAACCCCGCCCCCACCCCAGCCAAATGGCCATGGGTCAAAACCCCGTACCGCCAGTGAACATCCCACTCCACACTAAAATAAAGACTAAAATGGGTGGTGCACCTATCCCAAAATGGTACCATTGGTTTTGAACCATGGCCAAATGGATGTCCAAGAAAGAGGAACCAAACTTTTTCAGCCCAGGCAACAGCAAAGGGCTCGGGATGACCTGCTTCTCCCGGCACTTGTCCAAGTAGAGCTTCCGACCTTACCGCGGAAAAACAGCGCCTGAATATATAACTTGAATAGTCTCGGTTGCTTTCTGTTCCTCTGCCAATAGTTTAACTTTTAGAGGTTTAATGGAAAACCCAGTAGTTGGCAAAAAGTTGAAGTCCTAACGTCCAAGCAAAATGCACCAAAGTGATGTTGGCCCCATGTTAAGATCAACCCGAGTTTATCAACAATGCATTAAATGGACATCCCATGTTGTCACTAAAAAGCTAAAAAGCTAAGGGCCCATCTGGGAACCACCAAGATTTATCAACCCCAGTTGATTAATAGGGCGTTCCCCTCCAAAAATGGTTTGATCCCCCACAAAATCCAGGGACACCCCCTAGTAATAAACTGGGGCTTGATTAAATATGGGGTCAACATTGGGCTTGTGGAGTACTTTCGAAACATTGTTGGCCATGTTCATAGGATAATGTTGACCCCATATTGCTGGGCTGTCCTCAGATCCCCTGCTAAAAGTCTAACTTTGAGTGGGCTAAAGTGGAAATCCCCCCTAAACACTAAAAGCTAAAAAGCTAAGGGCATGGCTGGGAACCACCAAGATGAATCAACCTCAGTTTATCAATAGGGGGTGTTCCCCTCCAAAAGTGATGATTCTTCACTAAAACCCGGGACACCTACTAATAAATGTGTGTTGATCAATATGGGGTCAACAGTACTGTGTTGGGGGAAGAACACGGGGACTCCAAGTGAGCTGCTGACGAGCATCCTTTTCAGGGTTGGGGTACGACAACGCGAAAGCAAACACCATTCTGCGGCACCTATTCTTCGTGCATACCCATTCTGAATCAAATGCTGACACTGCGAACTCATGGGGAAAGCAATAAAGATGGGTCCATCCATTCGCTGGCTGGCGTCAATTCATGCGGTCCAAGCCCAAGCCCAGATCCCAAGCCAAGCGGACCTCAAAAAAATGCCTACCTGAAAGGTGTGTGTCAAAATGGGGGACCGCCAAGCATGGCTCAGCCCCTTTTTTGTTCGCTCCCCTTTTGCACCAAAGGGCTTGGCCCTCAAACAGCAAACGCTCTGCGGCTTTTGCTCCCCGGCCCCAGGGGACCTGCACGCGGATGCTCCAATCTACTTCCTCGGGTAGAGAGGTTCAAATAAGGGTACCAACTTTCTTCTTTTTTGCCTATTTTAGGGGAACCCTCTCCCAAAAAAGGGTTAACGGGCACTACTGGGGGACTGTAGTTGGAACTGGCAGGGCCAAGCGAAACTTGAATTTTGGTGCTGGTTTTCTCGCTTCGCAAGGAACCAACATGGGAATAAGCAGTTTGGGTTCGCCTTAAAAAACAGACAAACGATGGTTTACTTGAATTTGCTTAAGCCCCCTGAAAAAAACAACCCCCAACAAAAAACAATACAATAGTGATAGATTCCCTTTACAACCAGCAGTTTTTTTTACATATCATTTCAGCACATGGAAGTTCAGCTTACGGTCATTCCAAGTCACCCCGGCGAGCCGGAGCGAGCAACTGCGCGGTGGCGATCGGCTCAAGCTCCTGACCGATGGGTTGAGCCACTTTGGGCGTGGGTTTACCCAAGCCGGCAAGCCGCCTATGTGCGGACACGGAAGCCTCCTATGTTTGTTGAAAATGGTTGGGACTTAATTTGTTGCTCCTTGGGCCATGTGGGACTATGTCTGAAGTACACCCCTTTGTCTCTCCTAAGCATGACTTCATGTGTGTTAGTGCCCCATTCAACATCTTTCGGCCCTACCCGGCCTTTGAAAACACGACACCCGCAAAAGGCATCAAAGGGCGCGTTTGAGGAAGACAGTCTGGGATCTTGAGTTCCATTAGGAAACCCCTTAAAACTCCAAGCCCTGGGGAAGTTAATCTTTTACAGACATTTTTGCCCATATATAACCCAAAAAGTTGAGAAATGTTTTGTGTTTTAAGAGGTAAGATTAGGAAACCCCTTTGATCCCTTCTTCCAGGAGGCCTCCGGGCGCTAAGTGCCATGACAGGGAAACCATCTGAGTCCAACCACACTTGGCCAGCAACCAACCCCCAAAAAAAACAACAAAAAACAGGGGGCACTTTTTGGGTCACTAAAACATGAAAGGGAGAGGCACCAAGCAAAAAACAGGTGTCAAGTGTGTCTGCTGGCTGGGTGGGACAACTAAACCTTCCCATCCAAAGCCCGAATTGGCTGCCCGGAGGCATAATGAAAGGAAACCTGAGGCCCAAACCGGGTGTCTCCAAGCCCTCCTAAGCAGGTCGATCACCTCTAGGCAAATGGAACATCCCAAAAGGAAGAGCCGAACTGTCAAAGGGTTTGGTTGCACGAACATCT
This sequence comes from Effrenium voratum, assembly GCA_963377175.1. NCBI lineage: Eukaryota > Dinophyceae > Suessiales > Symbiodiniaceae > Effrenium > Effrenium voratum. The sequence goes on along the minus strand of CAUJNA010001724.1, from coordinate 390,613 downwards.
GCAGGAAATGGTCCCACAAGACCTTAAATCAGCTGTTTTCGTGTAGAATTTCCTATAACCCAACCCTTTGAAACTGGTCAAGCTGGTCACACCAAGAGGGGAAACACGGGAACTTCCCCTCGCGCGACTCGCCGGTCAGTCGCCTTGGGAGGGAACCGTCCGTCACCCGCGCCATCTTCTGGGCGCCCGCCCGCGGTGAGCAGCTTGGCCTTCCTTTCGCTCAGAGTGCGATTTGCCGAGTTGGACATCCATTTCTTTACATATAGGTCCTCCAGTGGCTCCATTGAACTGGCAGGATCGTTTTGTTGTGCGTCGCCTGTAAGTTCATCCCTCTCAAAGCGTCTCAAAAATGATGCTCACATCACGAAAAGAGTCTAGGTCCTCCAGTAGAAAGGTTAGAATAAGGGTATCACTTTTTGCTGTCTATTTTAACAGGGGAACCCTCCCCCAAAAAAGGGCAAATGGGCACCTAAGCTGGGAGATCTAGTTTAGGTCTCCTGGAGAAAATGATAAAACAAATATGTCCAGGAACCCTTTTGCGATGAATGCGAAGGTTCTGGAGGCATTGTTTGGGGCTTCCGTTTGCTTTCTCGCCCACTGAAAAATGAGAAATTAAAACCAGTAGTGGTCGATTCACTTTAAAACCAACAGGGAAAAATGAACATTCTCAAGCAAATGGAAGTGGAGGATTCTCAAAATTGGAATCGGTCCCCTAAAGCTTGCTGGCGCGATAGGCTGAAAGGAAACCACCAGTTGGATGGTTTGTAAGGGTCATTCTATTTCTCATTCCCTGCCAATCGCACCAGCAAGAATATGAGTGGTGTCCTTCTGCTTGCCTTTGGTTCCCTTAAAGGGGCCCCGGAAATAAAAACTCGCATGTCGCCCTCTACCTCTTGGGTGAGGGGTCAGGTCCCCAATTCCATCATTGAGCCATGAAACAGAGCATGGACCATGGATCTATGGATGGGCTCGAAACCCTGCCATTGCCCGCCAGGCCCCATCTCAACGGAAAACCGCAACTCACAAGCGTGTCAAGTCTGCTATGAAAACCAGAAATCTGGATGAACCCATGCAACAAAAAGCAGCTAATGTTGACCCCGGATTAATAAGCCGGTTTATTAATAGGGGGGTGCGAGCACCTCCAATAGTGATGGCTCTCCACCAAAACAGGGAAAAGCACCCCCTATTAATCAACCAGGGGTTTAACTTCATCCGGGGTGCCCATTAACCTACTGGTACTCCAGAAGGCTCCGCCTTTGAATTGCACGTTCAGATACCCCCAGCTCCCTTCCAGGCTCCCTTCCAACCACCAGCTACGGGTGGTGAGCCCATTCGAGCCCGAAGCTCCAGTCCAAGGGACAAACATCAAAGCTCCTGACTGGACAACAATTGGTCGCAGCAGCCCCGCCCCCCCCCAAAAAAAAAACGAAAAGAAGGAAGGAAGCCAGAAAACGCACTGTTTTTCCCTCGTGCCATGCCAGGAAAACGGCCTGCTTGAAACCTGCTTGACTCCCAACAAGTCCTTTCGCTCCCAAGGCTCTCGTGCTGCTGGTGCGTCAGGGTGCCTGCACGCTTCCGCACGCCCCAGCGGCCCTGGTGTTGCAGGTCGAAGCACAGGTCGTACCGCGGCCGCTCGTCTGACACATCGCGGGCGCCTTCCTCAGCAAAGCCGTGGGGGGGAGACGGGGGAGGCTAAAAAGGTGATTGGGGCTTCGTCAGAACCAGAACAAGAGCAACCAGGAACAAAATCTGAACAAGAACGCTGGCGCTACCGACGACGACCGTTCTGCATGGCCCTTCTCTTGGTAGCTGTTGACCCCTCTGCAAAAAAAAGTTTAACTTGTTGTGGGTTTAGTGGAAAACCCCTTGATTTCCACCAAAAGTTAAAGCCTAAAGATCCAACCCAATAGCAGTCAAGTTCTCGCTCTCGCAACCAAGCTTCAAGCAGCCTGAGATCATTCCGAATCCAAAGGCCCTCACTCCAGAACCTTAGCCAATGCATGTCGATGGTCATGGGGCCCGGCAGGCAAAAAGCCAATGCATTTGCATGACCATTGAGCGCTCAGCTCGCCCAAAAAAAAAAAAACGCGCAGGCGAGACGAACTCGGAAAGCCGGTAGGGAACTACACAATCTGGACAAATGATTCCCCACACTTCACCCAGGCCCAGCAAAAAAACAGGGTCGATTCATATGGGGTCAACTAAAGTGATGATTCCCACCCCTTAAGCCCGGGACACCCCCCTAATAAACTGGGGTCGATTCATATGGGGTCAACTAAAGTGATGATTCCCACCCCTTAAGCCCGGGACACCCCCCTAATAAACTGGGGTCGATTCATATGGGGTCAACATGCACTGGGGGTCACCTGGATTCCTGCCGGAGCAACTCAGAGAGCCGCGTCAGCTTCTCAACCTTCGGCTCGAGAGGTGGCCGCACTGGGCTGTTCAACAGCCTCAATGCCCCGCACTCGGATCCCAGAAAGAACTGCAAACACGAAGAAGGAGAAAACACGCATCCGCGCACACAGAAAGCGAAATCCCGGTGGTCCCAGCTTTCTTCTTCTCCCGGAAGTGCGTTTGTGTGTGTGTGTGCGATTGTTTGCTTGCTTGCTTGCACAATTGATTGATTAATCGAATGATTAATTGATTGCATGTTTGCTTGTGCCTGTGTGTGTGCGCATGTTTTTGCGATTGTTTGTGTGTGTGTGTGTGTGTGTTGGTTTGCGAGTGTGTGTGTGTGTGTGCGCGTGCGCGTGCGTGTACGTGCGCGTGGCGTGCGCGTGCGCGTGTGCGGGTGTGCGGGTTTGCGGGTGTGCGGGTGCGCGGGTGTGCGGGTGTGCGGGTGTGTGTGTGTGTGTGTGTCTGTGTGTTTGTGTGTTTGTGTGTCTGTGTGTCTCTGTGTCTGCTTGTGTTTGTCTATATATGCTGTTTGTGTGTGCGCTTGTGTCTGTTTGTCTGTGCTTGTGTGTGTGTGCTGTTTGTGTGTTTACGCGTTTACGCTTGCGTGTGTGATTGTGTGTGGCAGTTGCTTCTCCTCATGTGTGTGTGGTTGCTTATGTGTGTGTGTGTGGCTTATGTGTGTGTGTGTGGTTGCTTGCGTTTGTGCGTGTGCGATTGTGTGCTTGTGCTTGTGTTTGCGTGTGTGTGTGTGCATGTTGAATTGTGCTTGTGAGTGTGTTTGTGTGTTTGCTTGTGTGTGCGTTTGTGTTGGCTTGCGTTTGCGTGTGCGTGTGCGTGTGTGTTTGTGTGCGCTTGTGTGTGTGTGTGTTTGCTTGCGTGTGTGTGTGTGTGTGTGCGTGAGTGTGTGTGTGTGTGTGCTTGTGTGCTTGTGTGCGCTTGTGTGTGTTTGTGTGTGTGTTTGCTTGTGTGTTTGTGTGCTTGTGTGCTTGTGTGCTTGTGTGCGTGTGTGTATAATTGCTTGTGTTTGTGTGTGTGATTGTGCGTGTGTGCGTGTTTGTGTGTGTGTGGTTGCTTGTGTTTGTGTGTTCTTGTGTGTTTGTGCGTGTGCGTTTGTAAGCTTGTGTGTGTGTGTGTGCGTGTGTGTTTGTGTGTGGGTGATTGTTTTGTGTATGCTTGTGTATGCTTGGGTGTGTTTGCTTGTGTGTGTGTGTGTGCGCGCTTGTATGTGGTTGTTGCTTGTCCCCGTGGGTGTGCTTGTGAGTGTTTGTGTGTATGTTTGATTTGTGTTTGCTTTTTTGTGCTTGCTTTTGTGTGCGTGTGTTTTTGTCTGTATGGTTGCTTGTGCTTGCTTGTGCTGTTGCGTGTGTGTCTTCGTTTGTTTGTCCGTGTGATTGCTTGTGTTTGCTTGTGTTTGCTTGTTTGTTCTGTTTGGTTGTTTGTTTAATTGATTGAGTGATTGATTGTTTGTGTGTGTGTTTGTGTATGTTTGCTTGCGTCTGTGTGAGTGCTTGTGTGGGTCATTTTCCCATCTGACTTGCCCAAAGGACTCAACAATAAAAGATTACCTTTGGGACCTTTCCTAAGGGTGGACCAGACAACAGGTTAACATGTCGGTTTGTGTTTGCTTGTTTTTGCGTGCTTGTGCGTGTCTGTGTGTGTTTGTTTGTGTTTGCTTGTGTGTTTGTTTGTTTGATTGATTGCTTGCTTGATTGCGTTCTTGCTTGTTGCTGCACTGATTGATTGATTGATTGATTGATTGGTTGGTTGGTTGGTTGGTTGGTTGGTTGATTGATTGATTGATTGATTGATTGATTGATTGATTGATTGATTGATTGATTGATTGATTGATTGATTTATTGATTGATTGATTGATTGATTGATTGATTGTGCTTGCTTGTGTTTGTGTTTTTGTGATTGTGTCTGTTTGTGTGGGTGTGCGCTCGTTGTTTGTGTGACTGTGTGGAACTGTATTTGTTTCTGTGTTTTTGCCAGTGTTTGTGTGTGTGTGTGTGCTCGTGTGTTTGTGTGTGTGTACGATTGCTTGTGTTTGTCTGATTGCTTCTGTGTTTCCTTGTGCTTGTGTGCTTGGGCCAGTTTCCCAACTGCCCCAAGGACCCAAGAAGAAAAGGCTTACCTTTACCTTTCCTAAGAGTGGACCACGGAAAGATCTGTCTAGGGGTCACTGCCATTTCCATTCTTTCCAGGGATCCTTCTTTTCAGGGATCCATCAAAATTCAGGGAAAATGGGGAAACGGATCCAGTCTTTCAAAAGAACGATGCTTGAAAAGAATGGAGGAATCAACCCCTAGAAATTGCTTGACGTATGCTGTCAGCCTAACTGGCATGTCCAAATCATATCAACATCGTATCCAAATCGCACCAAAAAATAACTGGGCTTTCCGTGACTTAGCCTACACCGTGGGTTACAAACATGTCGGTCTTGAACAACAGGGAGGAAACTGGGTCCTCCAGTCGAGGGGTTAGAATCAGGGTGCCAACTTTTGTCTGTAGTCTTTTTTAGTAGGGTTCGGAACCCTCCCAACCAAAAAAGGGGTGAGAAAGGGCAGTACTGGGGACCCTAGGAAAGATCCAACCAATCGCTGCCATATGCCTAAGCCGCCTGGAAAAAATAGAAAGTACTTCCAGTAGTGAAATCGATTCCAACTTTAAAACCAACAAGGGAAAATAATATTTCCAGGAGTGAAATCGATTCCAAGTATTAAAACCTACAGGGGGAAAAAATATTTCCAGCAGTGAAATCGATTCCAAGTATTAAAACCTACAGGGGAAAATACTATTTCCAGGAGTGAAATCGATTCCAAGGATTAAAACCTACAGGGGAAAATAATATTTCCAGGAGTGAAATCGATTCCAAGTATTAACACCAACAGGCGAAAATACTATTTCCAGGAGTGAAATCGATTCCAAGTATTAACACCAACAGGGGAAAAAATATTTCCAGGAGTGAAATCGATTCCAAGTATTAAAACCAACAGGGGAAAATAATATTTCCAGGAGTGAAATCGATTCCAAGTATTAAAACCAACAGGGGAAAATAATATTTCCAGGAGTGAAATCGATTCCAAGTATTAACACCTACAGGCGAAAATACTATTTCCAGGAGTGAAATCGATTCCAAGTATTAACACCTACAGGCGAAAATACTATTTCCAGGAGTGAAATCGATTCCAAGTATTAACACCTACAGGCGAAAATACTATTTCCAGGAGTGAAATCGATTCCAAGTATTAACACCTACAGGCGAAAATACTACTTCCAGGAGTGAAATCGATTCCAAGTATTAACACCTACAGGCAAAAATACTATTTCCAGGAGTGAAATCGATTCCAAGTATTAACACCTACAGGCGAAAATACTATTTCCAGGAGTGAAATCGATTCCAAGTATTAACACCTACAGGCGAAAATACTATTTCCAGGAGTGAAATCGATTTCCAAGTATTAAAACCAACAGGGGAAAATACTATTTCCAGGAGTGAAATCGATTCCAAGTATTAAAACCAACAGGGGAAAATAATATTTCCAGGAGTGAAATCGATTCCAAGTATTAAAACCTACAGGGGAAAATAATATTTCCAGGAGTGAAATCGATTCCAAGTATTAAAACCAACAGGGGAAAATACTATTTCCAGGAGTGAAATCGATTCCAACTTTAAAACCAACAGGCGAAAATACTATTTCCAGGAGTGAAATCGATTCCAAGCATTAACACCTACAGGGGATTTATTTTTTTTTAAAGGGAGTTAAGCTGGGCTCCGCGAGTAGCTTCAGCTGGGGCGCCGGAAGGTGAAGTGCCAGTTGAGCACTGCGGTGCTCAGCGTCAGCGTCAGGCGCTTCCTCGGCTTTCGACGCTGAACTTCGGACGTCTCCAAATGGGATGTCGGCCCTAAAAATGGATTTTGGTGGCCCAGCTGGTTTTGCCCGCTAAACAAACTAAAAGCAACCTACCAACAAAAGCACTTTGGGCCTCATTATTTTACCATGATCAAGGTGACCCCGTGAGTGGTGGGTTAAAGGGAAACACCCCCATATACCCCCATTTTGTTGACTTTGATAACCACCAGACACCATCAAAACAATGACCCCAGAAAAAGCCACCTACCAACACTCAGTTGTTCAGTGACCCTGGGGAAAAAAAAGGGAACCCTTTTTGGGGCTTGGACCATTTTAGTGGGGCAGCCACCCAAAAAAAGGGGAAAAGGATTGGTGCCACTGAACAACTGAGAGCTTTGGGGCACCAGGATCCAGTGGCTGCCTGGCGAAAACTCGGCAAGCACTTTAGACCCCGTGGCATGGTAGCAACAATCACCTTTTTCTCTGCAGCTGCCACTAAGTGACCAAACATGAACGGACCCCCCCAACTATATACAATTACATATGTGCATATATATATATATATATTTATTTATTTACTTATTTGTGTGTGTAAATGAAGATGAGCCGAACACCACGCAACATAACCGAACAACTTGCCAATCACAGTGAACATATATCACAAACAAGCAGCTCCGAGCTTAGGCAAGCGGCAGCTGGTGGATGGTCTTGCACTGTTGCTTGAAGGAGTTGGCGGGAGTCCGTGCAAAAAGCCCCCGATCCTGGCATCGGAACGGATGAGAAAACATGTCGGGCGCTCCGGTTGGCCCAGGACCTTCATAAGCTCGTTACACATCTCTAGAAACAACCTTCCATTTCCATTCTTTCCAGGGATCCGGATCTTTCTAGACAACCTCCGGAAGAACAGAAGAAGAAAAAACAACGCCTGGTTTTGGAAAAGAACGAGGGTTGAAAAGCATGGGGAATCAAACCCTAGAACATCCTGGAACTTGCGAGAAAACTATTCAAAGGATGTGTTCGACTTTTCTGGGGCAATGTTTTGGAGTGGTTCAAGGGAAACAGAAAGGAAAACCCACATGTTGGGCGGAAAGCCAATCCTTTTGACACATATGGGGGGTTCGGCCAGGCACCACCCAAGCGCGATTTGTCGCGCTTGGTGGTAGGGTGAATTTATCAGGTCCTAAGATGGAACTGCGCCAAACTTTCCGAATTTGCACCTCACGTGGCCACTGAGCCCACAAAGAAAGTGTACACTTTTGGCTTCTGAGGAGCATTTTTTGGCTTTCGACAAGGACGCCACAACTTGATCTGCCCATAGTTGTGTTTTTCAGGACATTGATTTTCTCTTCCTGCTGTGATCCTCCCAAGAGAGAGCCTGGCATTTTTCTTGCTGAGATAAGAACTCGGCAACTGATTTCCCAAGCCCAAGGGTAAGATGAGGTCACGTGCCCGATTAACCCGCGGAACACCTCCAAACCAATGGAAAGCCTCAATTGCAGAGTTCCTGGACGTGACTTTGTGGGAAGTCACCTTTGGTCTCACCCAGCCAGTAGACAACCTTTACACTTGTTTCTTGGTGACTGCATCCCCCTACCACAAGGGGAAGGGCGTGGGGGTCCCCAACTCCATTCATCTAGTCTTCTCCATAAAAGGGAAATGGAATCAGAAATGGAGATCTCCAGGTGTCACCCCCCTCCCAATTCCATATTACAAGGATCCTTGCATTGTACACCTGGTCTCCTATTGTTTTGGTGGAAAAAACAATGTTTCAAATGGGCAAAATGTATCTTTTAATAAGGAGCCATATTTCAAGGGGTGGGCATGTGACCGCCGAAAATTCCTTGCAACTGACCGCCCTCCTTGCACTCTTGCACCACGCTGGCCATCATCATGGCATAGAGCTGCTCGTACTGAAGCACGCCCATGACCTTCTTCATCCCTTTGCCTGACAGCCGCAGGTTCCATGAAAGTGATACTGTGGGTGGACGAAATCCATTTCGCACCACTTTGAAACCATGGGAAACCATAACGTTTGTTGGTATTTAACGGCGAAGCATCACCCCAGGGTGTGTTTAGGTGGTGCGAAATGGATTTCGTCCATCCACAGTATCGTCAAAGTTTCACCCTCCATGAAAGTAATATCTTCAACCTTATGCCCAACTCGTCGTTTAAGGACACCGACCAGAAATTGGTGGGGATCAATTCCGAGAACTCCCGACGGGTGAAAGGAGATGGCAGAACTCTGTTTATGTGGGTAAGCGCAAGGGATCATTAAACCAAAATAATGGAATTGTGCAATCATAGGTGGCCTTTCGGAAAAATAGATGGCCCTGGTAAGTGGAATAACCCCCATCTAAACCAGTGCCATCTATTTCTAACCAAACTAACCTAAAAAGGACACCTATGTGTGCCATTGTCCCATCTACTTTCACCCTGCAGTACTGCATTGCTTCGCTCCTCTTTTTGAGACAGAAATGGGAGGGGTGGGCTGCCTGGACAGCTATACCGCAGACACAAACACAGACACAGACACAGACATAGACACAAACACAGACACACCACACACCACACACACACACACCCAGCAATGCAAGGAGTGACATTTGGGTATGTGCCAAAAGGGGGGACGCCACCAATTGCGGTGTTCCTTGCGGTGTTCCTCTACCGCAAATTAATGTGAAACGGTTGCACTCCATTAATACACACACACACACATATATGTTTGGGATTGACCCCACCCCAAGCGTCCAAGTTCGCACAGCATTCATCCCTTCTCCCCCAAACAATAATACCCTCTAACACACCTTCGCGAGGTCCCCCAGCTGCACATGTTTTCTCCAATTACCTTGCAAAGGAAACTATTCAGGGCTGTGGGAAATGACCACTTATGTGACACACCAAAATGAGCTTCCCAAAGAGAAACCTGCCATACAAAGGGGGAGATTCCCCTGTATCCCAGAAGTGTGGATAAACCGCTTGATTCCACAACCCTGAAACTGTTGGAATTGCATAGTCTTCCACCTTCATTGACGTCTTCATGGACGTCCTCCATTTACTGCCATTTGCTTAAGCCCCTTTGAAAAAAATACATCCAGCAGTGATAGATTCCCTTAAAAAACCAACAGTGGAAAATGGAAAAAACTTAAGCAAATGTAAGCTTATCCGGGCCGCATGCATGGAACCTGGCAGGGGCCCTTAGGAGAATCGCTGCGAAGGCGCGGGGCATATAGTGTTTTATATAGTGTTTTTCTAGTGGACATATATCCAATATTAAACCCGTGGGCAGTGGTTTGGGGACAGTGGAAACCATCTTAGATTCTGAAGGGAGCTCGGTTGCTTTCTGCTCTCCTGCTAAAAGTTTAACTTTTAGTGGTTTAATGGAACACTCATTAGTTTGCAAAAAGTTAAAGTCTTAACATCCAAGCAGAATGCACCAAAGGGAGGCTAATTCCGTTGGGCGGTTGTGTGACATGCATCCTTCACCCTGCCTTGGAGCGCCTTGCTACGAGTCAGCACTCGCTCCAAGTACTGCTGAGAGGTGGCCTTGCATGCAATCCGAGGCTGGATCGAGACGTGATAATCTAAGCCAGCAATTTACAGGGAAAAAACAGAAGACACCTGGATACTTAGTTCCTATGTGGGGGGGTTGTCGACGGCACGGCCCATTTGAAGGCAACTTGGGTGCTGAAAGGTGCCGCCTTCGAAGGACGACAACCATCCTAATGGACTCCGACGACCATAACAACTCACTTCATGGAAGTGGATTGGCCAAAACAAGAACCCTCCCACCAACATGGCGCCTGACAGGGGTTCCCCAAGAGGAAATCTTCCAGGTACCCTCCCACAAGTGCCATGCTAGTGGGAGGGAGGGTAACGTTAAACCTGTTATATACAAAAATGGTCCAGACCCCCAAAGTGACTACCTAGGTCCTGCAGTAGAGAGGTTAGAATAAGGGTACCCTTTTTTATGTAGTCTATTTATGTCTATTTTAGTAGGGGAACCCTCGCCCAAAAAAGAAACGGTCAAAGGGCACCTAGCTGGGGGACCTAGCTACAGTAAAGTCCGAAACGGAACTCAGGAAGTGGGTTTTGCACTACCTCCCCCCCCCATGGAAAAAAAAAAACAGGCCGAGCAATGGACTTACAGCGCAGCAGCCCCCAACAGCTGCGTTTTCCCTCAGAGCCGCAGCGCCGTCCAAAATGCAGTCGTTGGGGGATGCCGGACAGGACATAGAAAAAGTAATGTAATGCTTGGCCTTTATTTATAGCAAAGCATCGGGGTTTGTCGAATCAGCAACTCTCGGAACTGGTGGTTTCCCTTTGGCTTTCCTCCAGGCATGCTGCTACGCCAATATGCGGGAGAAGCCATTTGTTGCAACCCCAACTCAATTACATATCTCTCACCTTGAGGAGTGGGTAGGACCCAGAATGGTTGGAAACCAACCCACCGCCCACCGCTCGCAAATCCCCGAGTCCCCCCCTCCCGTTTCAACTTCACCGGACCCAAAGAGATGGCTCCTGACGATTGGAAAGCAAACCCATGTCATTGAGTGAGGCTCAAAGGAAGCTGCCAACCAATGTCCCGTTGCCCCAACCTCAGCTGTTGCCCCCAACCCAGACATAAAAACTTGTTTGGCTCTGCTCCACATTCAGCAAGCCTTACAAACTGAAAACATGTTCAAAAGAGACCCCGACAAAAAATCACGGTGGGCTGTTCACCTGGCCACACATATCAAAGTGCGTCGTCATGGCATCACATCTTCCGGAACCATGCCAGAAGTGGTTCCTCCTCTCTTGAGAGGATGCCCACACCCGCTTTTGATGGAACCACAACCATGACATCGCGCAATCTGCCCTGGACCTACTCACTTCCAATCGAGTGGATCCAACAAAAAGTCCAAACCTTTCCACTAACATGGTCTTCCAAAAAAATGAAAGTTGCGGATGGACGCAATCCTTCACCACTTTGAAACCATGGCTAAAATCATTGTTTGTTGGCATTTGCAAGGGAATCGAATCAGAAACCAGGGTTCCTTAGGTGGTCCGAAATGGATTTTGCAACCGCCCACAGCAAGATTGAGTCCCACCAAATTCTGGACCTGACAAAAAAAAAACGGTCCCTTCAAAAGAAACATGGCCTTCTAGCACCCAAAGGTCAGGTTCCATGTTAATTGGTGGAAGGCTACCTTTTCTTTGTTCCTGCCGACGTCTCCCAGGGCTGCGGGAACTGGAACCCACTTCTGTATACAAAGGGCCCCAATTTCAAAGACTCACCAAACAAAGAGGAAGACTTGGCTACCTGGCTGACGTAAGGCGAGCAACAATTCTCAAATCTTAGCAGATTTTGTGGTTGGATTGCAACCACTAAACCACAATAAGATCAAACATGGGAAAACTGTTTCTCAACAACAACCATGAAGAATTCTCCCAATCACAAAACACAACCCTGGGTAGGATAAAGCCCTGGTGATCAACCACAACCCTGGGCTGTCCGTTTTGTGATCCCCCGCTAAGGGTCTAACTTTTGGTGGGTTGAATGAAAACCAGCCACTAAACACTACAAATGCTTAAAACAAAAAGAACAAAAGCAAGGGCATAACTGAGAACCACCAAGAACCCTGTCTCCAAACGACCACCGAGAATAAAAGTCATCGCCCGCGCCTCGGGGTTCTTGGCCTTCGAGCGCTCGCGCTTCACAAAGTCCTCAGCGATGGCCCGGGCAGCGGATCGATGGTCGATGCAAAGCTGGGAGCATGGGATAACCATGCGGTGAGTTGGAAAACCAAGGACAAGACAAAAACACTTATGTGAGTTGGGAAAACCAAGGAAAACCAAGGAAAAACCCAGAAAGAGTTGCGTTCAACCAGATAGTTCACACACAAAACATGGATTTTGATTTTTTCCGACAAATGAGTCACATATGTGCCGCAACAGGAAAAGTTAGGCACGGCCATTCTAAAAATGGCTAACCAAATTGGAAAACCAAAAGGTGAAAATGTGAAAACCGAAAGGTCTCAAAATAGGTGTGGCTGAAAATTAAAACCCGCGGCAAACTACAGGTTTTAGTCTTTGCTTCCATTTACCCAGGTGACCTTGTTGGTACATTTGTTACAGCCAAATGCTGGACACACTTTTGGTTGGTTGGCAAGGAATTCCAAAGGAAACCAAACAACTTAGAGGGCGCTCTGTTTAGAGAAGCACCTATAAGATGCTCAAAAAGGGATCCATTCCCAACATTGTCTCCTTTTGGATTCCCTGTAACACCCAAAGGCGGTCCCCAAAATCTTAATCACCCATGTTTCAACGACTCGTGTTTTGTTTCTTCTGAGAGGTCAAAGCTTTCGTCCCCTTTTGGCTTAACATGTCTTTTTTAGGTGCGCTATGGACTACCATGTGCTTACAGACTGGTTGCTCCTTGGGTCCGGGTACATGTTCCTTCCAACCACCAGCCAACGGATTTCGGACACTCGTTGGGGACTCACCAAATGGCGATGCAAATCCCTGGGTCATCGCTGAATCGGTGCTGGGCTTCTGCGAGAATGCCGGAGGTGGTGTCATCGTCCTGCCAGGCGGAGAGAAGGGGTGTCTCAAAATCCAAAAAAACCTCCCCAAACGAGTGGATTGTTTGTTTCCCCCGAAAAGGCATTAAACAAAAGTACCCTCAAAGACACACCCTGCTCTGGGGAAAAAAGGCGGCGCCCTTTTTTGGTGTTTGGCCTTTCGCAAGGGCTACAGTCTTAGTTCCACAAAAGAGGGAGGGAAGGACACCCAAAAGGGCAGAAGCGCAAACAGATCAGATTAGTCTGGCGATGAAATACATCGCATTTGTCTGCACCGCATGCAGGAATCAAGTCTGTTTCTGCGACACGCGTTCTTTTTCGAATCAGCAGGTTTTCGGAGTTCTGTAAACAAGGGAAATTGGTCTCCCTTTAAACCAAGCCCAACAAGGGCACCCTCAAAACCATCACACCCAAACAAACTTCCGACTCACATGCCCCTCATGTGTGCAGGTTTACCTTTGAACAACAAATGAATGAGCAACTGAGGACAACTAAGGAGCGCGATAGCAAAAATCAAGGGTGCAGCTTTGATGCTTCGGGATGGTCAGAACCTAACAAGTCTAGCTGCTCTCCAACTTGTGTGATTTTTCAGGCTACCCTTTCTAGGTCCTCCAGTAGAGAGGTTAGAATAAGGGTACCCACTTTTTCCTTTTTGTCTATTTGAGTAGGGTTGGGAACCCTCGCAACCAAAACAGAAACGGTGAGAAAGGGCACCTAGCTGGGGGACCTAGCTTTTCAACTTGGCTTAAAGAAACCCACCAAAGAACAACCCACCCATTGACTCTTCCCCAAACCAAACCAGCCCTAAGTTCGCGCCGGCAAGGGAACACCTCACACGTTTTTCTGGGACAAACGACCGGAAAGCGAAGGGGAGGGAAGAAGAAGAAAGGGAAGTTGGAAAAGAAGAAAAGGCAACAGGGCAAACGAGAAATGCGACCAGGGAAGGTGACCAAAGAAAAAGAAGATCGACACATGGGGAGAGAGAAGGGAAAAAGAAGGACGAACAAAACATGAAAAGGGAAACCAGCAAAGCAATGAGGGGAAGGGAAGTGGAAGAAGGGAAAAGACAAGAGGAAAGAGAACACAAACACCATGCAAATCTAAGGGCAGCAGAGAAAGGACAAGGCAAGCAAAGAAAGTGACAAAAGAAGCAGAAAGAAGAAGCCACCGCTAATACTGTTGACCCCGGATCAGCCAACCCCTGCTTATTCCTATGGGGCCATCACTTTAACAAAACTAGGGTTGGTTAATCCAGCGTCTCATTATGAAAAAACCTTGCGGCTTCCTCGAAGGATCTTGGTAGACGTTTGTGCCTGGGAAGCACAAGGATGCCAGATCTTCCTTGCTGTTGGGTAACGGGTCTTTAGACTTTAACTTTTTGGTTGAAATCAAGAGGATTTCCGGAGGTAAACATGAAGTAAATCGCTGCTCAAAAATGTCTGCAAATATCCACGCTAGCACGATGGGCTATAAGCCCATGAAAAGGAAAGCAAACACCCATGCATGTAACCAAAGCTCACTTTCCATTCTTTCGGGCCACCCGTGGCTCTAGTTTGGAGGGTATGCCCCTTTTCTGTGTTTTTCAGGAGAACCAACAAGAACACCGAAACCCATTTGGGGAGGGGGTCCGGCCTTCAAGAACGACGCAGCCACATAGGCCTAAAGAGAACCCCTCCGTGGTTTGATCCATAATCCAAATCCGGTACTAAGATGGTCGACCCAGAACCATGCCTCAAGAACTAAGAAGCCGGAAAAAAATCCGCAGCTATTTATGGCAAGGGGACTGTCCCTTAACCGGATCTACCCAAATCGGTTTCGAGCACGTGGCTCGTTTGCCCTTGGGCACCGGCGCAAAGACCCCGCCTGGCCCAGCCATCCCAGAGTCGAGGCCCGGCCCCAGGACTTGGAAGTCGTAAGCCTGGCGGCCCGGGGAAAAGCAGAAAAAAGAAACGGCTATTTTGTCTAGGTTTTGCAGCAGAGAGGTTAGAACAAGTTGGTGCCGTTTCTTTTTTTTCGACCCGGGGGGGAAAAACAACATGTCATTTTGCCTAGGTCCTCCAGTAGAGAGGAAAGAATAAGTTGGTGCCAACTTTTTATTCTTCTTGTTTGTCTATTTTAGTAGGGGAACCCTCGCCCACAAGAGAGTAAATGGGCACCTAGCTGGGGGACCTAGTTGTTGTTCAGGCAAAAACAACACATATTAATATTATTATGTTTTTAGGGCCGCAAAAAACAAGAGATTATTTGTATTTAAGGCTGGACCTGTCAAAGGGTTGGTCGACAGATTTGTTCACGGGGTGCAGAGTCCTTCCCAACCATTGCTAAAGGTGTTTATTGTAAAAAAAAAATGGTCGCGTACTAACACCTCTTCTAGGTCCTCCAGACAGGAGGTTAGAATAAGGGTGCCCTTTTTTTTCCCTGTAGTCTAGTTTCCGTAGGGGGGTTCCTCCCAGCCATAAAAGGGTGACCCATGTCCTGTAGATGTTCCTGTAACCAAAGCATTTGAACCTGGGGCCAGAAAACGGCGGAAAACCTCAATGTGCAACCTTTCGACCATCGTTCTTTTCTCAAACCAGCTGTTTTCCCTGTGTGTTTGATGGTTTCATGCGAACCAATCAGAGTACGTCTCAGTTGCTGGGTGTGCACATTCACATAAATGAGTATATGTCTATATACACCTACACATACGCATATATGTGTGCCTTCACGCATTCAAAATCGTATGCCATACAGTGCCCCAATCATTTTTGTGGAAACCAACAAGGGGGTAGAGGCTCAAACGCAAATGATCATTTAGGAACATTCTGTTTGATGCGCATGGCTCAAAAAGGGGTCAACAAAAACGAATTCTCTAAAGACTGAAGAAAACAAAACCGGCGGCTTTCGTGTCCACAACCAGGAGCGTATATACTTTTTACCGTGGCTGAAATATACTTTATAAGGCTGTAATGGCTGCATATGGAATTCAAGCCCTGGGTCCTGTTGGAGGAACAAAGCGGCGCAATATTTCGGGCATCCACCGTAAGGGCCAATTGCGCACATCATGTGATTTGTTTGTTGAGTTTTGAAACTTAGAACTCCCCCCAAAAAAATAGATCCCTGGACAAATAATTGGGTATGAATCTGGGAGGGGGGGGTCATATTTTGAGGGCTTTGGGGCTTTCGGGTCGCCACGTCCGCTCCGAACCTTTTTTGCTTCAACAAAGAGCGTTCCCTGGCGGCCTGGTAATCCATGTCATTGCGATTCTTGGCCTGTCTTTTAGCTTCAAGTAAACCACTCTTGTTCCCTAATTGCAATTTTAGGGCATCCACCGTACCTCTGGAAATCTGGTTCGCGCCTTGCGGTTGAAGCTCGGGATAGCTTTCCAGTTGAAGCTCGGGATAGCTTCAGTGAAGACTGCTTCTGCCTTGCGTGAGACACGGGTGAGGTCGGAAAGGTCCTTTTGCCACCATCCAGGTGTGTCTTTTGGAGATAGGGTACCCCCCTCATGAGGCAGAGCATGGTGTTCTGAGGAATCGAACCCCTTTTGATCAACCCCCGTTGGCACAAGAAGGTAAAGTCGACCAAACCTCACAAGCATTGAGCACCTTGTCCAAAGCCAAACTTTGAAGCCCGAGTTCGCAATGGAACTCGGCTCTATGCATGTCCTGGGCCTTGTGGACCACTGCAAATGCAAACCAAATGGAACCAACCGACCGGCAAGGGCATGGTTCGGAGTCTCTAGGCAAGGGATGGGAAAGCGCAACCGCCCAAAGGAGGAATAAATAACCGCCATGCGACCAACCACGTGCGGTCTTCTTGTTGTTGCGGGTACACTTTCATGGACGTCCCAGGTTGACCGAGTGGGTGGGTTTGGGGGAGCAGAACCTATAAACCAAACGAGGAAAAACCACAAGGCGACAAGGTCGGCTTTGGGCAAGCGAGAACCGAAGGAACAGTTTGAGGTCAAACAACCCTCACTTCCTGAGTGGATTGGCCAAAAAATGTCCATCCGTTAAAAAGGCTGTGGGTCAAACCCTGTACCCTGGTGAACATCAAAATAGGTGGTACATGGGTGGTCATCCGCCCCAAAATAGACGCCATAGGTTATGACCCAGGGCCAAGATGGTCCACACACGAAAAGTTGGAGGTCCAGCGAGAAAATGACTGCAGGCCCAAAACCGCCAAAACGCGGGCCCATCACACGCCAAGACTCAGCATGGAGCGGCTCCTGACCTGCTGTCGCTCGAGGCTGTTGTCCCACTCGTCCTCAACGCGTTCGGTGCCCATGGAAATAAGACCGAGGCCCGGCAGGGGGGGGGGGCTAGGGGTGTGGGGGGGACCCAAAACTGTCGTCTTCCTTGTGGTTTCCCTTTAAAGCCACAAAAGAAGAGGGGTATGATTACCCTCAAAAACACAGACCCCTCGACCCGCTGTGTCAATAACTTACTGCGAAGCGTTGCAGGTCTATCACAGGCAGTGGGCACTTCCCACTTTTCTGGGCGGTTGAGTCACATTCCGAAAAACCTCCCTTAACCCTATCCTAAAAGGCGTGCTGGGGTTTAAGTTAAGCTTCCTAATTCCATTTATTTGTTCTTCTCCGTCAACGGGAAAATGGAACCAGAAATGAAGATCTCTAGGGGTCACCCCCCTCCCCCAATTCCATTTTGAGGGGGTGGGGATGGGTCCCAGAACCACTTTAGCTGCTGTGGTGCGCTCAACTAGAAATGACATTCGCCTTGAAGTGCACCATCTCAAACTCGAGGCCCCTCCCAATGCTTGACTTCCATCGGCAATCCAGGATTCATTGAAGGAGTGTGTCTCATTCTGAAAACCTATTGGGAAAACATCCCTTCACCCAGGTAGAAGCCTTCTGGGCCAGCCACAGGCAGTGGGATCAACTGGCAATAAGCACATCCCTCCGACCACGCATGGACTGCACTAGGTGCAAATGGTCTTCCAGGAACCTGGGTGCATGTTGGTTGCCGGGAGGCCACCTTTAACTAACGTGCTGCAACTTAGTTGCTGAGTGGATGGCCACAAAAAAGTTCAAACTTTATATTTACCACTGACATGATCTTCCCAAAAAGCTAATGTTCATGAACTGAGGAAGTGAGGCAATGCTGGTTCCTTTAACTACGCGCTGGGTCAATCGGTTTTGATTTTTTCTACGCCAAAGAGGAGACGAAGGAACTCCCAGGGCCAACCTGCAAGGGCGTCGTGGTTTTCCCCGCCGGATACACATTGTGGAGGGCACCCCGTTTTTTTGCCGTGGTTTTACAAAGGGAAACCGACGGGAAAAGCACAATTTTGGGGGGAACCATGGGAACCCCAAAAACAACATGAGCCAACCATATAGTGGCTGAGTGTTTTAACGTAAAGATTGGGCGACCTGGTAGCGGAAGCCAGCCAACAATCAGCTCGGGATCCATGCGGCCCGGGTCAACATGGAATCCACAAAAACACAAAACAAAAAACAAAACACACACAAGCACATGCACAAGACAACTCTGGGGATTGAACCGGACCCAAACAAAATGCGACATGCTGAACTTTCAGAGTCATCTGTGTAGTAATTACTGGACTTGTGGAAACTGGCTTCAAGGGAAAACCGGGAAACCCATGCCATTTTCAGGCCACCCGCCCCCCCCCCCAACCCTGGCGGGAACTTCCCGAATCGCGCCAAGTGGCCATTTCATTCTCAAAGGCGCTGCTGGGTCGGCGCGTCCCTGGCGGTCAGTCATTTTTAGGCCTCCATTTGAGCCACAATCAAAACCCGGTATTCAAATGGTGAACCCAGAGCCATGTAAAGAATTAAGAAGGCGGCCGCAGCTATTTACGGCTGGGATTGGCCCTTACTAACCTTCATCTACCCGGGCTTTGATTGTGGCTCATTTGCCTTTTCGTCCCCTGGAAATAATCAGACAGGTGATACGTTCACCTTAAAATTAATAGGGGAAAGGGAAATCAAAACAGAGTCTTAAGCAAATGGAAGTAACAGCCAAAACAATATAAGACCTAGAATGGTCTGGTCATGAATTGACTGGGGTTTGACTTTACAATAATAGTTAGAGTGCCTGCCTACGGCTGTAGGGGTAAACTGGTTCTTGTACTCATCATAATGCCCAAAGGGGCACGCTTTTTCCCGCTGTCACAAATGGAAACGGAAACTGATCCTCTCGCAGAAGTGGATCAGTTGCCTATCCCGCAAATTTGAATCAAGTTGATTCAGAGTGAAAAGGAGGGCCATGGAAAGGTTCTGGGCCCTTGGCCCTTGGCCTTAACTAGTCACTAGTCACTAGTCACCGGGGCTCCTGTGGCTCTGACTCCTGGCTTGCCCAATCTCTGTTCCTCAGATCCGCGAAAAGTTTCAGCTTTCGTGGGTTCAGTGGACACTACCACTCCCCGCCGCGCGCGCAAAGTGCCCGTTTTGAGATCTGCGCAAAGTATTTCGCACGTGTGGGTTGAGCCATCGGGTGCCTTGAGCCACTCCCGAAGAGGCCTAAGGAACCGGATCGAACTTGCCAAGCGAATCGGGTGATCTTGGGTTCTTGAGAACTTCCTGCGAGCGGGGCCCATGGCAAAAGAATCGGCAAATGCCGGAAGTTTATATCGCTTCACGCAAGGGACGGGAAGGAGTCGAAGCCCACACAATTCGGAAGAACCCGAATTGGTAAGCAAGCGACAAAAAGCTGTTTCAAGAGGAATCTGGCTGGATGAATCCCAAGGGTTTTGTTGCATTGCATCACCCAAAGGAGGCTGACTTGAATATGGAGTTTCCAAGATGTGAGGTTTCAGCTGCCCCCTCTGTAAGGCCACCAATCCAAACCCTCCATTGTGGGTACCTGACTGCCTGCCCCGAAAAATAGGCAACAACGCCCCAGCCTGCCTGCCATGCTGAGAAAGGGACCCAGTTGCAACCAGCAACCGTTCGGAGAATTGGATAAAATCCTGTTCGGCTGGTTCATTCTTCGTGGGACAACCCGACCAACAAACCAGGCGAAAGAAGGGAAGGGTCATTGCCAGCCTTGAGCCTCCACATTCTCGGCTGCATTCTCGGCTACGGCTTCCGTCATGGCGGAGATGTTTGCGTCATGCTCAGCTCGGCTTCGCCGAGCTGCCGACACAAAGTCAAGGCGTCACGCGGGTGTGGGTGGGGTCTCACTACGTACTTCTGTCTGCATCCCCTTGCTATAGCTCGTGGAATCTATCTAACCAGTCCTGTCCGGAAATTACATGAAGTGATGCAAAGTGATGCATCCTGCTTCTTAGACTTGGGCTAGGCGGGAAGCCTCAAGCAAGAAATATGGGCTGTTTGGCGTTCAATCCGAATCTCTGCCTTGGGCAACGCCCGCTTTGAGATGAACACCTCGTGCCGCATGTTTGCTTCTGCGGAGTGCCAGGCGTGCCAAACTCGCTTGAGCCACGAACTCGCGGCAAGCGATCCGATCCCGTAAAAAAAAGAGGTTCGCTTCTGCTGACTTGAGATCGAAACAAAAGCCAGGGCTTGAGCTAAGTCTGGCAAGAAACAGCAACCACTCTTGAGATGCGCCTTGGACATGTCAGGAGATTCTCCACATCGGATCCAACCATGACTAGCTCCTCCAGTAGAGAGGTTAGAATAAGTGTACCAACTTTTTTTCAGTAGTCTATTTTAGTAGGGGAACCCTCCCAACCAAAAAGGGGCGAGAGGTCGGCACCTAGCTGGGGGACCTAGGGCGCAAGAGCTGCCGGCAACAAACACAAGACACAAGAGCGTCGCATCCTTGCAAGGCAATCTTGGATGCTGCAACGACCCCTCTGCAAAAAGTTTAATTTGTTGTGGGTTTAATGGGAATCCCCTTGAAATCCCCGAAAGCTACAGTCTAAAGATCCAACCTAATAGCAATCGTCGATTTGATGAGTGGCTGTGTTTCAAGTCGCTGGCGCTGGAAGTGAAACCTGCAAAACTGGTGCTAGACATTGCTAGACCATCCCTACCAACCCTGAGCAGCCGAACGTTTTGAATATGGCGCACATCGTTTGGGGAAGCACCTCGGCACTTGAAGGAACTTCGACCCAATTGTTTCAAGTGTAGCGACTTCGTCTCTGGATTGGTGGTTGGTTGGTGTCCTGAAGCAAGGAATCTCAAAGTACAGTACCTTCACACACCCCAAAAGGACATGGAAATACAAGGTCAACCTTTTTGGACCTTGACATCGGCCAAACAATATAACCAAACTTGCGGTTTACCGCTCAACCTTCCCAAAAGTTGTTCAAACTCCAGGAACTCAGCAAATGAGAGGAAAACCAAACAAGTCAAAACTTGATTGCAGTTGGCAGCTCTGCAACCAGTTGTTTTTTACCCGTTTGAACATTTTGCGGGTTTAACCTGGAAAACCAACTTGATTTCAACGAAACTAGTTGTTGTTTTTTCCAGTTGTTTCACCCTTTTGCGGGTTTAACATGGAAAACCAACTTGAAGTCTAAAGATAGCAATCATGAAAGGCGAGAGTCGCTGTGAGTTGGGTTCATGCGACCTGGGGTCCCGTCGGCTTCTTTCTCGGCCTGATGGACAAGGAGGGCTTCGCGAGCTTGGATGAATGGCTGCGCCGCTTGGGACCCCGTAAGCTTCACTCACCCGGGTGATTGTGGCTCAAATGAATTCCACTGGGTGACTCGAACGCGGAATGAATCCCCTGATTTCGGCCGCTTTCCAATGGATTTATTTTGGCCATCACAAAAAACAGAAACAAATGCCCAGATTTCCATGGAAAGAAAAGGCCGTCCTTTTGTTGGTGGAGTTTGTCCGGGGAACCCTTGATTCGGCGCCATCTTGGTTGACGTTGGAAGGGGAGCAACCAAAAATAAAATAAAAACAGCTAGGTGGTTGGATTGCAACCACTAAACCACAATAGGCAAAAATGAAAAAAGTTTCCCAACAACAACCATGCCATGGGAGTTCAAGCCCTTCCCACAACCTGGGCTTTCAACCGAACTGCGAGCAGAAAGGGCGCAAGGCATGCGACCAGCGCCTCACTTCTTGCGAACCACGAAAAAAAAACCGTGGCGCGTTTGGAGGGTGAACGTGGATGGCACGGAGATCTCCCGTTTTTCGGGGATGGGTAGTCCACATGGGTTGGACTTGTGTGTGTGCCATGTGCTTTCAAAAACTGGGGTGGATCCAAAGGCGCATCCACAACATCGACATTCCTGGCGTTTGCTTTCAGACGCTCTCCTTCAAGTATGGTTTGGTGGGAACTTGGCTTGGTAACCCCCCTTTCGGCGGCTGCTACCTCGATGGGAAACAAAAGGACACCAACCATTTTGGTTGGAGCCAGCATAGGGGGCCCACATCTGAGACACCCCCGCCTAAAGCAAAAGGCCAAAGCACTTGCCTTCTAGTCACCCCAAAGCACTTACCGTTAAAAAGCTGCATTGCCTGCCACGTTTCTGAAGCCACGGAAACCGATGTGCAATTGGTGACTTGGCTGTCTCACTTCCTGCGAGGGTTGGCCAAACAGAGTCTAAACTTGTTATGTACCAATAACTTGGTTGACGTTGGAAGGGAGGCAACGACTCTCAATTTTTACCACTTAAGTGGGGATTGCAACCACTAAACCACAATAAGCAAAAACGGGAAAATGCTTGAAAAACAACAACCATGATAAGAGGGTCTTCCCAAAACGTATAAAGTCCAAGAACTCAGGAAGTGAGATGTTTGTGATTGAGCAACGATTTGTGGCTTCTAGCACCACAAAGCCTTTGATTAAGTTGCAAAGCTTCAGCAGTAAAATCGGGTACATCACTTCGGTCGGTTGCGCCATATCTTCGCGCTGGCTCGAGGCTCCGTGTGCGTCGTTGCCTAGTGTTGACACATGGCTGTAGGTGCGACTGCATCACCTCCCCCCTGCTGGCAAACTCAGCCCAGCCTTGCTGCCGTTACCTCGGTTCAGCCGGGCCGGTTGCCTCTTGGGGATCCTTCACTTTGGGGTTCGGAATGCACCTAGTTAATATAGGCGATTAGGGGGCGTCACAGGGCCCCCTTTCAGCGGGGATTCATCTTTGGAGAGAACACCCCTACTATAGGAATTTCATCCGGGCATATGGCTGTGGCTCAATGGAGCCAAAGACTAAAACCTGCACAACCCCAGCATTTGGCGCTGCGGCTGCCTGGCACAGCTGCCCCGCAGAAAGGTGGCTCGCTAACGAAACTGAGGCTGTCTGCATTCTGACGTGAAATCAAAGGGTCCTTTACATGGGATGGCCATTTGGGGAAACCACTAAAAAGGTAAAACTTGAGTGGTTTCCCCCAATGGTTTATCACTTTTGGTGGCGTGGAAATCCACTAAGCCAACTGAACAAACACCTCCACACACAAAAAAGCAAGGAACCCCTTCGGGCTGGTTGAGCCGCTTGCCGTTTGGCTTCCCAAGCAGTCCTGGGAGAGCTACGGCTTGGCTTTCATGGTCTTCCCCAGCCATAGCCATGGGA
The DNA here is from genome assembly GCA_963377175.1 of Effrenium voratum. Taxonomy (NCBI): domain Eukaryota; class Dinophyceae; order Suessiales; family Symbiodiniaceae; genus Effrenium; species Effrenium voratum. The sequence continues at coordinate 367,346 of CAUJNA010001724.1, read as the reverse complement.
AACTGAGTCCAGACCTACGAAACTCGGTTGCTTTCTGCTCCCCTGCTAAAAGTTCAACTTTTGATGGCTTAATGGAAAACCCACTCGTTGTGGCAAAAAGTGAAAGTCGTAACATCCAAGCAAAATGCACCAAAGGGAAATCAGTCTTTCAGGACCCTCAGTCAGGCACAACTTCTTCACTCCAAAGAGGGGAAACACCTTCTGCCCAGCAAGCGGCCCGCACAAAACACTGAGAACCTTTTAGACAGTGAAAGGAAAAATGCTGGTTCCCCCAAAGAGGCACAGGTCCAAAAAAAAGGAAGTGAGGCATCACCACCGCAAGTCCGGGTTGGAAGAGCGCGATTTCTGCCGATCTTCGGTTCGAACGGCTGGGGCCCGCACTCTCTGCCAACAAGTTCTCGGGCTTCACAGACCTTACGCTGCACTCTCTCACTGGCCGCTCGATCAAAGACAAGCATACGCCCTCACCATTGGATGCCTTTGCTTGCTGAGTGTGCACGCAAACATGGCAACGTGATGGCAACCTGGTAAACATCTCCGTGGTTGTGGTCATAGCCTTTCTACGAACTTGTCTCAAGTCAGGATGTGGTTGGTTGCCTTGAAGCTCCCCTCCAACGCCAACTTAGACTAAGAGACGGTCCCCCCAAAACGACACTAAGATTTTGAGAACCCAAGGGCCCAAGACGTAAACTTCTTCATCCGCTGAGCTTCCATTTGCTTAAGCCCCCTGGAAAAAATAGAAATATGTCCAGTAGTGATAGGTTCCTTTTAAAAAGAACTAAACAGGGGAAATACCACGATATTCATTTCAGCAAATCAATGTTGCTACTGTGGATGGTTGCAAAATCCATTTTGTGCCACTTTGGAGCCAATAAACAAAAATATTAGTTGAGAAAGGATTTTCCACTAAACCACAATAAGCAAAAATGTGTCAAATGTTTCCCAACAACAACCATAAAATACACAAACATATTCATTTCAGCTAAATGGAAGATTGGGGGTGCATTCGCAAGCAACCAGACTTGATCCGGAGCTTGGCCGCAGGCTTGATCTCTCCGTTGCCCACGCGCACCTGGCGAAAAGATTTGAGTCAAAACTCGGGAGTAAAATCGTTGGTTGCTGTTCACCCCCCTGCAAAAAGTTTAACTTTTTGGGGTTTAGTGGGAAACAACCGGATTTTCCCAAAACTTAAAGTCTAAGGATCTGCCCTAACTTGGTTGACGGTGGGTTTGGGGAGCAAAAATGATCGTTTCTTTTAGCATATTTGTGTGGTTGGATTTCAACCACTAAACTAAGCAAAAATGTAAATTGTTTCCCAGCAACAACCATGAATAAGCCCTGAACAAATTGAATAAGGCCTGAGGGCTGAATAAGGGCTGAATAAGGGCTCCCTCCCCCTCCCCTCCCTCCCCTCCCTCCCCCCCAGCCCCCATGAGTCGACCCAGAACCATGCTTCAAGAATTCAGAAGGCGGAGACCCGCAGCTATTTATGCAAAGGGGATTGTCCCTTACTATCCGGATCATCTACCCGACTCAGTTTTGATTGCGACTCATTTGGCCACGCGGCTGAAGGGTCATTGTTTTCGGCTTCTGAGTTGTTGCAGGTGTTTCTGAAAATGGTGAGCCCCGAAAACATTCCTTTGTATTAGTTTCCCCCATGTGGCGGACCCCCTTGTAGTTGGCTTTCACAAGGGAACCCAAAAGGGAACCAACCATTTCAGGGTAGCCGTTTTCTGAGAAAAACCCCTGTGACAAATTACGGCCCAATGCCGGCAAATACAAGCGGTGCGTCATTCCATCCTCCTTGCCTCCATTTGCTTAAGTCCGTGGAAAAAAAGAAATTCAGTAGTGATAGATTCCCTTGAAAACCAAAGGAAAATAATAATAATATATAATAATAACAATAATAAGAATGACTTATAATAAACACTTATTCTTAAGCAACATTTAAGCAAAGGGAAGCTTGCAACAAGCCATCTTTACGCAAAACTTCGGGACCTCCGTCGCGATTTCGCGGAAACAGCACGATCCAAAGTTCCTGCGGGGGCGCGTCTGAAAGCTTTCTTTTCAGTTCTCTGTGTTTCCCACAATCTAAATCTGTTTTGCTGCTCGAATTTAAGTTCGGGCAGAAGTCGCGCTTTTTACCTTCTTTGGGGCGCCGGCGCGGGAGGCGAACCAGCGTCGATTCGCACGTAGATTCGGGCGTCAAATCGAGAAACGAGTCGGGAGCATTTCGGGAACCCGTGAGCTGAGCCAGCGTTGACTTCGGGAGGCCTAGGCCCGAGCCCGTCAAGCCAACCCGTTGATGCGGCAGCCAACCCCTCATTTGTTTACAAGGACCTTTTCGGAGCTCCATGCGGTTCCCAGTTAAAACCACTGCAAAAAAGGGCCTGAAACCACCCTCGTCTGTTCACTGGTGAAGCATCCCCCCTGCGAAGCTGATTGCCCACAACCTGTCCCACTTCAGACACCTTGCGCGCATGGCATCCCTGAAGCTGCAAGTGCAAATCGCTTCATGGGTAAATCAAGGCCAACCACCGATAAAGCTCCAAGGAAAACCCTGCTTTGCGGAAAAGAAAAAAGAACCGTGGGCACCCATCGCGCGGCGCTTTCGAGGCTTCTCCACAAAGCAGAAAGAACACTCGCGAAGGGCAGCCAGCAGCAAGGTCCACGAGCAACGACGCGCTTTGCACTGCGCGTGCGCTGAGTGGCTGCGAGGCTGCGCAGCTGCGCGGCCTGCCCCAGGGATTCCCGCCGCAGCCAGGTGAGTCGCAGCTAGGGCGGCAAACAAGGCCCCCCGTAGGAAGCAGAAACATATTTCGGGGCGCCTCCAGAGCGGCATCATCCACGTGTTGGCGCGGATTCATCACACTGTTAGGAACTTCATAGGCCCATTCAATCGGAGTTGAACGAATGGTGTAGAGCTCCCTGTATTTCCAACCTAGGAGAGCATCACCCCGGGAAACTTGTATACCTTTCCCTGCTGACATGGACCAGGTACCTTGCCTTCCACCGTCCAGCGGGCGCATCCTGAGGCTGACATTCACCAGGTTGCCAGACACATGGCCGTGCCCTTTTTTTAAGGGTACCTCTTTTTTTTTGGGGGGGGGGTTAAAGGAAGACCATGAGGAAACCACATCTTTTGGGCCCAAAAAAGACCCACCCACATGAATGGGTATGTCTCACGTTTAGACTCGCGCATGGCTGGTTTCCTCTTTCACTGAAACCTCATCAAAAGATTGGCCCCATATGGTGAGACAGACCCACATGCCCTCCCCTCTTCACACGGTTGCAAGAGCAGTGCACCAGAGATTGAAAGCACTTGGAAGACTGGGGACGACCAAATGTCCCGAAGAACGCATCCACATGAGGCAACACCTTTGCCATGAGGTGTGGAAGGCATATTGAGTTACTAATTATAATGATTGAAAGGCCGTAAAACGGTTTGCTTCGAATACATGCTATCGACAGTAAGAAGCTGCCAGTCCTTCCACAGAAGGTTGAGTTTGCCTCAAGTGCGCTTTGTGTCTTGCTATTTGCCTGACTTCACTGTGCAGTTCAATTCGCTACCTAAGTAAGTTGCCTCACTAACCTGCTGGAACCTTGATTAAATCTAGGCTGGAATTAGGACCCCAGCAAAAAATATTTTGCCTGGTTAGTGGAAAACAAAGGGACCCCAAAAAAGGAAAATATCAAAAAGGGGACCTAATTCTGGGGAAGAAATTAGGAAAGGGGAAACACAAGGTGAACTGGTTGAGGCTGTCCACAATAGTTGGTGGGAGTGGCTGTTCAAACTTTTGTCCTAATTTATGTTGAATCACGCTACATACATTTCCGAACTCTGAGCTTGCTTGTGGTTCGATTGGCCTACCTTTCAGAACCATTGGACCCTTCAAAACATGCGCGAAAGATGCGCAACCGATACCAGCCTTGTAAAAAAGGGGTTTTCCTTGTAGGCCCCGTTCAACATCACCCAATGTTTCCCTTGGCGGCCAGCCATACCACAGCGTTTGCCTCCAACCGCCCAACCAATCACATGTTTGCTTCAAAGCGATCATCGTTTCGTGTCGTTTCCACCCCCAAACCACTCCTTTTCTCAATTGCACCACGGACCAGGAAACAGATGGTTCACCTTTTGGGACCTCTACTAAAGACTTCAAAGACGGAAAATCAGAGAAACCAAGAGGTTAAAAAGGTCGAGTGAGTTCTTGGACTTGGATTTTGGGCCGCAAGAGCAGCCGGGGCCGGCCACATGTCTGAGGTCCGGGCCCACTCCTCCAGCACCCCGGGCCTTACTTTGGGTGCGACAAGAGCCGTCTCGTGCAAGTCGTGCTGAGGGACAGGGCTGGTGGGGGAAGGTGGGGCAGGGCATGGGGGAAGGTCATGGTGTGAGGGGAAGGTGGGGTAAGGGAGGGGTGCGGGGAGGGTGGCCTAGGATAGGGTAGAGTATCAGCCCTTCACTTTAAGGGTGACGTCGCAATTCCCCCCACGAAACGTAACCGCACGATAACCCACAAGAGTGTTTGTTAATTGTTTGTTTGGTATCGCCCCCAAAACCGCCTTATTCTCCAAGCAGGAAACTTGGGGAACCCCCAAACAACTTCCCAAATACAAGACAGGGTAAGCCCCGAGGCTACCTTTCCTTAAAAGGGGAAACCAAAAGGAAAACCACAATTGTAGAGGGTCCACTGAAAGAAAACGAGCCACCCATCTGAGAAATACCTCAAAACACAACAGGGTAACTCCTCGGGAAGCAAGTGTGTGTATACACATACGTACATATATAGATATATGTAATATATATAATTATATGTATACATACTGTATCTCAGTTCTTGAGTGGATTAGCCAACCAAAGTTTGAAGTGCTTATTCACCACTAAAACGGTCTGTCTTCCCCAAAAACGAAGATCAAGTCCGAAACGGAACTCAGGAACTGAATTGAATTCCCCCCCCTCCCCCCAAAAAAAAACACAAAAAACAACATGCATGCATCATATATACATATATACAGCTCAAGCTCACCAAACGGGGGGGGGGGGGTACCCTACATATATATATATATATATACACATACTGTGGGTGGACGAAATCCTGCACCACTTTGAAACCAATGGAAACCATTGTTCGTTGGTATTTACACGGGAATCGAATCATTCCAGGGAATCTTGGGTGGTGCGAAATGGATTTGGTCCATCCACAGTATGTAGTAAAAATGACCATATAACCATATAATACACATAACCTTGGTTGCTGTTGGCCTCCCTGCAAAAAGTTTAACTTTCTGGAGGTTTAGTGAAAAACCACCAAAAGTTAAAGTCTAAAGATCCAACCCAATAGCAAGCAAGTAACCATATGTATATAACCACATATATATATATAGCCATATAATATATACATATGTAAAAAACAACTTGTTTTTCGTTGCTTCGGTTTTCCTGCCCAAGCCTCGAGCGTTTTCCGCTGGAGCCCCCTGGCATGCCGTTGAGCGTGGCAGCTGCCTGGAGGCCACGGAGCCGCACCGCCTGGGCGAAGTGAAGAGGCCGGCTCACAAATAAACATATCATATATGTATACACCTATATCTGTATACATCTGTATATATATATATCTATAAATGTATAGACAAGACATGCATATATGTGTATGTATAGACGTATGTATATATATATGTGTGTGTGTGTCTATGTATATATGTATATATACATATACATGTATATATATATATATATGTACATATGTGTACATATACATATCTATGTATATATGTACATATCTATGTATAGATATATCTAAATATGTAGATCTAGATATAGGGATATCTAGCTATGTTGCTTATTCGCTTGGTTTTTGAGCTTGTTGGGTCTTTCGCTAGTTAGTTTGTTTGTTTGTGTGGTAGCTAGTTTAAAATATATATGTATTGTAATATTGAGGTCCTCTTTTCAGGCAGGCTTTGCAGGGAAGCCAAATGAACAACCACAACTTCTTGGGGTCCCCCCCATCCCCGCACAGTTTGACACATTTCAGCTGGAAAAAAAAACGTATTAAAACTCTTATCCCAGGATGTTTTCATTGCAAATCCAAGCGGCGGTCTTCATAAGAGTGAGGTCCCCCAAAAACATGCCCCTTAAGTTTATGAGGTCTCAGGTGTGTACACCGCTGCAAATTGTTGCTGGCTGCTGCTGCTGGCTGCTGCTGCTGCTGCTGGCTGCTGCTGGCTGCTGCTGCTGCTGCTGGCTGCTGGCTGCTGCTGGCTGCTGCTGCTGCTGCTGCTGGCTGCTGCAGCCAGCTGCTGCTGCGGCTGCTGCTGCTGGCTGCTGCTGCTGCTGCTGCTGGCTGCTGCAACTCATTGCTGGGATCTGCAGAAACAAAGAAAATGCAAACTACAGAAATGGGCCACTCCTGATCCAAGGCATCTACGACTTGCGCGCGACTTGCGCGCGACTTGCGCGCGACTTGCGCGAAATTTAGCAATCTTCCGGATTCTTTCGACCATGCGGATGATGATGATGATGATGATGATGATGATGATGATGATGATGATGATGATGATGATGATGATGAATCATCACTGCGTCACTTGCGCTTCACTTGCGCTTTACTTGCGCGGCCCCATGTTTGACTTGCGCGGCCGCTTCTGCAACACACTCCTGCCATTCAAATTACAAGCGGCGGTGCAGCTAATTTGATAGGTCCAAAAGACCTGGGATCATGCCTTACATTGACACATACAACGGTTTTTTTTTTTCGACTCACATGCCCTACTAGCCTCCACTTGTAGGTAAATAATTAGGATGGGGGTATGGGGTACTTGAAAAGCGCAGTGAAGTTAGTCATGGTTTCAGGAAACAACGCTATTGGTAATTCTGAAACTACACGCAGATCACTACCGACGCGAACTTCTTAAACTGGCTACATGGAAGTTGTACGTCGTATTAAACCCTGGTGATACTGGTTTGGGGGTAATGGACACCATCTTGGACCGACCCCCGCCCCCCAACGACTGCTTTTAATTTGTCCAGCATGGTCATAAACTTCGCCATTGGCCCCGTAGAGTCGGGCTCTGGCTATCGCTACATGAAACACAAACAACTTACTTGAATAGAAGAGTTGTGTCCTCCATTTGCTTAAGTCCCCTGAAAAAAATAATAAAAAAAAAATCCAGTAAATCCCTTTAAAACCAACAGGGGGAAGAAAAAAAAACAAACAAACATATTCTTAACCAAATGGAAGTTGTCGGGCATATGATGGGGAGCCCTCGTGTGTTTGGCTACGCCTTGGACCCGAAAGGAGCTTAACCGCCAACTCAAAGGGGATGTGGGAAATGACCACTTCTGTGAGACAACAAAAAGCAGGTCCCAAGACTAAAACCCCACATAAAGGGGGAGATTCCATTGCATCACAGAAGGGGGGGATAAACCCTTGATCCCACAACCCTGTCCTTGAGGAAAGTTGAACATGGAGTATTTACCACCCGCTCTGCCCAAAGCACCTGAAATTCTGGAAGTAAAAGGTGATCACCTGATCACCTGGGACCTTGACTAACCAACGAAAACTGGAAAACCGTTGGTCAGATCCAGTCGCATCGCTTGAGCCCAGTGCCGAACCGGGCGGGGGCCCCCGCCATGCCCGGCTGCAGATGCCAAAAGCGCTCAAAGTGGCAGAGCCGAGCACGGCAGCTGCTGGCCGGTAACCTCGGAAGCGAGATCTGCGGAAGCGATTGCTCTTGTCCGTTTGCTTGCTGACTTGATTGCTTGTTGGAGCAACGGGGCTTAGGAAAAAGGAAGCCTGCTGCCATGTACTCACAGGACTCCGATTGGTAGCTCCTTAGCGCCTTCTACAAACACAAATTTGGATACCCCCAGCTCCCTTCCACTACTCCCTCCCAACCACCAGCCAGCATGGTGGTAAAACTTGGCTGTGACTCAATCCTTTGTGTCCAAAACGGAACCCTTAAATAGAAAGGTAGAGCAAAACACACACTAAACCCTGCAGAACCACTGCCAGTGTCCCAGTTGCATTTTGAGCCACGCCCACATTGCAACGCGCCATGCAAAGCGTTGACAATGGGAGGTTTTAGGAGCACTTGAAGCCGCTGAGCCCGCCACGATTTACCAGACAGGCCCCTCCTCAGTCTCGCAAGGCGCGCTTAGAGCTTTCGCGGCGGATCGATGGATCTAGCTGCTTGAGCAGATCCAAAAGGGCTGTGGAGACCAGGTCCTCCAGATTTGAGAGGTTGGAATAAGTTGGTACCCGATTTTTGTTCGGTTTTCTATTTTAGGGGAACCCTCTCCCAAAAAAGGGTGAGAAAGGCACCTAGCTGGGGGACCTAGGAGAGATCAACTATGTTCAGCTTGGAAATGTACGGGTTCACGGTTCAAGTGTTTCCTCGTGGCTCGCTTAAAACGGGCGGGGGGCAACAGGGGATTACTAAAGGATGCCAGAGAGGTAGGCCGGGCCAAAATCTGGTGAGGCGGCTTGACACTGCCAGAGTTGCATGCAGCATCAACACCCCGAATCAAATCTGCCAAGCGTCATCTGACTCTCGTAGGGCAGAGACCCCTGGCGGATCTCAACCCGGACGGGCGCGAACGGGCACCAAGCCAAGGCATGCGTTTGCAAATTCGACAATGACTCCCAACCCCCCGATTGGTGAGCTCTCGTCATACATGGCCCAGGATGCCTCCACAAATTCCATCTGGGCGCATCCAGGAATCATTGACATCTTTGGGTGGATATCCGTCAACAAGGAACCCGTTCAATGGCTGTGGTTCAAAATGAAATGTGGTACTCAATATTGCACCTTGGTATATGGAAGCAAGACTAGAGCCTGTGTAACCCTAGCCGAAAACTTTGAGCTACTCCCAAATCATGCTGAAGACACGGTGCCGGAGCACATGTGAGCAAGGGCACATTCCGGCGGTCATGAAAGGCCGGCTTTCCGGAACGTTCTCTCCAGCAGATTATGTGTGAAAGCTGGGTGCAAAGCAGCTGGGCCTGGGAAAATCGAAAAAAGATGCTCATCCACTTTTGGTTCGCTGTTGGGTAAATGTTCGAAACATGGGCTATTTAGCACCCAGAACTCCTATTTCCCAGGCGCATAAGCCCAGATTGGAGGGCTCCCTTGAAGTTTTCTGGGATCCAAAAGAGCTCCGAATCGTGTACTTGCTTTTTTTCTTTGGCTTTGTGTTTGTGTGTGAACTTGTTGTCGCCCGGGCTTTCGGGAAGCCAAGAGGGAACCCATTTTGAGGTCCAACTCCAACTGTTCCGACAGAGTTCCTCACGTCCCTGCAGCGGCCAAACAAAAATCCAAACTATGTTATTGCCGCTCGTGTGGTCCAGACCCAAGTGCCAAGTCCAGTGGGGTCTTCCCCATCTTTTTGTCAAGTCCGAAACGGAACTCTGGAAGTGAGATCATCCCAAACTTCCATTTGCTTTTGCGCCCCCTGGAAAATATACGTGTCCAGTAGTGATAGAATTTAACTTTAAAACCAGCAAGGGACAATAAAAATCAACATGTTCATTTCAGCAAATGGATGCAACTTTCTCTTCCCCATTTTTTTTCAAGTCCGAAACGGAACTCGCAAGTGTTCGACAGCTGCTGGGTCTTCCCAAAAAGTGCCAAGTCAGAAACTTTTCAGGAAGTGAGATACCACATCTTCCACCCAGCCAAAACCAGAAAGGGGAAAACAACATGTTCTTAACCAAATGGAAGTGAGGGTGCATTCGCCCAAGCAACCCCGAGCAACCCAACGTCTTCACCGGAGCTTAAGCAAATGGATGCCACATCTTCGACAGCCTGGTTGATGCCAGAAAACCATCTCACCAACTTCTGCTTGAGCTGCTCGTCGGGCTCGCCGTTGGCCTATGCTGGATGTTGGCGGGGGCGACGGAGCCGGGAGCCAGCCTAGGTCCTCCAGTAGAGAGGTTAGAATAAGTTGTGGACCGCACCAATACGACCAGGCTAGGTGTGTTGGTATTGGAGCGGTGGATTTGAGTGTGACCTTTGCTGGCAGTGCATCAGATGGTAATTGGCTATGTTTGTTTTCCTTGGTCCTTGGCCCAAGTTGTTAAGAATGCTGCGCCTGTCAGGGCCTTTGAGGAACATTGGAGCAAAGCATCTTTCTTACAGCGTTGGTACCCGATGTTTTTTTTTTTTTTTTTTTTTTTTTTTTCCGGTTCGTCTATTTTAGTAGGGCCTACTAGGGCAACCCGCCCCCCAAAAAGGGTAACAGGGCACTACTGGGGGACCTAGCTTGGAGGTACCAACTCAGGTTCCAACTATGGCCAGTGGGCGACTTAAAGGGGCAATCGGCGTCAGGTAAGTAGTTAGTAAGCCTGGGTTTCACCCACAAAAGGGGTTGGCTTAACCATGGTTATACCATACTTGCGGAACATGCCAGAGGGGTTTGGTATACGCAGATATGAACAACACCACTACATGGGCCTACGGCAAATCAAACGAAGCCGCAATGTTGACCCCATATTAACCAACCCCGGTTTATTAGTAGGTGGGTGTCCCAGGGTTGAGTAGGGAATCATCACCCCCATTAACAAACAGGGGCTGATTGCTATGGGGTCAACGTTGGTAGGAATCTCCTTGTGGGCCCCTTGTTGGGTCTTTCAAGGGCTTGAAACACAGCGTATGTCCAGGAACTGTCACTTGTTGCTTTTAGCGGGGCCGACTTAGAGAGAGTGGAAAGGCACAAATCTGCAAGCAGGAATCTGGGCTGTCCGTTGTCTGATGCCCGGCTAAAAGTGAATAACTTTCAGTGGGTTAATTAAATGGAAATCTCCCCTAAACGCCAAACAGCTAAAGAGCCAAGGGCTGCCAAGGGATGTAAAAGAAATGTGGAAAGGCTCTGTGAATTCGGAGCAGGGTTCCCACAACCTCTGCAAGGAGAACCCCCCGACAGAACAAAGCATGCACAGGTTTGTCTCAGTTGCCCAAAGGACCTGGAAACAACAGGTTAATCTTTTGAGGCCATGACCAAAAATGGAACAAAACGGGAAAACCAAAAGGTCAAAAGGTCGGCTTTGGGCAACTAAGTTGTTGTTGCCGGGGTCAAGCTGGCTAAAACCCTTTCCAAAGCACAACTGATAGAACCGCCGCTTTGGGGTCGAATCCTTGTTTGGCAAACCCGTCTCAAAACCTATCGCCCCGTTTCAAACCACCACCTTTTACCCTCCCTCCCACATGGCCCCTCACAGGGAGTGCCTCCCAGAGCAAACTTCCAGGCACCCTCCCGCAAGTGCCTTCTGTCAGAGGAAGGGTAGCTGCCCTCAGATCCCCACTAAAAGTTAAAAAGTTTAACTTTTAGTGGGTTAAATGGAAACTACCACTAAACACTAAAAGGCTAAAAAGCTAAGGAACCGGATGGCTAGGAGCCACCAAGTTTTGGCGCCATCTTTTTAGACCCTGAGGCGTGCTCAGTCACCCACGCGATCTCCGCACGTTACGCGCCTCTTTGGCCGACACCTCCACCACCGGCGCAAGCACCAGGCACCTCATCTTACCCGAAAAAGGGCCGTGTTGAGGTCGTCATCCGGGGATATCTTCGGATTGAGGCTCTGGGCTTAGGACCCAGACATCACCACCCACCCTCCGAAACGGTTTCGCAGAATTCCAAGAACCGCCCTCCACGGTTCCTTCCCACATTTCCCCCGGATTTGACCTGCCCTTTCCAGGCATTCACCCCCTTGTAGGTCCCGCAGTAGTGCCCTGTTACTCGATATCATCCAATGCCCTCTTTGACTCCGAATCCGCATGTCAGAGGTCTGCAACCAGTGGACAGGGTGCTCTCGGATTGGAGCTCGGGTCCCACAGGGGGGAAAGCCGCGCCCCTTGGCAGCGTGCTTGAAGGGAATCCAGGAAGAAAGCGAGGGTCTCCATTTTTTCCGCAACAGGAATCCTTACATTGTACACCTGAACATTGCCTTGTAAATGGTGGTTTCCCTTTATGTTTGGTGGAAAAAGCCATGTTTCAAATGGGCAACATGTATCTTTTAAGGAGCCCTGCGGACTTATCGTAGCTTTTCGGCACTCAACCATCTCAGCCTCGGACGAAAGCCCGCGGGTGAAGAGAGGTGGGAAGACTGACCTCAGCAAGTTTGAGGACTTCCCGGCTCACTCTTGATGACAACATCCCATGAAACCGAACCAAAAATAATCCAATAAAGGAGGTTGCTTCGAATGTGATGTAGAAACGTCACTAGTCTGAAGGTCGAAGCCACAATGTGGCTAAGTGTGCGCACACGCGCGCTCGCATGCGTGCCTGCCTCCATGCCTGCTTGCCTGACTGCCAGCTTGTGCGGGCTGGGTGTGCTTGTGCCAGTGCTGCAATGTGTATGTGTTGTGGCGTTTTGTGATTCACCCGGCAAACCCAGCCTCGTTCCAGCATTGGCAAAACCCCCCCCCCCCCCCCGCCGAGGTCGCAACCAGTCTGCCCACACCTGGGCGGAACATCCGAGGGCCACAAAGGAACATGCGTCACTCAACGTGTGCCCATACCTCGAGAACATGCAGTCCGGTGGCTGGCCTCAAGGTCTCACATGTCGGCAAAAGTGGCATTCATTGGCCAGGTCCTCCAGTAGAGAGGCTAGAATATGGCTACCAACTTGTTTTTTGCATTGTTTTCTGCGCAGTCTATTTCAGTAGGGGAACCCTCCCAACCAAAAAAGTTGGTCAAAGGGCACTACTGAAAACCTAGTTGAGGCAAACTCAGCCGCCCATGAGTCTAGCTGAAGGCAAACACGTTGCTCCTGCCTGAACAATCCTCCGCAGGGTCGCCTCCACACCTCAGGAAGGCAAACAGTCAGCCGCGCCCAGTCCAAGCGAAAGGGGTGAAAAAGCGCAAAGGCCAAATGAAGCTGCGTGAAGTCCAAAACGCCTCAGAGGCAATTTCCGGTGTCGCACATTCGCCCAAAGAACCTGGAAATACAACTGGGCTGCCCTCAGATCCCCCAATCTTCTTTTTGTTTTGGTTTTCTAATAATAATCATAACAATAACACTTTTCGTTTAAAATCAAGTTGGTTTTCTATTGGACCCATAAAACAAGTTAAGCACTTTTTGCAGAGGGGCCGTTTCAGCAACCACAACTCTGCCGGCCGGGACAAGTTTCGACTGTCTTGGTTCGATCGGGCATGGACTTTCCGGGGTTGGATGGTTTTTGTGAGGGTCGGAAGGGAGCAGAACGCCTTAAAAGAGGGAGCATTTCGGAGCTTGCAGGAGGTCTGTGAGGATAGGATGTTCATTGCCGTTCCCTTTGCTTCAATTCTCACTTGCCCAAAGCGAATCGACCTATTGACCTTTTGGTTTCCCTGATTTGGTCTATGTCTAGTCAAGGTTCCAAAAGGTTCACCTTTCACCTTGGTGGCTCCCGGCCATCCCCTGAGCCTTCAGTGAATGAACCGTTTCGGGACACCAGTTCGGATAGTTCGGATGGCTCTGGGGTCCAACTCATCCCGATCAAAGCACACGGCCGCCATTGTCTGAGTCCTTGGCCCTTCAACAGGGATCCTTACATTACACACCTGAACATTGCAACTTGTCAATGGTGGTGTCCCTTTATTTTGGTGGAAAAAGCCACATGTTTCAAATGGTGGCAAAATGTATCTTTTAAGGAACCCTGCTCAAAATACATTTTGCAAGCGGGTCTTTGGGGCCGCTAAGGTTGGTTCGTGGCAAGGCGGCCAAAGGACCAGCATTCGAAGCGTCTGACTGTTGCGAATCACTCGGGCAAGCGAGAACTCGCCTAATGTGCCGAGGCAAAGCCTTCGCATCCAATGGATCTGCACATGTGGCCATGGGTCAAAACCCAAATCGTCCCCCCCAGTGAACATCCCGATCCAACCACTAAAAAAGACTAAAATGGGTGGTGAATTCACCTACCAACCAAAATGGTACCATTGGTTTTGACCCATGGCCATGTTACTCTAATTCCAAAGGCTGAATCAAGGGATCCCGAAGAGAGTTTTACCCCGGATCGGCGAGCTAGGAAATATCATCTTCGCTCCAATCGGTGGTTTGGATAAGCACCAAGGGTACTCAAAACCCAAACCACCAATCCAAACCACCAATTAGGGGTTACCTCAAAATAGACAGATTGGATTCAACCTGCAAACTTTTAAACTATAACTCCAAAACCCGAATTAAGAATTGGACCCCCCAAGGTAAAGGATCTGTATCATGGCTTTCGTTCGTTTCACCTCGGATCGGTGAGCTTAAAGTTGGATCTGCGTGCCCTGGAGCCTTGTACAAACGAACAAGTGGGAACACGGAGGGAGCGGGGATATGGGGGGTTTCCCTTAGCGCCATGTCCCATATCAAACTTAGTCAAGGTGCATCAAACGGGGGAATCCTCCCAAGTATCCCTGGTTCCCCCTGTATCCCTAGTTGGTTTCCCTGGTGGAGCTTTACTATAATGCCAACACCTGAATCAAGAATTGGACCCCCCAAGTCAAGATTGTATCATGGCCTTCGCTCGTTTCACCGCCGGATCGGTGGTTCGCGAAGGTTTGCGCCTGGCTGCTCCGGCGCCGGCAGCTTCTGATACCACAACCGGCCTTCGTCGGAAGACGTGCTGCGGCGGGGGGGGGGGGAAGCAGATTTTTGGCCTCGGCTGGGATCCCAGAAAACTCCAAAAAAATAAACAACCTGGGTACCTGGGCAGAAGCATTGTCTTTTTGTTACAAAGAACCCTCTTTTTTTTTGGGGGGGGGGGGGGCCGGTCCGAAAAAAGACGAGCCACCCCAGATGGGTGGCAAAGGTTCCTCTATTGTTGGCTGACAACCTCCCCATGACTGGTACCCGGTTATGATGATCTTTCACCCAGGCATGACACCAGAATGGAAAACTGCCTCGAATGCGTGGTTTTCTTTGAAAAAACCTGTGAGGATTTGTGTTCAGCTCGGAAAAATCACAAGGGGGGGAATTCCGGAACTCGAAATGGATGGCGAACGGGTTCTTGGAAGCACCATGGGACTGAGGGTTATTAATGCTGGTACAGCGACAAAGTGGAGGTTGCAACCTGGGGGATTTCTATTCAAGCCATTTGGCCATGGGTCAAACCCCAAACCCCCATTGAACATCCGATTCAATCCCCACTAAAATGGACTAAAATGGGTGGTGAATTCACCTACCCCAAAATGGTACCATTGGTTTTGACCCACGGCCATTTCTGAAATGGCGGCTATGAGTGCCACGCGCCTGTCGTGCTAACCGGTGATCATACGTTGGATGGACGAAACCCTGCACAACTTTGAAACCATAGGAAACCATTGTTTGTTGCTATGTACAGGGGAGTCATCATTCCTGGGTTTCTTAGGTGGTCAGGATGTCGTCCATCCACAGTACCACGGCATGCAAATAGAGCGAAAGATAGCAAAAGATAGGAAGGTGTGCCCAAAAGGGCATAATCCAAAGCCCTAGTTGCTTGTAGGGAACTTGGGGGGGAGCCCTCAGCGGCTTGTCGCAGGTGGCAACCCTCAAAAAAAAAACGTTCACGTGAATTTCTGGAAAGGTGGAAACATCATTTCGCCAATCAGTTGCAACCCCTAAGCCAGTTCAACATCCTAAGTGCGGGTTGTTGCGGGCTTCGGGAGCGATGCTTCCCACTTCCCGCTTCGCAGCATGTGATGTTTCAAACAGAGAGACATGGAGGTGGTTTGCCAGTTTGCCCGTTCATGTTTCAAACTGAACTCCCAAATCCGACGTTGAAAAACGCTAAATCGGCTCTAGTATTCGCTTGCACCAACTGATCATGTGTGTGACAGACTTTGTTGGGGGAAATCCTCCATTCCAGTTGGAACAGTGGCCAAAGCAATCCGCTTGTTGGTCAAACCGTTGCCCGAACCTCGCTCCTCAAACTGTGCTTCGGAAGGGGTGGGTGCTGATCGCTGGGCACAAAGAACGGAGCCAAACAAACCGATAAATACACAGGCACCAAACTGAGACTCCTCTAGTTTGAACTAAACTGACCTAGAACACCGCAGAAAATTCCCGGGGCTGACTTCCCATGCTTTCTACCACTATCGCTAGCTCTTCAACACCTAGCTGCTTCCCTGTTTCCCCTGTTGTGTTGTCATGATGTGTGATGTTGTGTTTTTCTCGAAAATTCAGACTTTTCGAGTGAGGCGGGAGCAGTTCCCCCTTAAACAATTCCGCCAAGAGAAGGAAACGGCCCTGTTCTGAGCCGAGGAAACGTTCAGACCGCCAGTGGATTTCCTTGGGAAAACCAGGGCCGCTCCTTTTTTTGCGACACCGCTCATTGGCAATGCAAAGAAAACACGTACCAAGTTGAACAGCGGAACCCGCTCTGGAGGACTGGGCCTAGGCGGAAAATAATGACCCTTATGCGAGCATGCCAAAGTGACTGTTTCCCTACTGTGGATGGACGAAAACCTGCACCACCTAAGAAACCCTGGGCTAATGATTCGCCTGAAAATACCAACAAACAATGGTTTCCCATAATTTCAAAGTGGTGCAGGCTTTTTGTTCATCCACAGTATGGCCTATGGCCTTGCTAGGTCCTTGGTACAAAGATCCGACACCTGTCCTTCCCCAACAGCTGGACAACTCAGCGTCCCTCCAATTGGTGGCTTGGATTGGTGGCCTGATTTACCATTTGCCCTCTACCAAAAAACAAGGGCTCAAATCCCCGAACTGCCAATCTAAACCACCAATTATATAGGGGTTGCCGAATTTACTCTCAAGAACCAGGGCTTCAAATCCAAATCCAAACCGCCAACAGCAACGAACAGGTCCATCAAAGCGAGCTGGGCCGTGTACGCCATGGTGGGGATGAACCTAGGGATTATTTTAAACGAAACCATAGGTTTATCTTGAGGTCATTCCATCTCTCATTCCGCACATCTCTCGCACCAGCAAGTACTTTGAACATTCTTACCTTGGGCCCACAACCATGGTTACTGGGGTAGCTAGGGTTGAGTAGCCACCTTAGGTATTGAAAACATGGTTACAATCATATTGTTGTTCGGCATCTTTCATTGTGGGGTGGGGTTCTAATTGGGGTAACTGGAGTCAATTCCTCCCCTTGTCTACCATGGTTTAGAACCCTTGAACAGGGTTCCTTAAAGGGTACAAACAAACAAACAAAAAACGCTTTACAAGGGAATTCTCTAAGCCAGCTGGTAAAGGTGACTTTTAGAATGGCATCCTTTTTTTGGTTGGTTGACTGTAAAGCGGAACCCTCCCGCAAAAAAAGTGGAAAAAAGGCAACTGGGTTTCCTATCATGGAAAATTAATCCTTGAACAAGGCTCCTCAAAGGATACCTCCAAAAAAACACCCGCTTGACATGGTCCTGGGTGAATTATAATATTTCACCAGCCTGAAATAAGGTGGTTGGAGGGATGTTCCCCACAGAAACCACCATTTGGGGTGAGTTCGGTGGCGTGAGGTCGAAAAACTTCACCCAAACACCATGTAATGAATGACCAAACCCTTGAAGCACCGGTCGACTATCCGGTTTCAACTTTGCCTGGATGTGCTGGATACAAAAAAGTGATGGTCAAACAAATATATATATATATATAAAGAAAAAACTTGCAGAGCCGTTGCAACAGGAGCCCAGTCGAGCCCAGTGGCCCAGCTTCTCAAAGGTCTCCGGCAGCTGCTCCTGGAACACCGGCAGCCCAAAAGAAACCCAACGGGAGAAGTGGTTGGGAACCCACCCCAAAACCAAAAAAACAACAACAAGAACTCCCCCCAAAATGGGGGGAAAACGCAAAACAAAACACACACACACACACACGAAAACCTTCCCAAGGGAAGCCCAATGGAACAAAATGCGAAGATGCAAAAAAAAACAAAAAACGAAAAACACGAAATCCAAGGGAAGCCCCATGGACGAAATTGGGGGAACACACAAGATTCCAGGGATTTTCAACCCAAGCGATCTCAGAAATGTTGAAGCTTTTGGTCCAGGGTTTCAACTCATTCCCTACCCATCGAACCATCAACTTTCCTTGGTGTCCCTTTCTTTCCCATCATTGGGATTCCATACTAACTCCTGGGGGGTGTTGCCACGGAACCTGGACAAGTCTTCCAACAGTGGAATTCATGTTCGGCAAGGCGCTTTGCATAAACTTTAGTGGAACCCCAGGCGTCATTCGTTTTCTACATGGTGGGACCTGTTGCCCCCCAAGGCTGGGATTGTTGATTACATATTGGGTGAGTTAGGTCTTTTTTCTGGTTCTCAAGTTCTCACCAGGGAATGAGGGAATGGACCCTATAAACCATCCCTGTGGTTTCCTTTGAGGGAATCTCTAGGTCCACTCCCAACACCTTGCATAATAAGCCAAAGCCTCCCCATAGCCCCCTTACAGGTCGATGATTTATATGACTCCAACTGCCCTCCCCTGCCTAAAGGGGCAGGGCCCGTCAGGCAAGTGGTTAGTTAGCCTGGTTCTATCCCACTTATACTGGTTAGTTTCCTAATTGTGGTAAAATTGCCCATTTACTACACAACGATTTTACAGCACAAAAGCCATTGTTGTGTAGTAATTTTGGGTACGCATATAAAATGTAAAATTACTACACTTTGATCCTTCAGGTGGCTTTTAACGAGGCTTGCTAACCACTTGCCTGACGTGCCCTTTCAGTAACTCCCCCCCCCCCCGCGCCGAGTCTATTTCCGATCGGCCTGGAAGAGCAACCGGAAAGCCGCCACCTCCACGTCCGTTGCCATGGCCTCACTTCCAGAGATCCCAAAAGCCCAACTTGACCCGCAGGCGTTTGGTTCCCTCCATGTACGTTTTTGCCCCCGGGAAGAATGACAACATATGTCAAGTGTGAAATCGACCACCTTCAAAACCAAGAGGAAATTGAAAGCTTTCTAAAAACCCATAACCAGTTCAGCAAATGTAAGTCTCTACCATATGGTTCTACTAATATGTTGGGAACACAAATTAGCGGGGATACCGGGGAACCTGGAATGTGCGAGGATTCCCTACAAAGGAATTCATGTCGAAACATTGCTCGAAAAACATTGTCCACATCCCTGCTTCCCCGGAATCCCTGCTTGCCTGAATATGGCCATAAAATGTTACAAAGGGGTATAAGTTATAAGTAAAGGTGTGTTTGTTTTGAGGGTATACCCCTTTGATTCAAAGGCACCAAAACTGGACCGATGCCCTTTCGAGCGTTTCTTTCCCCGCCCTGTTTGTTCTTTAGAGGGCCTTCCTTCAATTCAACATCAGCCACTAGGTCCTCCAGTAGAGAGGTTAGAATAAGGGTACCCTTTTTTCTGTAGTCTATTTTAGTAGGGTCCCGAACCCTCCCCCAAGCAAAAAGTAAAAGGGCACCTAGGCCAAGCGATGTTTCAAACCAGGAAACAGATAGGGAGCCCAAGAAACACCAGTGGTGAAGGCGAGGGTGGTACGGCTGCCAGATCGTCTCTTTCCACAAGCCAAAGCGAAGCTCCCCTCCAAGTTCCCCGGGGCGATGTTTAAAACCAACAGGAAGCAAAGTACACTGGGGGCCCCAAGTTTTTTAGGCCCACCTTGGGGAAGTCAACAGATAGACCCCGCCTCTCCTAGCTGGTGGTTGGAAGGGAGCCAAGGAGCTGTATAGCTACCAGGACCTCCATTTGCTTAAGTCCCCTGGAAAAAAATAAAACAAATATTTACATTGGTGATAGATTCCGTTTAAAACCAACAAAGGACACAAAATAAAACATAGTCTTAACCAAATGGAAGAGAGTTATGCGATGAGGGGAGAGGGCGAAAAATCAAGCGCCCTTGGAGAGCCACAGGTCTCGGGTTCTGCCAATGTAGAACGACACGCCGTCTGCTCTAAGCTCCTTTTGAGGATTGCACCAACTTTGGGTTTCTGGCTCAACCCACCACTACAGCAACAACCAGCATGTGTTCAAATGTTCTGCTTCGTATTTTGTCAACCCCTCCCCCGCCAAAAACAAAAAGGAAGGGAGGTGTCAGAGTTTCTCGTATGCCGGATTCAGTCAACCAAAATAACAATACGTGAATTTGGACCTATGCCGGGGGGGGACCCATGGAAACACTGAGCTTCCTGCTGCATTGTGCAGGATGTCGCTGACCTCGGCTCAGGTTGTCAGACGACGTCAGACGCCAAGAGGGGTCCCGTTGTACTGATCCCACATGAGTATTCGACTCACTTCCGTGGCTTAGCTCAAACTGTTTGAAGACTAAACCTCCATCTCCTCTACTCCTTGCTCCAGAGGGAGCCTCTTTAAAGCCAATTTGGATACTCTGTGCCCCCATGAAACTTCCCCCAGCTCCATAGCGCATGCCAAGACTGACTCCCAGCAGTAGGTGGTATCTGCGTGGATGCCCAAAAATAGTGTTTAGCAATTAAGTGGGGATTTACCACTAAACCACAATGAGCAAAACTGTGAAACGTTTCCCAACAACAACCATGTTAACATCCCAAGATGGAAGGTGACAAGACGACTCTCGGCGTAGAACCGGGCTTCTAGACTTTCATGCTTGTGAGAGTACTCAGAACCCTCCATTTGCGAAAATGTCCCCTGAGAAAAATGAGGAAATATTTCGAGTAGTGCTCGCTTCCCCTCTTAAAACAACAGGGGGAAAACACAATTCTAATTTCACTGGGCTGGGCCTGAGGCTAGTCTCAGACATAGTCTCAGACATGTCAGGTTCAGACAAGGCTGGTTTGTCTGAACCTTGCTTGAGTGCTTGCTGGTTGGGCTGGGCCTGCTTGGGTGGGCTATTGGTAGGGCGAGTCTGCAAATGTAAGGAACAGGGATCCTTACATTATACACCTGAACATTGCAACTTGTAAAGATGGTGGTTTCCAACTCTATTTTGGTGTTGAAAAAGCCACATGTCTCAAATGGTGGCAACACTTGTATCTTTTAAGGAGCCCTGGCGAACAACAGGGGAGAAAAAAAAACAAAAAAACACGAAGTTCGGCAGCTGGCAGGGCCTCCCTTTTCGGATCCACGTCTCTTTGGGGCTGCTGCCAGGTGAAGCCGGGTGATCGCAGCCTGCGAGACGGGCTTACGCTGAGGCTCACGGACCTGGGCCTAAAGAAAATGGTTGGTACACAAAAAAACCGGTGGCGGATCTGTTTTTTTGCTGTGGCTCAACATGAAACAGGAGGGGCAAACAGGTGTTGGTCCATGTGTCCAATTACCAGGGTTCCAGTTTTGTTTTTTGTTTTTTTGAGCCACAGCCATTTGATAACATAACAGATCAGAAACTCCGGCAAACCAAATAAGATATACACACAAACAAATGTGGATCTTTTCCTTTGATGACATAGTCTAGGTCCTCCAGTAGAGAGGTTAGAATAAGGGTACCGTTTCTTTTTTCTTTAGTGTAGTTTAGTAGGGGAACCCTCCCCCCAAAAAAGGGTACAAGGGCACTACTGGGAGACCTAGTAGTACAGATCAGCAACTCCGGCAAACCAAATAAGATATGCAACAAAATATGCTCCAACTACGCTTTTACCATGATACTGTTCCATGTTTAGTTGAACATGATATTTCTTGAAAGACTCCAGAATGCGAGGGACCCTTTGGAATGGTTTCAAGTGAAAACCAAACGGAAACCAACCATGTGAAGGGGACGCTCGTTTTGGGAAGCTCCCCTATGAGCCACGGTCACAATCGCTTGTTCCACCAGAAGACATACTGTAGGAACACTAGTGAGTGCTTGAGCTGTTCTTGGGAATCTATTGCCCGTCCCCCATGTCCCTCCCAAATGAACCACAGACCAGCAGGATTGACCAACATGTTGTAGAAGCACAAAAGCCCACAGGACCAAAAACCGGTCCCATGCTTGCAAAAACATGGGGGGGGGGGGCGTGGGGGGGGGGGGAGTAGGACATCAGGATTATATCAGTGAGGGCAGCTTCGGTTAAAATGAGTGAAGCAACATCAACGTTTTTTTTTTTTTTTTTTTTATGACACATCAAGGAACAATCTTACATGCCCGGTTTTTGTGGCAGCTGCGGGGACTGCAGGATGTTTGTTTTTGTGAGGCGCGCTCGGGACCCCAATGAAGCAAACTTGCCCAGGCCAACAGAAGTTTGACAGTCCTCACAGGCTTCAAACCCATGAAAAGCGAAACGGATGGATGTTCCAAAAAAAGAGAATCTAGATGAACCTTCTGAAATTATCTAGTTTTGTTTCCATGAAAAGGACTCTTCTCAAATTATCTGGTTGGTTTATGTGAGTTTCGATCCCAGGGCGTCAGGGCGTCAGGTGCAGTTCACGCAGTTCACGGGTTCCGGAAGGATGTTTCATGCGTCCAGGGTCGTTTTCAGACCTCCCATACCGCCAACCTTAAAATATGAAGCATGGATACGGGGATGTGTCAAAGTAGCCCTCCCCCCCAACCAAAAAAACAAATCTCGAAAACAATCTTCAAAAAATAAACAAGCTTCAAAACAATCTTCATGTTGGTTTCCCTTTGAACTCAACTTTAAAAAAGTTGAAAGCCCGTCCAACAAATCCACCGCCCCAAGCACCGGTCTCGGGTTGAATCTCTTTCGCGCGCCTCAGTCCTGATGCTCCGGGGGACCTGGCGCTCGAAAGTCGCCATGAGAAGTTCTTTTCCCTGCCATTGCTTTGAACACCTGTGGATGGTTGCGAAATCCATGTCGCACCAGTTTGAAACCAATGGAAACCAGGGTCCAAGGGGGGGTACCCTATATATATATATATACATACTGTGGATGGACCAAATCCTGCACCACTTTGAAACCATAGGAAACCAGACCGTTCGTTGGTATTTACGTTGGGGAATCGAATCAGAAACCAGGGTTTCTGAAGGGCGGTGCAGCACCCTAGGTCCTTCACTAGTAACTACAGGGATCCGGATGCATACGCCTGAACATTGCAACTCGTTTTCTGGTGGTGTCCCTGTGTTTGTGGAAAAAGCCATGTTTCAAATTGGCAACATGTATCTTTTAGGGAGCCCTTAGAGAAAATAGAATAAGGCTACCGTTTCTTTTTCCTGTAGCCTATTTAGGGGAACTCTCCCCCAAAAAAGGGGTGAGAAAGGGCACTACTGGGGGACCTAGACATGTTTCTCGGTTGACGTTGGATCGGGAGCAAAAGTTCAATTTTAGCAGTTAAGCAGGGATTCCAACCACTAAACCGCAATAAGCAAAAATATAAAATGTTTCCCAACAACAACCATGGTCTTACCGTGAGAAATTCTTTTCCCACCCACGGTTGGATTGAACACCTAGGTCCTCCAGTAGAGAGGTTAGAATAAGGATATCGTTTCTGTTTTCTGCAGTCTATTTTAGTAGGGTCCCGAACCCTCTCCAAAAAAAAGGTAAAAGAGCACTACTCGGGGACATAGCTTGCATTCCCCTGAAAGTGTGGCTTGGAGGTTTGGGGTTTTGGTTCCCTTCTTGTAGCAGGTAAATGGGAAAGCACCCTCGAACCAACAAACCGTTTCCTGACACGGAGTTTCCTAGGATCTTGGCTGGAATTAGGACCCCAGCAAATATATATATATATGTTTTGCCTGGTTAGTGGAAAACAAAAAGAACCCCAAAAAAGCAAAAAAGCAAAAAGGGGAGCTAATTCTGGGGAAGGGATATCCATTGGTTCATTCCCAGAACCAGTGTGCGAGTGGGTTTGCCAAAACAAGTTGGCAACTGTGGAGATTTGCCCTCTGCCTTTTGCATGCCTCACTGGTTTATATACTCATTGGCTTTCAAGGCAATGACACGCAAATGCCGAACTTACCAAACCAATTGGAAATGCGAGTCCACCAGCCAGCGGTGGCAAGACGAAGCAGGATATTCAGAACATGCTGAGTTGGCAGATTAATAGTTGGCTCCCTCCCTTAAATGCGACAAACCTCCCATGACTGTTAAGAAGCCCCCCAACCCACTAAATTGTCTTCCCGCACACATTGAAGTCCAGGAGCTCAGTGAGTGAGGGTATCCTTTTCTTGGCACTTGATTCTGCCCCCCCCCCCCCCAAAAAAAAAAATGATCAGACGATGAACTTAGCAGGAAGATTGCCGAGCTTGTTTCATTTAAATTTGAGGACCCTGTAGCTGCTTTCTGAAGTATAGCCAAAAAAAACGCGGGACTAACGAGCTGTCAATTCGCAGCCGAAGTTTCCATTCATTACTGAAAAGGGAAGGTCTCTATAATACTGGGCACCCTCCGCATATTACTTGGGGGGATTGCCAAATTGTTCTTTCCAAAGAACCCGGGAGAAAAAACGCAGGGCACGAGTTTGGCGAATTGTGCTCACATTTGGCACTTAGGAACCAGTAGTTGACGACCTGTTCTGCACCGCCTCTGACATTCGCGCTGTAGCACGGTCTTCGAGGAAGCTACAGTGGATAAGGGTCACATGGGCACAAGCCATCCTTTGCGGACAGACGGCCTGCACGCTGGTGACCGCTAATAGAATATCTTCCGGCAAGTTGCGCTGAAAATGCCGCAAGTTGCACCGCCCATAGGGGGTTGTTGAATCAGGACCCCATGTCGTGGTTGCAATTCATCAACCGAAAATAGGGAACCCCTTTGAAACACACCCTCATCATGGATGACGTCGCAACCCCCAAGTGACCGTCGCCGTACTTCTTACCCAGAAAATAAGCTTTCTGGGTTGCAGTGGGTGAGGTGTCGGGAAGTCTCCTTCCCAGCACGGGTTATGGAAAGTGAGCGGCCTGTTGCCGTTCAAAAAATGGGCGCGGGGGCGAAACACGCAGGCAGGAAACCAATGAGCCCCCCGAAGGGGGGTCCCAGCGTCCTTCATGGGACAGGGCCTCCTGCACTTTTGCCTTTTGCAAAAGAAACACAACATTTTCCAAGGACCGGCGCAAGCCAAAGCTGCGCGTCATGGAACTTTGGGGCCCAGACGGCGCGCATCGCGGAAAGCTTTGCGATCGCTGCACGCGTCAAGGCTCTAATCAAGCTCTTACCGCTCGAACCCATGTGGTGTCACAAACGCCCTCCCAAGAGGGCCTCTGCTTGCTCTGTCTTGCTCTTAGTGGGTGGTGGGCTTCAGGAAGCAAAGGAGTGGGTTGAGCCCGTGTGGTCTCTACCACTTCAAAGGCCGCCGCCCACCGAGCAAGTCATGGGCCTGCCGAAAGGAAGGGGCCCTTTGTAACGCGCCAGGTGGCCAAAGCTGCAGGTCAGATGGTGTTAAAAAAGAAGTTGGCTTGAGCTCTAACTGTTCCAGTGAAACTGCCAGCCTCGTCGCCATGTGGCCCCGAACACTGTAGAAGCCATGATTGGTGGTAGACGAACGACGACATGTGTGCGTGGTGTCCACAATTGCCCTGCCCATCCCCGCCCCTTTCTGTTACTGCACCTCCTCTCCTCTCGTCTGTCTCTGCCTCTGTCTCCGGTCCCCTCTCTCTCTCTCTCTCTCTCTCTCCTCTTTCTCTGTCTCTTTCTCGCTTTCTTTCTCTGTCTGGCGTATGCGAGTCGGCGGCGCCAGCCCGGGAAGTCAAGCATCCTAACTCCAACTGCTGAAGCCTCTCCGGGCTTGATTCGGGGGCCCGTTAGCTCCTGGTTGCCACCAAGCGCCCAAAGCCCTCAAGACCATCAAAGCCAGCGCCTGCCCAAGCGTTTGTGGGGTTCTTTGGCCACCGCTGTGTTGAATCGCCCTTGATCACCGACGCCCGCGCCATGTCCAGTGGGGTGGGACGCTGCACCCTTGACACGTGGCACGTCACCCCGTTCTGAATCTGGTCAGCAGTTCACCCGTTTCAAACATGAGCCAGGCAATGTGTAAAGCTGCTGAGCCCGGCGACTACCAAGTTAAACCTTGTAGCCAGCTTGCCCGAAGAAGAAAATCCCACCACAAGATGAAAGGAAGCCGTAATCCTGACCCGTAGCAGCGGCGTCTGGCGACCTGGACGAAACTGTAATGAGGCTACTGCACGTCAGCAGGGCCTGTGTAAGTGGGATGTGTAAATGCGGCGGGGCTTGGTAAGTTGCTCCATGTCGTCCAAAACAAGCTGCCACTTGCAAAGGCTTTTTCAGTCAGGCCCCAACCAGATTGAGCGCAGAAAAGGGCACCATCATTGGCATGAAACGGGCAGTTTCTACATGGCCAGCCTGCCGCGCACCTCCTGCGCGAGGACGACTTCCTTGTAGCCACTGACCAGGTATTCGCTCCTGATTTCTCACGGCAGCGCCGAAGACGACCCACATCCTCCACAGCAAACAGCGCTGGCGCGGACTGCCAGCACCTTGCTGGAGCGAATGCACGCCAGTGCCAGGCTGGCTTACGCAAGGTCGCATTGCCAGGTGTTGCCTCGGCCTTGCGTCCTTCTGTCTCACTTGCATTCACAAACCAAACATAGGAAAGAACATGTCAGGGACTTCATGAGCCAGCTCATTCCGATGTCCAAAGCCAGCTTCTTTCCAGTTGCTTGGATTTGTGGTTTGGAGTTTCGGCTTGGCCTAGTTGCCCGAAAGCCACGCCACCAAACCATCGGAAGCCAGCAATTTGGGTAAGAGTACCTACATTTCGACGTTTCACGAAAAACTACAAAACCAAAGCATTTTTTTGCTATGTCGCGCAGCCAAAATCCCTGCTCCAACTGCCTCCAGTACGCCTGCAAGTACGCCTGCAGCAAGCCTGGAAGGTCCAGGGCCGGGACGCGGTCAGATCCCTTCGAGAAAGGGAAGCCGGCCAAATTTCCATTCTGTAGCTCTCTCTCGTTCTGGCCCTTGAAGCCATGTAGAAACACCCAGACATGCACCCACCCTCCACATTGGAAGCCAGCTCACGCAAACACAAGACTTCAAGGCAAACTAAAGCACGGTGTATACCTTAAAGCCAGCCAAAAGCGGACTGGCCAAGGCGGGCAACGCGAAGCGGCTACAATTATTCATTCTTTACATTCTTTCCTGGCACCTGGGCATGGCACGAGGCTGGCCAAACTGCTGCGGATGTCCGATGAAGCCAAGCCATTGAGCTGGAGATCATGGACGGTCGATGACGGTCGGCCTTCGGCCGAGATGCTCTTCCGGCCGCGGAAGTGGCTCTCGTGGTTGGTAGGCTGGAATTAGGACCCCAGCGAAAAATGATCTTTTTTGCCTGGTTAGTGGAAAACAAAGGGACCCAAAAAAAGCGAAACAACACAAAAAGGGGAGCTAATTCTGGGGAAGAAACTTGCTGCAAGGGGGTTGGTCTATCTGGAGAAATTGCCAGAATTCACCGCAGGACTTCATGGGTAAGCTCATTTTACCCCCACTTGGGCTCATTAAGATAGGAATCCAATCCCTGACGTTGAGCAGCTCTGAATGTTGAAGTGCACACAACACAGCCTTAACTGATGTAGTTCGTTGACCCCTTAAACGGTTGTACGTGCATATGTCAAAAATAGGTGCAAATGAGTAACATCCACCAAACGAACAATAGGAAAGCTGTCGTCATGGTCGTGATCGTCACACCAACCCCATCACCCACAAGAGAGGCCATATAATTTCCTCAATCCCTCTGAGCCTCGGGGAAGCAAGAATCGGCACTCGTTTTTGGGTAGCTGATTTTAAAGGAGCGTTCCCCCTTCAAAACTGATCATAAACCTTGGCTGGAATTAGGACCCCAGCAAAAAAGACATGTTTGCCTGGTTATTTGAAAACAACGGGACCCCAAAAAGCAAAATCCAAAAGGGAACTAATTCTGGGGGAAGAAACAAAGGGGGCTCTCAACCCGGAGTGTGTCTGGGAAGATCCGTGGGTATTCAGCTTCCCTGAAAAATTGGTGGTGCGGATCGGTTGCCATTCACCGCCTGCAAGAACCAGTTCAAATCCGAATCCAACTCGCGTAGCTGACCTGGGGTACTCCAAGAAGAATATGTTCGGTTTCTGCGTTATAAGGTCCTAGTAGAGAGGTTAGAATAAGGGTGCCACCTTTTTTCTGTAGTCTATTCTAGTACGGGAACCCTCCCCCAAAAAATGGTAAAGGGGCACTACTGGGTTCCCCTAGTATAGCTGGTCAACCAAAGGGTTTCGTGAGGTCTGCTTGGGAGGACGCGTTACCCTGGATATCACCCTTGAAAAGGGCCTCATGACATACCAAAGTTGCCCTCGAAGCGGTAGGCTGAGGGGAAACACCCCCAGTTCACTGTGACAATCCCGGAAAAAGCGTCAAAATCATGACCTTCTCCAAAATCACCACCGTAACAGGCAACTAGATTAGTGTCTTTAAACATTGATCCGCCATTTGTTCCACCCATCATTCTTTTGGCAAACCACCCAAACTGAAGCCTTGACCTGTTTTGAAAGGACTTGGCCCGCCGGGTAGCAAAGCATATTGAGATTCCTGTCCATACATCGCCAATCTCAAAAGCTCTGGGCAGATTCCCAAGCACAACCACCAATCAAGGGCTACCTGAATATGCAAGGGGGATCCGGGCATGTTCGCGCCGAGCAGCGTCCGCGGCGAAAAGAAGAGGCTGCAGCTGGAACATGGGCAAAATGGACATGCCATACCCGTGCGAGCTCAGTATAGAACAACGCCTCGTGGCCTGGTGAATCCAAAAGACGGCCGGTAAAACCAAAGAAACAAAGCTTGTTTACAAACAACCTGCACCCAGGTTTGGATATGGGAAAAGCCGGGGGTGCTGGAATAAGTAACAGCTGGCTTTTGGGTCGATCACCTGGCGCCTTAATACTTGGGGTCCGGCATTGGCAACTCTCGTGGACCCGCCAACGCGGGTCAGCTGGCATTTCTGTCTCTTGTGGGCCTGACCCCGCGCCAAAGCCGGACCCAGTTAAAGTGCTGCTAAAAAGTATGCATCTTCCCCAGGATGCTCGAAGTCTACATGAGGATCTCAGATCGGCCGCCAAAAAGGCGAAAGCGGGTCACCGTGGTCACTCAAAGGGCCTCGGCTGCTTGGGCGTATTGGTCGTGGGCCCCCCTACGCATGGGGAAAGTCCATTTGGGGCACGACCTCTTCCATACTTTACTTAGGGAATGGGACATCCCCCACCCGGAAAAAGCGTGGTTGTATTGAAACCCCCTTTTGCATTAGCCGCAACCGGTACATTGAGTTCCGTCTTTGGCGGTTTTTGCTGGGAATTCCCTTTAACCACCCCTTTGCAAGTTGCGTATGTCACACATATGCCCAAAATTCCCGAAGCAAGCGATCCCCGACAGGCTTTCGCTCCTTCCCGCGCCCGAAACCTGCATGCGGCTTATTCAAGGGGGACCGTGGGAGGGGCTGGAGAGAGCCACCGAGCAAACGCCCAGGTCAGACAGGGATCCGGATGCATGACAACACCTGAACATTGCAACTTGTAAATTGTGGTTTCCAACTTTATTTTGGTGTTGAAAACGCCAGCCATGTTTCAAATGGTTGCAAAATGGAGATCTTTTAAGGAGCCCTGTTCAGAGGTTCATATGCTTACATCCTGCAAGCCCTCTCCAAATCATTGGTGCGCCGGTCGAACCTGCAGTGCCAAAAGTCGTACAAGAAGCACATTCCTCTTCCCAACCACATCCGATTTGGGGCTGGACAAGCGAAGTGCGCAACTTGCAGGCACACCGCTTGCTTGAGCCTGAGCTTGCGGCGTTTCAGCCCCAAGGCTGAAGGCTAAAGCGGTCGAAATCCTTGCTGCAGGCCATCATGTCCTCAGCCGACGGTGCCTTTCAGGCTTCGGACTGGCCAGGGCTGTGGGAGTTGAGCTGTGGGATCTTGACATCAAACCGAACCGCCAAACCGAGGAACCAATTGGAGCATGGTTGAGACCGCGTTTTACTAGATAGTCCAGGGGTTGGGACTTTTTGGAAGAAAACAAACCGCGGGGAGAGGGTGTTGCCCTTGTTGAGCCCATGATCCAACACGCGCTCACAACAGAACAGCGGAAGAGCCGAAGCTCGAGTGACGCACCGACGCGTACGCCTTCTATAGCCCACAAAAGCCATGGACAGGAGTCTCTGCTCAGTGGGTCATAACCAGGCTTACTCACCACTTACTGACAGTACCCTGCCCCTTTAACTTCCGGAAAAAAAGAAAACTGAAACACACACAACAAAACAAAAAACAAACGTGGGCACTCCCCACCCCATTCTTCCAGTCCCTTGTCTCGCGAAAGTGTATGGGGAAGAAAGCGTCCTTGAAAGAGCCGCTCAGCAAAAAGCGCTCTGCGCAAACGCGGCGCTTTGCCCAAAGCAACAAACAACCAACCCAAACAAACCAACAAAAACAACGGCAACCAACTCACCAACCAACCGACCAACCAACCAACCAAGCGACCGACCGACCGACCAACCAACCAACCAGCCGACCGACCGACCGACCGACCAACAGACCAAAAGACCAAACAAAAAAGAAAATAAACCAAACCAACCAACTAACCAACCCAACCCAACCCAACCAAACCCAACCAAACAAAAACAAACAAACAAACAAACAAACAAACAAACAAGCAAGCAAACAAGCAAGCAAACAAAACAAACAAACAAAACAAACAAACTCTATGCTTCATTTTGGTTCCACCAGCTTTGAAGCTAAACACTTCGCGCCACGGAGTATGGATTTTGTGATCTGGGTCTGGGCTTTTGTTGGGAACCCGGATCACGTGACGGGAACGGGGCTATGGTTTGGAGGGATATATATTTTAGGATTGTTTTGAATCCGAAAAAAATACATAAATAAAATCCGCACCCCTATGGTTTTCCGTTTTGTAAATCCGGGTGGCCAACTTCCGCGAGCCGATGGACATTGGAGTTTATTGTCTGAAACTGGAGTTCCTCAACCAGGGCAGCTTCACAACAATCCCGATCTTTCTTTGTGTGGCTCTACTGCCTTGTTTACTTGGGGCCAGGGCTGTGGGAAATGGAATCCGCTTGAAGCCTGCGGTTTGCCCCGGCGTCATTTTGAGCCATACCCAAGTGGATAAACCCCGAGTGAGAGTGATTCCTCCCACTTGCACAAACGAAGCGGGGATAAGGGGGCCGGGAGATGGGGGAATCCCCTCGCCATTTCCCATATCAAACTTAGTGGTGCATTTAAGGGGAATCCTCCCGTATTTTTGGTTCCCCCTGTATCCCTACTGGTTGGTTTCCCTGACCCGTTGTTCCGGGCGGACCTCCGGAGCGGTCTGAGCCCGGCACCGCCAGATGTGGGGTCACGGTCTGGATCTGCGTCGTGAGCCTGCCATCGACCCAAAAAGTCGACTCGCCAAGACGGGAAGTCTTGGACTTCGTCTTGGGCCAAGGGAAATGTCTAAGCAAACCAATGGGCAAACGCCCGCAAAAAAGAAGAAGGGAACAAAAAAGGCAAAACTACCCCCCCCCCCCAAAAAAAAAAAAAACAACACCTAGAACGCCTAAAACGCCTTGAGAACCAGAACGCCTAGGAATTCCTCGGCATTGGAATATCCAGGTATATATATATACATATGCTACCCCCCACTGCACAAAGGAAGGTAGATCCATGGAAAAGGGGGTACTATATATATATATATTTATATGTGGGCCATATGTTTAGCCAACGAAAACAGTTCATGAACACGGATCCTTACATTATACACCTGAACATTGCAACTTGTAAGTGGTGGTTTCCAACTTTATTTTGGTGTTGAAAAAGCAACATGTTTCAAATGGTTGCAAAATGGAGATCTTTTACGGAGCCCTGCTTCTGCGTGTCCTTTTGAGGCTACCCAAACTCTTGGGGTGGTTTTGGAAACCAAGGAAACCACCAGCTTTGAGAGGGGGGTACCATATATATATATATATGTTTAAAACAGTTCATGAAGATAGGTTAAAAAGCAGCTTCTTGGATGCCAAAGGGCTGGTCAAGGCTGGGCCGCGCATCGAACTTCAAGGTCTTGCAAAGCCTCGGCTCCACGCTTTCTGATTTCGGGTGGGGGGTTGCGGGGTCCATCACTTTCGACTTTCCCGAAACACAGGTTGGAAGGGAAGCAACAAATATTTGTTTAGCAGTTAAGTGGTTGGATTTACCACTCAACCACAATGAGCAAAAATGTAAAATGTTTCCCAACAACAACCATGGCCATGTTGCACCCAGTTTCCGGACTTGCTCAATAGATCGCATCGGAGCAGAAAGAATTGCGTCAGCTCTAACTGGCAAAGACCGAGTTTCCAGTCACAGGACTTGCTGGTTCTCAGGAAAACCGTTGGTGTCCATTTAGGGAAAACAGATGGCCCTGGTAGACGATTAGACCACCAGGTAAACCAGGGACACCCATCTATTCTTCTAGCAAAACAACCAAAAAGGACACCTATGACAAGAACTCAAAACTTAAACCCAGGCTATGAGGTGCCAACACTCCGATCCCTAGTCCGAAAGGCTTTTTTCTATAGAAACAAATTTGGATACCCTCCCACCAGCTAACATGGAAGTGCAGAGACCCCTGTAGAAAGACTACTTTCCTCTTGGTTAGTTGGCCTTTTTGCACAAACCCATGTTACTTGGTGGGGTAGCTCCAGCCTTTCCACGGCTCTCTTCTGGCAGGTGCTCCTTTTCGGCTGGGGCCCGGACCCCGCCCGAAGGTGGCCCAGAGGTGGCCGCCTTTTGGGGCCGCCTCTTGGTTTCTAAAAAAGGCTTTTCGCCAAAAAAAAGCCGCAGGTCCAAATGTAGGTTTGCCCCTTCAAAAGTTGGTTAGGGGTGGGTTCCCGAAAAGGGGGATCACCAAAAGGTCAAAAGGTGGACATGGCCCCAAAAGCTTGCTTTCCTGTTTCTAGGTCCTCCGGCAGAGAGCTTGCAAGAAGGCTACCCTTTCTTACGTCTATTTTAGTAGGTGAAGCCCTCCCCTTCCCCAAAAAAA
Organism: Effrenium voratum; assembly: GCA_963377175.1. Taxonomy (NCBI): domain Eukaryota; class Dinophyceae; order Suessiales; family Symbiodiniaceae; genus Effrenium; species Effrenium voratum. The sequence goes on along the minus strand of CAUJNA010001724.1, from coordinate 334,592 downwards.
AGTAACAGTAGGGCGCCACTCGCTGGGGTTGGTCTAATCGTCCCCTTCCAAACCCAAGCGCTGAAGCGCTTGCCCAGGCGCGGGGTGCGCCACTTGCCGGCCAAGACCTTCTTCAGGGCCTCGAGCTCCACCGTCTCGGCGCGCCCAAGCGATGCGAAGCGAGGCGAGGCGAAGCGAGGCGGATCGATCAAGCGCGCGAAGACGCGCCTTTTTGGGGCGCGGAGGCTTGGGCTGGCTGCAACGACCCCTCTGCAAAAAAAAGAGTGTGTCACTTCTTGGTTCTTCTTTCTTTTTTTGAGGGGGGGGGGTAGTTTTGAAAACAACTTGATCTCAATCAAAAAGTGAAAGCCTAAAGATCCCACCCAATAGCAGTCAAGCAGGTGTCCTTTTGGGGCAAAGAGATGGCCCTGGTAGATGATGAAACCACCAGGTACATCAGGGAAACCCCATCATATTGTTCGACCAAAACAACCAAAAAGGCCACCTATGAAATTGGGCGTTTTGGAAGAGCCTGCGACATGGGAAGGTGCCTTCCTTTTTTAGGGGAAACCCCTTGAAAAGAAACATCCAGTGATAGAACCCCTTTAAAACCAACAGGACATACAACATGGGAATGAGTGCCTTCTTTAAGGAAACCCCTTTTGTTTGGTTTTGAAGTAGACCCGCTTTTCCAAGGGCCCCCCAAAAAAGGGACACCCAAATATTCTGGAAATGCTACTATAATTCCAACACCTGAATTAAGAATTGGAGCCCCAAGTAAGCGGGGGGGAAGCGGGGGGCGAGGGGGTGGCTTCAACACTGGGTTGTATAACGGCTGCTGGGCGCGCTCTGCTGGCTGCAGCAGGGACGGTGTCTTCCCCCAAGTTCCCTACCCTCATGTTTTTTTTTCGCGAATCCACGCGCCCCAAAGGCATAGAAGATCTGGACATTTTTGACTCAGGTCTTGGAGACCGAGCCTCAAGGCCCATCAGCCCTTTTGAGCCATGTGCAGCCCGAGAACTTGGATTTAAATATGTTCCATCGTCATACTTTGTTGACGTTGGGTTTGGGGAGCAAAACTTATCATTTTTTAGCAGATTTTGTGGTTGGATTTCAACCACTAAACCACAACAAGCAAAAATGCCAAACCAACCCTAAGCCAACCCCAAACCAAACCCAAACCAACCCTAAGCCAACCCCAAACCAAACCCAAACCAACCCCAAACCAACCCTAAGCCAACCCCAAACCAACCCTAAGCCAACCCCAAACCAACCCTAAGCCAACCCCAAACCAACCCCAAACCAACCCTAAGCCAACCCCAAACCAAACCCAAACCAACCCCAAACCAACCCTAAGCCAACCCCAAACCAACCCTAAGCCAACCCCAAACCAACCCTAAGCCAACCCCAAACCAACCCTAAGCCAACCCCAAACCAACCCCAAACCAACCCAAACCAACCCTAAGCCCCAAACCAACCCCAAACCAAACCCAAACCAACCCCAAACCAACCAACCCTAAGCCAACCCCAAACCAAACCCAAACCAACCCTAAGCCAACCCCAAACCAAACCCAAACCAACCCCAAACCAACCCTAAGCCAACCCCAAACCAACCCTAAGCCAACCCCAAACCAACCCTAAGCCAACCCCAAACCAACCCCAAACCAAACCCAAACCAACCCAAACCAACCCTAAGCCAACCCCAAACCAACCCCAAACCAAACCCAAACCAACCCCAAACCAACCCTAAGCCAACCCCAAACCAAACCCAAACCAACCCCAAACCAACCCTAAGCCAACCCCAAAATGTTTCCCAACATCAACCATGCATAGGAAAGGGGAACAGGTGTTTTCGTGCGACCAAACCTTGATCCAGCTTTTAGAACTTGATCTCAAAGGGGCTCCAAAACAAGTGCCAGCGCCTGTCAGGGGCTCCCTACGTTACCTGATCCATCACCCCAAGAGAAACTCGCCTTCACCAGCAGCTAGTGGGCTCCAAGAAAAGTGCCACGTTTGGAGCTCCAAAAAGAGACATTCAGTGATTCAGGGACTGCGAAATGGGCCGAGGCGACGTTGAAAGCCAACTGGAGGGTCCCTTTACACCCCATGGCAAGGGCCGGCAAAAACCGACCTCGTCTTTTTAGCAGCCCCCCACTAAACACCGACAGAACCAGGAAAAAACAAAAAAACATGATCCAACAGGGCTGCGGGAAATGGACTCCACTTCTGTGATAACAACTGGAAAGGGCCTGGCTTCCCAAAGAATACCCGCAAAAATTCCCAAGTACCACAGAAGTGCTTGGATAAACCCCGAGTGATCAACCACCCCCCTTTCCCGTCCCAGTGGCCGAGTCCCCAATGGCCAGCACGTTCCACCTCTCGAAACGAGCCGCTCAGCGTGCACCGGGCTCCAGCTCCGACACAAGGGCTGCAGCCAAACAACATGTTTGATGACCACACAAAAGACATAGCGACCCAGCTCGCATGGCCGTGTCCATAAACCCGAAACCCCCGAGCGGTGTGGTCCCGGACCCGTTAGCGTGCGCCACCAAGCTTGATGTCCATCAACTTGTGAGGATCGATTCGGTATCTCAGGCAAGTGGGGATTTTATAAGCCTGGTGAGTTAGAACCCGGCGAACGGAGACTGAACCAAACCCCTGGCTTTTGCGGGATATACAGCAACCACTTACTCGCCACTTGCTAAGTACCCTATCGCCCCTTTAAGTAGCCCAAGTAATTTCTCTCCCGAAGGACCATGCTCATCAGGGGTGGTTTCCCCTCACATCAAGCTCACTTAGTTCGGACCTGGAAATACAAGGTGATCACCCTTTGAGACCAAAAGGAAAAACCAAAAGGTCTGGTTGATTCGCTTTCTAGGTCCTCCAGTAGAGAGGCTAGAATAAGGATACCCTTTTGTCTGTAGTCTATTTTAGTAAGGGGACCCTCCCCCAAAAAAGGGTGAGAAAGGGCACCTAGCTGGGGGAACATGAGCTACTTTCGCGCATTCGGAGTCCCCTTCGGAGTCGTCGGCCTCATCAGCTGACTGCCGTAGAGATGGGAGAGGCACTGGGTCATGGCCTGCGCGACTGGGGGCATCCAGTCTTCCCCGTGGGCTTGGCTAACAAAGGGAACCGACCCAAAAGGAGAGGATCCAGCAAACACAGACACACAGACGCACAGACACGCAGACACACACAGACACGGAACACACACACACACATGCAGACACAGAGACACAGAGACACAGAGACAGAGAAAGCACGCAGACACGCAGACACGCAAACACAGACACACACACACACAGACCCATCTGGGCCTGGATATAGCTTCGACAAAGTCCAAACAACCAACCCAGCAGCCAAGCTAGGGTTCCTTCTCTCCAGAATCAATCGCGGGCAAGAATCGACCCATTTGGACCTCACTTGGAGGAAACCAGCTGGTTGCGGGGGAATTCGAATCCGTCTGCTCGATTGACCCTCCCAAACATGGCAGTGCGCAGGCTCGTGGCTGACTCATTTTTCGACCGCCACCCAAATACTACATGATACTGAAGAGTAATCACCAAAACAAACACCACCTGAGCGCCCAAAATCCCCTGACCGTTGGTTCTACCAAGATGGTGAGGCTTACATAGGCCTTACTTTAACACTACTAACACGGCTGGGTTTTTGTCGGGGCCCGCACAAACGGGTGGAATAACAACATCAGCGGGACCCTCTTGACAGGGCCCCGAACCGGGCGGTGTCCCCAGCCGAAAACTCGGGACCCGTACCAATTCTATCGGGAGAGGACGCAGGGTGAAGATGAGAGGTTCTTTTTCAGATGTCACCTCTGCAAAAAGTTCTTCACTTTTTGTGGGTTTAATGAAAAACCACTTGAAATCCCCAAAAGTTAAAGGGGGGGGCGGTGGGAGACTGCCCCAAGGCTTAACGGCTGAGAAGGGGCTGGCCTCAAATCTGAAAGTCGAGCACTTTGAGGCGCAAAAAAGTGAAACCTCTCGACCAACAACCCAAAAAGCTTGATTGCTGTTGACCCCTCTGCAAAAAGTTCAACTTTTTGTGGCCACCCAACTTGACTTCAACCAAAACGTTGTCTAAAGATCCGTTCCCCAATAGCAGTCAAGCAAAAGGCTGAGGCTGCTCTAAAGAGAACTCACTTTAGCTTAAGCCAACCCATGTTCTAAGGAGAACTCACTTCAGTTTAAACCAATTCAAAGGAGCAAAGGTGGGAACACTTGGGGGATGTGGCCAAAGTTGAGCCACTTGCCCATCGAGCTCCACCTGCCTGGCTCTTGGCTGCGACTTCCTTGGCTGCGCATGGCATGCGGGCTGCGCTTTTCTGGGCTCTCCGTTTTTCTGACGCCCCGCGAAAAAGGGGAATAACTTGTAGTGGGTGAAAGGGAAATCCCCAGCGCTAAACACTAAAAAGCTAAAAAGCTAAAACGATACAAAGCCAAGGCGATGGCTGGGAACCGCCGAGTCTTCTTTGAGCGCTTTGCCTTTTGTCAGTTGCCCAAAGGACCCAGAAATAAAAGGTTAACCTTTTGGGGCCTTTACTAAAAATGGACCAAACATGGGAAACCAAAAGGTCGGCTTTGGGCAAGTGAGTTTCTTTGTTATCGACATATGGGTGTGGTTGTCAAAACCAATGGGATCCCATTTTGGTTGGTAGGTAAATTCACCACCCATTTTAGAACCAAGATTTTAGTGGTTGGATTGGTTGATGTTCACTGGGGGTACGGGCTTTGGATTTTGACCCATGGCCATATTGCATCCGCAGTGTTGCGGCGGATCTGCTGTCCATACAAATCTGAGTGGTTTTCCCCCCAAGCCACTACCCAGGGGACTTTACCGGATATGATATGGAGATATACAACCACTAGCCGCTATGTAAAGTTGGTATACAACCCAGTTTCTCGTGAGGGTAGAGACCTCGATAGGGGGTGTGTTGAGAACAGAAAGGCGCCAAAGCAAATCTGAAGCTTGCAACCCTGAGCCCATTAGGTGATGTATCGGAGCGCTCCTGTGTTGATTGAAACATCAGTTGAAGACAGCGTGCAAAACTCACTTCCCGATGGGGATGGCCCAAACTCGTCCAAACTTGTTATTTACTATTAACATGCTCTTCCCAAATAGTAAAAAAGTAGAAAAAGCCCAGGAACTCAGGAAGTGAGAGGAGTGAGAATCAACGGAAGCTATATTTGAAAGCCTCGGTGGACGAAATGGGGAGGTGGAGCCTCAGTCAAAACTACTAGTTTCCGCAAGGCAACATGGGTCACAATCAAAGCCTCGGAATCAACTTGTCTACCCAAACCAATGTAAAGAACTACAAAGGCGGCTGCACCTCATTCTGGTTGGGACTGCTCCTTACTAATCTCCACCTGCCCGGGTTCTGATTCTGGTTCATGGGGAAAGTGGTATTCCCTGGTTCTTGCTTGACATTTGGTGTGTCCCCCACGTCCCTGAAACTGGGGGTCCCCGAGCGTTTGTTGGGGCCCCGAAAACTAGCCTGGAATCAGGACCCCAGTTTGCCTGGTGAATCAAAATCAAAGGGACCCCCAAAAAGCGAAACAACTCACGAAGGGGAGCTCATTCTGGGGAAGAAAACTGGGCGGCTTTGCTTTTGGCTTCCAAGCCCTGAAAAGGATCGCCTGAAGAAAGTTCTCCGAGTCCAGGCCCCGCAAACGCAAACCTCGCCGAAGGTGCGGTGGCCTTGTTGGTCTCCTGGGCTCGCTCTGCGAAGTAGACCTTGATGCCTCAGCCAGCGAGCATTACCCTACGTTCCCCTGCCTCGGCCTGCGCCCCCAACACCAAATAGGCAAAAGACACATGAGGAATGTGGAGGTTTAAGCCAACCTTAACTAAGGGAAACGTGGTTAAGTCACCAAACATTGGAAACATCTTGTACTCGCCCAGAATTTTAAGCGCACGCATGATGTCCAAGTTTCAATCCTGCAACGCTTTTGTCTGCGAACACCCGGACGACTGCCAAAGCGAGCTGGTCGAAGAAAACAGGCGTTGGCGCCCAATTTCCGGCAATCCCAAAAGTGGAAACCGCCAAAAGGACTCATGGAGTTGTCGATGGCTCTTGAAAAGCCTAGCTCTCAGAATGGTACCGTTGTTGTGGTTTCCCTCTGGTGCCCCTTTGCACGTCCAAACATGCTACGACCAAAGTGGTTGGTTTGCTCTTGGTTCGGGTCTCCTGAAAACGAGACGCGCCCATAGTTCTGCTTAGTTCTAGCACATCATATTGTCGTCCTGTTTTGTGGTGTGTGTGTGTGATGGTTAGTCTCTAAACAAGGATTTGGGTGTGTCTCACAATCTCAAACTGGTCGGTTGCCCTTTGGTTTCCCCTTCAAAATTCAAAAAAGCAACCCTAAACAAACACAACACGCGCTGGAGTTTGTTGATGGGTTGTCGAAAAGGGTCGAACAAGCCTGGTCGGCTGTCAAAGTTCATGCTCAAACGGCCAGTGGTTTTTAACGCCGGGGCAGTTCCTTAGCTCTTGTCCCGTTGGTGTCATGTTTACCCTAGGGTGTTCCTCTCCAAAAGTGGTCTGGTTGCTCACTAAAACCCAGACATGGAGAAGCACCCGCCTAGTAATGAACTGGTTGGGAATCCAAGAAAGCCTGCCTTTCAAGCAAAACAAACAAACAAATTCAACACACACACACAGCCTTAGTGACCCCTTACTTCACTCCCCAAAACCAACCACTCTCTCTCTCCTTCGCTTCCCTCCCCCCCACCCCACCCACCCCCACTCCACCCCACCCCACCCCAGCTCCGCTCGCTCCGACTCCAAAAATGCCCCGGCGCCAAGCTCGCGGAAGAGCTCCTTGATGCGGGCGCCCTCCAAAAAGGTCTCGGCGCTTTGGGTGAAGAACTCCTGGACCGAAGCGGACCGCTGCTGGACGGAAGGGGAGCAACAAAAATCTGAGAAGTTGTAGCGCAAAACCAGAAGTGGAGAGTTCAGTGGGGATTTGCCGGTCACAAAACTCAAACCAATAATCTAGAATTTCAAGTGGTGGGAAAATTCAACCACTCACCACTCAACTGCAATACGCAAAAAAAAAACATGTGTCAAATGTTTCCCAACTGCAACCATGGCAGGCGACGAAACCATGGCAGGCGACGAAACCATGGAAGGCGACGAAACCGCCGTTCCGAAACCGCCCGAGGCGCTCCGAAGCCGCGAAGGAATCGGGGCGGGCAAGAGGGCGGGCGGCAGGCGGGGGCAAGGCATCCGGCGGGGGCAAGGAGGAAGGGCTCGATGTGAAGCCCATGTGGGCCGGGGCTGGGGGGAAGGAATCCGCGCGCGCTGGGGATGTGGGGGCGGGGGGGGGGGGGGAGGCTCCTCTTGGATACAAATGGATGGGTTTTGCTGGCAAATGGGGCCTCAAGCCCATCTACACCAGCGGCTCGCCCATCGATGTCTAAACAAACTAGCCTAAAAAGACACCTATGGTCGGAATTTTCGTTTTCACTTGAGTGGATTGGCCGAAAAAGCCTGAACTGTTTAACCACCAACATGGTCTTTCCTTTCCCAAAAGTGTAAAGTCCAGCAACTCAGGAAGCGAGTAAAGTAGAAGGCTAGAAGCACTGGGAAGCCATGAGGACGTTGAAAACCAAAGCCGTTTTGGCAACCCCCCGGCTCCCGTTTCAGGAAAACAAGAGATCTTTAAAACCTTCAATCCCCGAAGTGAGAAATGAGGAACCCCATTCTGCTTTCCCAGACTCCAGTCAGCTTCGAAATGACTGACAGGGTGTGAGCGTGTGCCTCAAAAAGCGCGGTTGCGTTGTAGTTGCGTGTTCGAAAACAACCCAACATGCTCCTTTCAATATGTTCGATTCCCCTACCTCAAGGAAAACATAGAGTTTTCCCCAAAGCAAAAAAGGAACGATGGCTTGCCTCGACTCCATTTGCTTGAGTCCCCTGCAAAAACAAAACCGATGATTTCCAGTAGCGATTCATTGTTTTGTTTTTTTCCGCAAATGGAAGCTTGCTATACATCGAGTCGAGCCGGGCTGGCACAACACATCTGGGACCTTGACAAACCGGCTACGGAGCTTCCGTGCTACAACGGTCTTATGGCAAGGCCCAGGGGCCCAGGGATAGGAATCCCGACCGGCCTATCTTCAGTTTGATCATCTTGCTGGGTGTATGTGTCAAAATAGGACAACTATGCTACTTCCCCCAAAGTGTGGTGGTGGCTTTGCCGGCTTGTCAGGATGCAAAGCAGAGGCGCATGATTTGTTGGACACGCCATCAGAGAGGCGACCTTTTCAGCGCAATACTGTGGATGGCCGGAATCCAGTTCGCACCACCTAAGAAACCATGGGACAACATCGTTTGTTGGTATTTACAGGGGAATCATCACATCATTCCGTTGGGTTTCTGAAAGGTGCGACTTGGACTTTGAAATCATACGCAGCATGTGCACCCAATCGGTAACTTGTGGTGGTGCGAAATGGATTTGGGCAATCCACAGTCGCCAGAAGCCTTCCAGCGCGCACCTTGGTGGCCAACGTCACCACCGCCACGCGGGCGCAACTGCGAGCCGCCCGCAGTAGCGCCACCACCGCCGCGGCATGCCTGGGAGTAGGGCGTGCTGGAAAACTCCCCCCAGCCAAAAGTGACTTAGCTTTTTGCGGGTCAAAAAGAAATATGAGGGGTGTCCAAAAAGTTGCAGTCTGAAGATCTAAGGTGATGCAAGTCAATAGCAGTGAGCCTGCAGCCTATCTGGGCTGAGACCCCAAAGCTTTCAGCTGTTGGGGGAAAAACAACATCACCAAAAAAAGGGGGGGGGCCGAAGGGGGGGGGGTTTTGACAAAGACACGCCCATATGTCCCAGGAAGATCGACCACCTACCTGGTTTTGAGGAAGTCGGGCGGGCGTCCACAATTCCAGACTTCCGCAAGCAGGCAAATTGACCTGGGCAGTGGGTCGCAACGGACTGGCAAGGAAAGGGGTATGTCATGCTTTCCTGAGGGTCAGTCGCAGCCAATCCATCAAGGGGGCATTTAACTTCCCGCTGATCAGACAGAAGGGGAAAGACCGGCCAAGAACACTTCTGCAAGTGCATTGTGTCAACGCTTCCGGTTTGATCTGCAAGCAAGCAAACTCGGTTGCTTTCTGCTCGCCTGCTCAAAATTCAACTGTTTGTGGTTAAATGGAAAACCAATTAGTTGGCAAAAAGTTAAAGTCCTAATATCCAAGCAAAATGCAACAAAGCAAAGCTTCCCTCAGGGGCACAAATCGGAAATGAGGAGTCTCACGCCTCCCCAGGTCTGAAAGTCTGTCTCATTTTGAAGCCACACCCATCCCGAGTCTTGGCCAATCCTCCATAACCCCTCGAGGCCGCCCCCCGCCCTGAAAACAGCCATTTGCTTAATTAACCCCAATGGAAACAAAATGAGAAATATGTCCATAGTGAAATCGATTCCCTTTGAAACCAACAGGGGAAAATAGTAATAAAAAAAACAAAAACAAACTTAACCAAATGAAAATTTAGGGCTTCTGAGATTGGGGAAGGTGTTTCTGCAAATGGTGAGCCCCGAAGCTTGAAAACAGCCCCAGGACGTGTGATCCGTCTCATTTTCTCTCTTTCCCAAGGGGCGCGTCCAGCTGCTCAGTGTGGGCCCTCAGCAGGGGGCAACCAACAAAATTCCTCCACTTGCGACTAAGCCCCTGGAAAAAAAAAAAAAAACAAACCGTACCCCCAGTGAACATCCAAATCCCCACTAAAATAGGTTCTAAACTGGGTGGTGCACTTACCCCAAAATGGTACCATCGGTTTTGACCCACAGACATGCGTGTCCTGTAGTGAAATCGGTTCCCTTCAAAAACCAACAGGGGAAAACAACATAGTCATTTGGCTGTGGGTCAAACAACTTGAGCCAAAATAAAATTCAGGCGAGTGGAAACATTCACCAAAACCTGCGCAACCCCTCCTGTTTAATTTTGAGCCACAGCCATATGCGTCCAGTAGTGAAATCGATTCCCTTCAACACCAACAGGGGAAAGTAACAAAATATGTTCATGTCAGCAAATGGAAGAATTTGAAGGTACCATACTGTTGGATGGTCTTAAAGAAACAAAAATTCACACCAATCATGTGCGCTTCCCATTTGAGACAAACCCAACTTCCAAGCGCCCTCCATGACGGTTGGGTGCTTGAGAAAGCAAAACTGGTTGAGAAAAAGCATTGGGCTAAACCCCCCTTGTTGTTTGTCACCGGCATATCTTGTTGATTGGTGTGTCAAACATCTGCAGGGGGAAGGCAAGGAAACCCATGGGAGCAAGTTCCGAATGAATGGGTTTCGCTCCTTCGGCGAAAACCACTCGGAATCGAAGTCTTGCAAAATTACTCGGATGCTTTCTGCTCCCCTGCTAAAAGTTTAACTAGTGGTTTAATAGAAAACTCATTAGTTGGCAAAAAGTTAAAGTTCTAAGTTCTAACATCCAAGCAAAATGCACCAAAGATTACACGACGACGGGCGAAAAGTGCGGCTTCTCACTTTCCTTGAAGAGGGAGACGCTTCCTTTGGTCCACTTCCTTTGGCGCGTGAATTCATATTGGACCTGGCTAGAATTGAAGACCAGACACCACTTGGCGCATCTGTTTTCAAACACGCAAGATGGTGGTTTTGCCACTCGGTTTGCTTTTAGAACCACAAAAGAAGGAAGCTCCTGCCAAAAAAAAATGACCCAGCCACATTGACTCTCTACATCTGGAGTAAGACAGAGCAGGTCGAACATGGTCTTCAATGTGCGAGGGGAAAGAACAAGCCTAAGCGCAAAAGCGCAACATTGGTCCAGCTAGAAAGTTGGAGCATCTGGGCGCAGTTGGTCGAGTCAGACAGTTAGGGACCCTCTGGGGAAAAGGGGGTTTAGTTCAAATAGGTTCCCTCATTTCTATAGGCGACCTATTTGTGTTTAGTCAGAATGTGCTTGCGTTTTGCATGGTATTTGCCTGGGTTGCCGTTGACCCCCCTGCAAAATGTTTAACTAACTTTTTGGGGGTTTAGTGGAAATCCCCTTGACTTCAACCAAAAAGTTAAAGTCTAAAGATCCAACCCAATAGCAGTCAAGTTCCGTTCCTGGTGCCAAGGAGGCGTAGCTGCCGACTGGTGTCCCCACTTGAAAGGCTTGGCACCAGATCACTTTTCAGCTTGGGTCAAACACGAGGGCTTCAAACCAACCTCAACTACGACCTGGGGCCTATCCTTCTTGTCTAGGTCCTCCAGTAGCGAGGTTAGAATAAGTTGGTTCCCGATTTTTTTCCTGTAGTCTATTTTAGTAGGGGAACCCTCCACCAAAAAAGAGGAGAGAAGGGCACTACTGGGGCACCTAGTTCTTGTTTGTTTCCCAAACAACCAAATTGAATGGACAAAAAAATGTTTGAAGGGAAAAGGTTGTTTGGTGAACTCTCAGCAAGAATTGGCCGTTCCGACGTTCCGAGCCCCAGGCATGTTCCTAACCAGAATTCCGGAGAGCTCCCTGTTGCAGCAGGAATTTGGATACCCCCAGCTCCCTAACAGATCCGAGCTAATGTTGACCCAGGACTAACAAACCTGTCCCATCATTAGGGGGGTGTTCCCTCCAAAAGTGCTAAACCCCCACTAAAAGGGGGCACCCCCTACTAATCCACCAGGGGTTTATTCATCCGGGGTTGACATTAGTTGCTCTCCCCGGCCCCTTGCAACGTCAGTCTGCCGCCCTGACTTCAACCTTAAAACTCCAAGGCTTGGGGAAGTTTTCATCTACAGACATATAGCCCATCTTACCCAAAGAGTTACGAAAAGCCTTTTACAGACATTTTTAGCCCATGTTGCCCAAAGAGTTACGAAAAGATGTGTTGTTCAGAGGTAAGCTTAGGGCGAAACGCAAACGAAAGGAGAAGCGATCCCCCTGCCAACTTTTGGCCCTGTCCGTTCCCCGTCTTTTTTTCTTGGCCACCCCCCCCCTCCCCCCATCACCCCCCCCCGGCAAGATCCATTTCACAAAAAGCAAAACCACGCCGGGGCGCTTCTCGGCCTCGAGCAGTGCGGCGGTGTCTGGGCAGTTCCGGATCTGTTCCAGGGCCCAGCTGGTCGGGCAGAGCGTGTCATCCCAATCCTCAGCCGCAAGCGTCCAGCTTAGCGTTGTGGGCCAGGCTGGTTGCGAACCAAATTGCGCACCGGTTGACCCGAGACATCCATTTGCTTTTTTTTGTTTGAGTGGTAGTTTCCCATTTACCCTGTACAAGAACCAGGAAATGGTTCAAATCCAAATCCAGTTCAACCACCAATCCAAACCATCCATTGGAGGTAACCTCTTCCTCCATTTGCTTTTTGGCCCCCTGGACAACATGAGAAAAATGGGTTTATAGTAGCGCAATCGAAAAAACAGCTTTAAAACCAACAGGGGAAAATAACTTAATACGCTCATCAGCAAATGGAAGAAACTCTTGACGCTTTCGCGCGCGTGAGACGGGATTCAAGTTCTTCACCTCCAAAAAAACATGGGTCATTGACAGCAGACCGTTTGCCGGCGCAAACCGTTCGACACGTTTGCGCCGAAGGTGATGTGAGCGGCTGACAAGGTGGTCACCACAACCCTCTACGGGTACCTTCCATTTCCATTCTGAACCCAGGGATCCGGATCCTTTTAGAAAACCTTCGGAAACCCAGGGAAAACGGATCCGGTGATTGAACAGAAACGATGGTTGAAAGGAATGGAGGGGGATCAGCCAGAAACCCATGCGAAATCATCCAAAAACCCAATGCCAATCGCCAACTCCCGCGAGAAGATGGTTTGGAAAGCATGTTCAAAGAGGGCGTGGTGACACCTTCCCCAGTAGATTCCATTTACCACCATCCCTCACACTGCCTGTGGGGAGGGAGGATGGGCGGGGGAGGGAGCCTCAATACGGCCTTAAGGGCTTAACACAAGGTAATTTGGCTGGGTCCTCCAGCAGAGAGGTTAAAGTAAGGGCCCCCTTGTTTCTGCAGTCTATTTTAGTAGGGTCCCTCCCCCAAGAAAGGGGTGAGAAAGGGCACCTAGCTGGGGGACCTTGGGCCTCCTCTCCCAGACCCTCCCTCCCCAGGCTTCATAAAGCATCCCATTCCAGAAGACCCAAGCCCAAGCTATGGATCCTGTTCTCTTTGAACCTCTCCGCCAAGCGGGCGGCTTCAACCGGCTTCCTTCAACGATGCAAGGTTTTTGTTTTGCAAGAACGGCAGGTTCTGGGTGTCTCTTTTAAGAAACCCCCTTTTTGGTTGGCTTGTTTCACCAAGGGGAATCCAACAGGATTCCAGCCATTATCATTTTTTGGAGGGGGTCCCCAAAAAACGAGGCTCTCAAATGTATCCGTTGGGGGACCTTGTTCAAAAGAATCCGCGACCAACAGGTTCCTTCAACCCGGCTGAGGCGGGTTTTCGCCGAGGCTCGAAAATGATCACGGCCTCAGCTGTTCGCGTCGCTTGGCATGCACCTTGAATCTGTGTTGACCCTAATTTGAGTGTCATATTAGACTTAGAGAGGCCCAGAGAGAATAAGCTCAGGTGATATCCCCAACAGCATGCGGCATCCCGCAGCCCTCGCAGAACCTCGTGGAACCTGGTGGAACCCTGGTGGAACCCTCGTGGAACCTTACCTCAGGGCCGCCCCGGACCACCCCGGAGCCTATCTGGGCTGAGACCTCAAAGCCGTCAGCTGCTGGGGAAAAAACACATTTCCTTTGGGTTTCCTTGGTAGGGAACCTCCGAAACAGTTTTAACCGCACGCACCATCTTTTGCAGCGCAGGGTCAAAAAACCAATGGGTCCTTCCCACAAACCGGCTTGATTCATTCCTTGATTGCTGCTGACCCCTTGGTTTCCCAAAAAGTTAAAGTCTAAAGATCCAACCCAATAGCAGTCAAGATTGCGCCCTGCAGCCCGGCGGCGTCTTTGCTCGATTTGGAGAAGCTACGACCTCGGCTCTTCGGGCAAGGCACCCGCAAAACGAGAAACATCGAGGGGTTCAATAGGCAAATCCTGTCTTTTTTCGAGGGACCTTCAGAAATGATCAGCCGGACCCAGCATTGCAAAAGGGATCCGAAACATGGAATTGGGTGATTTGCGGCATGCCGGGTTTGAATCGCGCCCGAGAAAAGAAACAACAACCAAAGGCACGGGTCGTTTGCAAGACAAGTGGTGCACATTGCTATGACAAAGGCTACAGGCTCCCAAGTGTGTCTCCCATGTCCGCTGGCGGCGAAAGTACCCAACAGAACACACCCAAGTCCGTTCGTTGACTACCACTACTAGTCTTATTGGAAGAGAGCGTGGGGAAGCGGGGGTTAGCGGAGTGTGCGGGTGCTTGGGTGCTATGAAACTGGGTGGTTTTGCCAGGTGGTCACTGAAGCAACTGAGGCCTTAGATACAATATTGCCTCAGAGCCATGAAGGGTTTGTATTCTGGCCCTTGCCATGCCTCTGAATCAGCGTAGGAGAATGGACTTTGCCACCCTCGCACAAGGGGCCTAATGGGCCGACGTGATAGTGTTTCGGCAATTGGCCCAGCATTAAACATGTGCATGTTTGAAGGATAGTCCTCCGGATGTGTCTCACTGGGGACTCCAGGTGCTGGCTTTGCTTCAGCCGCAGAGGTCTCGCAAGTGCGAATGAATCACTCTCAGCTTCTCTCCAATTAGTGGTTTTGAGTAGTGGTTTGGAACTCCCTTGCAACCACCAGCTAGAAAATCGTTCAAAGGGCAACAAAGAAAACCCAGTGTCTAGGCTGGAATTAGGACCTCAGCCAAAAATATCTTTCTTGCTTGGTTAGTGGAAAACAAAGGGACCGCAAAAAAGGAACAAATCGCCAAGGGGGGGAAGTTGTCAACGGAACCCCGCGAGCGACAGGAGGGCGCGAACTCATCACAGCGACCTGGTTCCACACTTCAAGGCCCCAAAAACACCTCGGGCACTTGTTTGGCAAGACAGGGCTTTTTTGTTTGATTTTGTTCGATTCGGCAAGCCCGGATTTCATCCTAGAATGGTGGTGTCACCTGCAAAAGTGATCCGGCTTGCCACGACAAGGGAAAACAAACCCAACGGATTGCGATTTCATTATGGATTACAAGAGAAAATGGAATGCATACAGGTACATACCCTTTATACATACCATACATCCATACATACATCTGCAAATTGTGCTATAATTCCAAAAGACAATTTAAGGCATCTAGGCAACGGACCTTTGTCATGGTGAGCTCGTTCTACCTCCAAATCGGTGAGCTCGCCAGAAAATAGTGCCAGGTTAAACTTTTGCGCGGGTCCGAGAGGCTGGTCCCAGGTGACCAAGGACTCTTGCCGTCCGCGGAGGGACCTACCAATTCAATTGATGGTCCCTGGGCTCGGGTGAAACAAACGTGGTCGCAACAAAACTAGGTCCAGTAGATTGGTTAGAATAAGGGTACCAACTTGTTTCTGTAGTCTATTTTAGTGTCCCGAACCCTCCCCCCAAAAAAAGGGGTGAGAAAGGGCACTGGGGGGCCTAGAAAAGGAACCGTGAAAAACATATTTTTTTCGACGGCGGATGCCAGGCAAGCTATAGCAAACCACCAAGGTGGACCCGAAGAAAAGGTAACGTCCCGCCAAGCCCATTCGTTCGTAGCTGAACCGATCTGATTCATTTGGGACCCAGTGGATCCATTTACTTGTCTAGGCAACCACGGGGAGCACTGTTTAATAACCAACAGGAAAAGAGCAGCTTGTAGAAATAAACTGGGAACCCCTCTTTGGCCACCAAATCGCCGATCCAAGCCGCCGATTTAATGATGGAAGCTGATATTTGTCCCGCATATTCAAACAACCTGCCGAATTTCTTGAAACCTGCATGCCATGAATGATCCTCTCAACGGCAGGACACTGCATAAAATACATGGCTGTGCCGGTTAGTTTTTTTGCGTTTGCTCTCTCCACCCTTGCAGCCAACGTTTCTTAGGGTATCCCTCTGTGCGATTATTTTGAAGGATGCACACTTTCTTTTTGATTGGGGGGGGGGCTAGTTTCCCGGACCCCAGGTGAATAAGGGCACACTTTTTTGGGGTGGTTGATTGAACAGGGGTTTCCCCTCTCCAAAGAAAAACTGTTGAAACTGAAAGCAATTCACCGCTCAGGTCACCCTGGCTGGTTAGGATTGATGGGGTTTCAACCCCTGGCTTTTCAGGTCTAAAAGTGAAACCACTTCAACTCCCCTCAAGAAAACCGGGCTCACCTGGGGAAACCAGGAGCTTCAAACATGGGAGCGCCATCACCCCCCCAAAACAACCAAAAAAAGACGAAGAAGAAGAATATGAACGGGTGCCCCCACCAAAAGAGGAAAAGGCACATGGCGGAACGGCGGAACCCCATGATTCTAGGGGTTGACTCCTCTTCCGTTCTTTTCAACCATCGTTCCTTTCAAGAACCGGCTGTTTCCCCTGGGTTTTTGATGGCTTTCTTAAAAGAAGGATCCCTGGAAAGAATGGGGAAGGTAACCCTAGAAGGATTGGGCCGAGAGAAGTCGGGCCGGTCCCCTGTCTGGGTCCACTTATCCAGTCCCCAAAGAAAAAAACATAAAATCAAATACATGTCTCTTTCATGGTTTCCCCCCCACTTTGATTGTGAGCAGGACACACCACCTGAACTAACCCTGCACTACCTGCCCTGCCTGTGCCACCAGAGTTTGTCCCCACGCTGTCCACGGCTCCTTGCTGACCAAGTGGCAAATCATGAGATTGCATAAGGCTCCAAAATTTTGCTATGGGTCAAAACCCCGTACCCCAGTGAACATCCCAATATTCATTAAAATCCCGACTAAAATGGGTGGTGAATTCACCTACCCAAAAATGGGATCCAAAACGGTTTTGACCCATGGCCGTTTCACCTTATTTCATCATGCGACCTGAGGTGGAGTGACCCAGCTGCCAGCCATCAGTTAAACCTCGCCCCACCGGGAAAAAAAAAAAAAAAACTCAATCACATTAAACGGCCTCAAAAGCAAAGACGAAAAGCAAATCAAGCTTGAAATGATTGGTTGCTGTAACTCCCCCTTGTGTGTGAGTCAAATGAAAAACCAACTTGATTTCCCAAGCACGGGCCACCTTGCCATTTGATTTGAGCCATAGCATTTCTTTCATCAGCGGCTCAGCGACAAAGACCGTGGGGTGCTGCGACTGTGGGGCTCAACGTGTGGCAATTTGCAAGTCGAAAGTGTTGACTGCCACAGCCTTTGTCCTGTGCATGTTGGCCGCGTCGGTTGTGGCCGTCAGCACGCAGCCACCAATAGCGCAACAGCAAGTGCTTGCCCTAGTAGCAGCACCAGTATCCAGGTAGTAGCTGTAAGCCCTTGCAACAGCAAGTTGTCGTTGCAGTGCCAGAAACAGTGGCAGCAGCAGCAAGGACAAGCCTCAAAGCAACAGCAGTAGAGGAAGTAGCATCTGCAGAAGCAGCGCTAGAACTGGAAGTGGCAGCAGCAGGCAGGCGGCCAGGAACCAAGCAACCAACCCAGCCAAGCAACCAAGCAATCGAGCAACAGAGCAAACGAGCAAACGAGCAACCCAGCCACCGAGCAACCGAGAAGCCAGGCAGCCTGGCAACCGAGCAACTGAGAAACCCAGCACCCGAGCAAGCGAGCAAGCCAGCCAGCCAGCAAGCAAGAACGTCCCGTTTCGGCGGGCTTTGTGGTGTGTCTTTTGGTTTCAAAATTCACACCTTTTTCCCAACACCCTGTGCTTAAACTCCCCTGTTGTTTCCGAGCACTGAGGACCACCCAGGCAAGTGTTTAGCTGTTCTGGTTTTGTTTGTTGGTTCTGTTTTTTTCAGCAGGCCGCAAGAAGGAGTCGGGTTTTTGTTGCCTTGGTTTTTTGGTGCTGCTGAATTTAAAAGTAGGTTGCAAGAAAGACTCAGGTCCTTCATTTTTCCAGGTGGGTCACAATCACACCCGGCCGTAAAACGGTCTACCCAAAACCGTGTAAAGGATTAAGAAGGCGGATATCCGCAACCATTTTTGGTTGGGATTGCCCGTTACTAACCTTCTACCCGGGCTTTGAGCAAGTGACTCAGGTCTTCTTGGGGTCCCTTACTCATGAGGGCTGGGGGGGAGGGAGCCCCAATAAGCCCCAATAAGCCCCAAATAAGGCCTTATTAGGGGCTTAGTAAGGGCTGATTTGGGCTCCCCCCCCCCCTCCCCTCCCTCCCCCCCAGCCCCCCATGACCGCCCTGGGCGCCGGGCGCTTGAGACTCTCCGCGGTGCTCCTGGCGGTGCTTCTGGTGCCTGAGCTTGCGCCACGAGCCACGGGGGGGAAACCCAAAACCGTTTGCTTGGGCCCCCGAGAAAAAAATGAGTGTGCGTTTCTTTACGTTGTTTTTTGGGGTGCTATTATTATTATTATTAGTATTATTATTTTTCGGTGCGCAAGGTTTAGTAAAGGATGGAAGTTCGACCTGGGCGAATCATTCTCCCGAACCATGCCACGCATCACCGAACAAGACCGCGAATCATACCCTCAGTCACAGATTCCCTTAAAAACATAACGGGAGAAAATAGCAAATATTAACTTCAGCAAATGGAAAAAAAGGTCGATTCACTTGGGGCAAGTGAGAACCTCATTGAGCCAGGTAGTAGAACCAACGACTAAAATTGCCAACAACGGGTTGGGGGGGGGGGCCATGGAATGAGTAGTTATTTGCAAATCGCCACAGGCCCACCGATGTGGGGGTAAAACCAGGTTCTAAAGGAGAACCCAAAGGACAACCGAAGCAATTTTGGGGTCCGCTAAAACAACACACCCTCGCCCTTCCTCAACT
Organism: Effrenium voratum; assembly: GCA_963377175.1. NCBI lineage: Eukaryota > Dinophyceae > Suessiales > Symbiodiniaceae > Effrenium > Effrenium voratum. The sequence continues at coordinate 315,799 of CAUJNA010001724.1, read as the reverse complement.
GTGGAGTCCACTCCCAGCCCAGGTGGACAATTTTGGGTTCCCTAAAAGGATCCCCATATGGTTGGCACACCTCCAATCCCGGGAAACGTATGGGAGTCCGATTTGCACAACCACCTGCTTGACGAGGGGTCAAGCAACATCCGTTGATACTTGGGCCAATGACCCGAAAGTATCCTTTCAGGCCCGTCTTTGTTGACCACCTCTCCATTTAGGCATACTTAGTGGGGACATGGTCAGGGGTTGTGCGATCCCTTGGTTCTTTTGCTGGGGAAAAACCATGTCTGATGATCTCCCAATTAGAAGGAAAACAGCTTGACGACAACGTAGCCCTGATTTCGACAGCTCATCTGAGGAAACATCTCACCCCTATCTTGACATCTTGACGGGAGATAGATGAAGACGCACTAGGCACCCGACTCAGGCTCTTTGATCGCTTCTCCGTACCTGCACGTGTGCAAAAGTCAACCATGAATTCATCCAGATTTATCCGCAAGAGTCCGTCACACACCACATCTTAGCAGTATTACTAAGACGCGCATCCTCCCCCGGACTAGCTCAAGCTTAACACCCCGGGATTAAAGGTTTCCCCTTTCGCCTCCCCAATCCTAAAGCAAAGGGCCAGCAAGGCTTGCTCAACAAAACCTACCCAATTATTGTTTGCCCCCCCCCCCCGATAAAGGGTACACCCCTCGACCCCCCTGCAGCCCCAACCCAAAAAGCCAGCCGGAATTGGGCCTTCCCTTTGTGCTTTGCATTTGCTTATGTAGTCTGCGCTTAAACCCACAAATGCTAAGCCACCATGGTATAAACCTCTCAAGTTGTCCCAACCTCTCAAGTTGTCCCCAAAAGAATGCGCGTCCCGCAACATGTATTTGTCTGAGTAACATTGGTTTAACATGACAGCGTTCAAGATCAGAAAGGCGACCCTGCCTAGAGGCCAGCCCTCGGTTCTCCAGCTTTCCAGTTCAATTGGCTGGGAAGGGCCAGAGGTAAGATGGCCAACAGAAATCTGTTGTGGGTTTGTGCAAACCTTCTCGACCTTGAAGGGGGTGGGCCCTTTACTAATCAGAGCTGAAGCCCAATCGCACGCCACACGTTTCATGAATAGCTCACGCATGGAGTCCAAACCAAGACATGATGTGGTAGGCCAGTCGAACACGCGCTGAACCCGTGTAGCAATGGATTATGCTTGGTGTTCGTTCAATATTTGGGGCCTGTCCTAAAACGTTTTAGTGGCTGGGTTTCTGTTAGGTTCCTTTTACTTACTTTTCTGGGTGGACTGGCCAAATCATGTCTGAACTTTTAATTCACCACTAAAATGGTCTAAACCAAAAAAAACAAAGTCCAGGAACTCAGGAAGTGAGTTTCTAGGTCCTCCAGTCAAAAGGTTAGAATAAGGGTACTTGTTTTTTCTGTAGTCCATTTTAGTGGGGGAACCCTCCCAACCAAAAATCTTAATAAGAAAGGGCAACTAGCTTGGGGGACGTAGCCACTAACATGGTCCAAACCCAAAAAGTGTCTAAAGTCCAGAAACTCAAGCTTCCATTTGGTCAAGACCCCTGGCAAAACCAAAAAAACAGTATGTCCAGTAGTGATAGATTCCAACTTTAAAACCAACAGGGGAAAATAAAATATATTAAACCAAAAAAACACATATTCTTAAGCAAATGGAAGTAAGGAGTGACTTTCAGCACAAAAAAAAAAACAGTCCAAGTCCGCCACTTCGTTCCTCAAACCCCCGGCTTCCGCTGAGGCCCAAGCTGGGAATCAGCAGCGGAAAGCCCGGCAGCGACTGACGGAGCCGCCATGAAGTCGTGTTCTTGCCGTTTCAACACCCATGTGGCTGTGGTCAAATAGGGAAACCCCAAAATGGCTTGTCCTGGTAAATGGAAACATGGACTAAAATCTGCGGTCCCCTGGTATTTTAATATTGACCCACACCAATGTTTCTAGGGGTTGATTCCCCATTCTTTTCAACCATCGTTCTTTCAAAAACCGGCTGTGTCCCCCCGAGTTGTTGCTGGTTTTCTGAAAAGAAGGATCCCTGGAAACAATCCCTAGAATGTTGTTTGCATGTTTTCTGCGTGGTAAGCTATGGGGAGACTGAAAGGCCAGATCCGGTCAGAGGTTACCCCAAGTTTCATCCAAATGACTCAAACCGAGGGTTTTTTTTGTTGGAAAACGAAGGGTTTCTTCGTTTCACCCAGACCCCGGTATTTCCGTACCCGCCGAGATGGGTTGACTGGGAACATAACGTGCCGCCGACTGAAGCTAGATGGCAACTCAACAGGTAGGCTAGGAAGCTCATGGGTGCTTGTCCCTATGCTACCAGACAAACCCCCCAAAAGGGGTGAAGCTTCTCCGGGCAAACCTTGGTTTTTCCAAACCAGAGCTGGGAGCTATCTTTTCAGGATAGTTGAAGCTGGGCTGCCCTCAGATCCCCCGCAAAAAGCTTAACTTTTAGTGGGTTAAATGGAAATTCCCACTAAACACTAAAACGCTAAAAGGCTAAGGGGATGGCTGGCTTCGCCACCAAGAGGCACCAGAGTACCACGAACTCCACGATCCCCAGCAGAGTACCACGAACTCCACGATCCCAAGTTTTCAGACCGTGCTATCGCGCCCCCAAATTATGCCCTGTTTCTTTTTTCTTTTGGTGCTACCCTTTTGGAAGTCAAACTTGCCATGCCCGAAGGGGGCGAATGAGAGGGTCCACCTTAAGGATTTTCTGAGGTTGGTTTAGAGGGAAGAAACCAAACGGCGCGCCGAAGTCTGTTTTTGGGGTCCAATTTCCCATGTTGACACAAACCCAAATGAATCATGGACAAATCTGAAGGAACATGTGTAAAAAAGGCCACCAAAATTATGCCTAAACGGGCAATATAGGGAGCCACTGTTTTGCTGGACAGCGTTGCCAACAATGCATCGGCTGCCCATCTAACTTGAAAGAGGTGCCGGTAGAAGCTGATGCATCCCAAAACAAACTGCCCACGGATTTGGATAAGTTGGCCGCATAAAAATGACTTGTTCACCGCCCGCTCCATTTCTTTCTACCCGGGGGTTGGTCATCTTTGAGGACCGGGCTACCGTGAATTTGAATGGGTCTCGGGCCCTGTGGAGAGCAGACTTCGAGGGATATTCATGCCCACCACTTTTGAGGTGAAGCTCATTCCAGAATCAGCGTCCCCCCAATTGATGATTTGGATGCGGGCTTTGGAGGTTAGAGGGGCATCTTCCAGCATGGCTACGTCATTCCCAAGTCAATTCAGCATTGACAAGTCAATTCAGCTTCTGTATGCTGAGTTATACCAGTTGGTTTTAGTTTCTGAGTTTGCGTTGCGATAGCCAGTTCATTTTCTGCTGGTTGCGTTGCGCCAGTGGAGTGACAAAAGTCAGTTTAGTTCCTGTTAATGTTGACCCAGGATTGATAAACCCGTCCCATTGTAAGGGGGATGTTCCCTTCAAAAGTGATGAATCGCCACTAAAAGGGGACACCCCCCTATTAATCAACCGGGGGTTTATCAATCCGGGGTTAACATTAAGTTGTGCAAGGCATCTCTGCGCGCCTCTTCTGGGCGAACCTCCTGCCACGCCTGCACGCCGAATTTGTTATGGAAACAACGGCAAAAGGGCGTGCCTACTGTGGATGGACGAAATCCTGCACCACCCAAAAAACCTTGGGGTGATGCTGCCCCTGTAAATACCAACAAACAATGGTTTGCTATGGTTTCAAAGTGGTGCATGATTTCGTCCACCCACAGTATGTTAGATATGTGTCAACGTCAGGGGACCTTGCATAATGGCGGTTGTGGTGTTCCGCCGTATTGCCTTTCAAAAGCAGCCTTTAAAAACAGGGTACCCTCAAAACAAACACACCCACAAACACACACTCACACTGAGCCGTCCCCCCAAATGGACATAGACAACTACCAAAAAAGGGCAATAGAGTGAGAGCTGAACGTGGCTAGGGCATTTGGAGAAAGCGAGTTTCTGACTAGGCGAACCCTGTACCAATGCTGTTGTGGGTAGGCCAACCCTTCCTATTTATAGTGAGTAGCGGTCAGTTTCCACACCCAAGCAATGGTACAGTCAGCATTCGGAGATTTCCCAAAAAAAGCTGGTGTCACAATCAAAAAGAGGGGGTCTCAGACTTCCCAGGGTCTCATTTGCTGACTGGTTGTTACTCACTTTGGTTGGGATGTCTGCATTCCTCAGCTGTTGGCATGGGGTCCCTTACTCGCCCGCGATTGCGTCTTTGGCTTCGCGAGGCCAACCCCATGGCAATTTGCGTCTGCGCAGACCGCCCAAGACCAGCAGCGGTACTTCCTACCGGTTTCTCTCTCAATAGCGCCCCCCCCCCAAAAGGGTTGGCTTCCTGTTGCTTTCTCTTTTGCCAACCAAAAGGGAGCGGCAGCAGCATGGCTATGAGAAAACCTCGGCATGGATCCTAGAGCATTGTACTTAGTCAGTGGTGGGTAAGCTTGGTTATAAGCCACTTTGCCATGGCTATAAGTCTCCTAAGTGGGTTAAAACCAGGCTGGCCCCAGGTATGCGACCAAAAGCAGAATCTGGGGTTTAACCTCCGAAAACAGCCAAGTGGGGGTTTGCAGGGTTCCTTAAAGGATACATGCTGGCCAATTCTCTTTTTCAAAGGGTTCCCCTCCCATCCTGTTTTCTGGGTCGCTTAACGAAAAGTCTGAGAGTTCGTAGGAATGGGAAAGCGCTTTGCTTCCAAAATCTAGCCGGGTGCCTTTTTGATGGACCCCCCCCTCCCAAAATTGTGGTTGTCCTGTTGGTCTCCCTTTGAAACCACAACAAAAAGAGGGGTGCCTCCAAAAAAGGCACACCCGGCTGGCGATTCGCCCGCCCAGATCCGCCAAGTGGGCGTGAAATGGCCATGGGTCAAAATCCCAAAGCCCGTACCCCCAGTGAACATTCGACTCAATCCAACCACTAAAATAGGTTCTAAAACGGGTGGTGAATTCACCTACCAACCAAAATGGTACCATTGGTTTTGATCAGCCAAATCCCCAAATCCCCCCGTCCAGGACCCATGCCTTGGTGCTCCTCCCACTCGACGAGCCCTTGCTGAGGTTGCGTGCTGCGGAGCCCCGCGAGCCTTTGCTCAGGTTGCGCACCTGCTCCTAGGTGGCGCGGGGGTTTTAGGAGCTCTGAAGGAAACCGGAAAACACACTCGGCTGAAAAAGCAACGCACAGAAAAGACGCACACCATAGAGAAGCAGAAACTGAAAACGGATTCCCCCAAACAACATCCGATTCACCTTCGGAACCCTGCTGCCACGGTGTATCTCGTCCCAATATTCAACAAAGGGAACGCTGCATGCTTTAATCATGGAACCTCTGCTTGCCCAAAAGGATGATTACGTCCTTGTTTAAAGGGGCCTGCGACCGAAAACCAGGGAACATGAAATCCTGCTACCTGTGTTTGCAGATGGGCACCAAATGAGCTGCATCCGCGGGCTTGCTTGCAAACAGGCACAACACAACGCTTCCGGGATTGAACAAGCCTCAAATGCAGGTTTGGTCAGGGGTTGGGAGGGTGAAAGCTTGTGTGTGCGTCTGTGTGCAAAAGTCGGGGTATTTCAATCAAGGGCGGTTGTCCTTGGGGTTCCCTGGTGAGCAACCTGAAAGGGATACTTTCAAAAAAACACCGACGCCAAATGGGCAATTGCACATTTTCCAGTGAGGCTGCAGAGTGCTTCGACAAGGCTTCAGAAAATGCCGTGACCAGCGCCCGCCCCAAGTCCCATAATCAGCTTCCCTCCAATTGGTGGTTTGGAGCCGTCCCAAACTTGGGCCGTTGGCCGGTTTTTTCACGGTTTTCGCCGATCATCAGATCGGCAGAAGGATCTGAAGAGAACTTCGTATCCCCGTCCGGCAGAACTGGCGCAAACACACTTTGGTTTTGGATGTCAGCTGTTCTTCCTCTATTGGTCCTTTTTTAGTAATCGCTTAGTACGCTTTAATGTCCTGCAGGGGTGGATCCACAGATTCGGAATCCACATCCAATTTCTCGGAGGTACAGAACTCCAACGGATTTCTGCTCAGTTGTTACATGTTAGTCGGTTGTTAAATCGTTGCCTGTGCTTCTATTCTGTGTTCGATTATTATTATGTGCTATTTATCTTTAAAGTGCTGTTGCTCCTGAGGTTGCTGTTTTTGCTTTTGTGCTTGTCTTTTTAGTTCCCCCCAAACCTCCCCTCCAAAAAAAAAAAATGTATCTGAGCCAAAATACCATTGAGTGTCCAGGAGTCGCTTTTAATTTAAAAGGGATCCTTACATTATAAACCTGAACATTGCAACTTGTCAATGGTGGTGTCCTTTTTTTTGGTGTTGAAAAAGCCAGAGCCATGTTTCAAATGGTTACGCAAAAAAGGAGATCTTTTAAGGAGCCCTGCCAAACCGCCACGGACACGCCGCAGAAAAAAAACGCCAATCCCCCCTATTAAAACGCGGCCTGCCCCCTCCGCGCCTGTATGGCGGAGGCGGTGCGAAAGCTCGCCGCTTTCAGGGGCAGCTGCGCGAGCGAGCGGGGACACTCCAGGGCTCGGGCTTTTTATGCGAGCAACTTGGGGCCCTAACACCACAAAACCAACTCCATCTCTGCTGCAATGGAAACCAAAAAATATTTGCTAGTGCGTTGCAAGGAGGGCAAGCCCCCTAGATGGAGCCGTACAAATCGGGACCCCTTTTGGGAGGAGGGGCAACCAGGATTTCTTGGAGTCCATGCCAATCTTTCGAGATTTATTGATGCTGGGTTGGATGGGGGGGCAACCAGGATTCTTGGAATCCAATCTTTAGGATTTATTGATGCTGGGTGGCCGTTACATGTATTAGTTACCCCTTGCTTAATCATGGAAGCAAACACCCCCTTTTCTTCAGGAACACAAAGGCTCCAGTCGATTTTTTAGCGAAGCTAGACATGTTACATGCTGCCGTTTAGCCGACGGTGAAGTGCAACAGCGGCCCCAGGTAAAGCGACTCATTGGCTTGGTGGGTGATGCGGTTGCTCAGGTCTGCAGCTCCACTGTGACCAAGCCAGGGATAAAAACCCGCAGACCCCAGCGGATCCGGCACAACACACGCGCATCATGTCGCAATCCCCCACAAAAATCATGAGGGGGCAGCTGGATGTTTGACGAATCCAACATACAAAACGGAGTCACTCGTGAATAAGTTCGGATCCCAATGAGCTCCTTCGCCCAGAAGCCCCCCTGAAGCTCAAAATAAGGGAGCCCGAAAAGTGGCGGTCCTCCGATTGCCTTCCCATTACACCAACCCAAAGGGTTGCCATGGTTGCCCTCACAACTCATGATTACCTCAGAATCCGCTCAAAGCAAGATCTGCCCAAAACACATGGGGAAATGAACCAGCCCATCTGAAAGCAAAGCCCGTGGTCAATATGTATCATGTCATCTGACATTGGCTTTGTGAGTAAACCTAATGCTAAGGTTGGTGAGTCAAAATGTCCTTCGGTTTACCGTAGATGACGATAGCACGTGTACTACATATATGTATATATATATATATCCCAGACGATAAATAAATAAACAAATATATATATATATATAATGGGCACACACTGTTTAAGAGCTGCTTGGGGCTGCAGCACTGACGTCTTCCGAGGCCTGGCGGGGGGGGGGGGGGGCAACTGCGTTCGTTGCCCTATATCGCACAAAAAGGAGCCAAACCGCACAAAAAGGAGCGCCGGCTGGTTCGAAGTGACGTGACCTGCGTTCAACCCTTGAACACAGTACAGCGATTTATAGTTATGTATATTTATATGTGTGTGTTTATTGGTATGTATATATATATATATATATGTATGTGTGTATGTATCTATCTATCTATAGATACATACATAAATTTGACCGTTGCTCATATGGGTTGATGAATTCAGCCTGTGAGGGGAATGCCTGGAGGCGTGCATATGCATTCCACTGCTTCAGGGGCTTTTGCCCTGCACTTTTGAAACCTCCATAGGCTTTATGCCCCACCACAAAGCTAAGCAAAGCAAAGCTTCCTGGAAAGTTGTAAGGGGTCTAGGTCCTCCAGTAGAGAGGTTAGAATAAGGGTACCCCAACCAAAAAATGGTAAAAGGGTGCTGGGGGACCTAGGCTCTTTTTCACCGTTCTGGTGCGTGGGCAGGCCTTTGGCTCCCATCGACCCACAAGAACCACAGGTTCAAATCCACACCACCAATCCAAACCACCAATTACTTCCTGAACTGTTGTTTCCCATCAAAATGGTCCAAACCCAAAAAGTGTCCGAAACGGAACTTGGGAAGTGAGATTAGCCGGCCATTGGTCAAAATACCGTATCCCAAAATGGATGGTACACCCACCCCAAAATGGTATCATTGGTTTTGACCCGCAGCCAGATACCTGAATCACTGAATACCCACAGCTTTCCCAAAAGAAACGCCCACCTGGTAGGTGGCTGCAGGCATAGCCGGAGCTCGCGGGGTCGAGCTGCCGGCACCTGGCAGGCTCCAAGTTCTGACAGGCGCCAAGCCCTTCGAACTGTCAGAAGGCTGTCCAACCAGATGTGGTTTATGGTGGCTTTATAGTAGCTTATGGTGGCTTTATGGTGGCCTTATGGTGGTTTATGGTGGTTTTACGGTGGCCTTATGGTGGTTTTGTGGTGGGCTTATGGTGGTTTATGGTGGCCTTGTGGTGGCCTTATGGTGGCCTTATGGCGGCCTTATGGTGGTTTTATGGTGGTTTTACGGTGGCCTTGTGGTGGCCTTATGGTGGCTTTATGGTGGCTTTATGGTGGCCTTATGGTGGCTTTATGGTGGTTTATGGTGGTTTTACGGTGGCCTTATGGTGGTTTTGTGGTGGCCTTATGGTGGTTTGTGGTGGCCTTATGGTGGTTTATGGTGAACTTACTTTGGTTCTGTCGGCCAGGGGCCGACAACCCTGGAGCCTGAATCCACAACCCAGTTCAAGTTCGCCAGCCCATGAACTCCCCCCCCAAAATGCTCAAAGACTGCTGGCTTAAAAAGCGATTTGCCGAAAGACTGGGTTGATTGGTTTTGTTGAAAGACTGGTGGGTCAGTGAGACTAGTACCTACTATGGGCTCCTTTTTATTCCTGCCCACAGCTTACAGAGACAGGGGGGTTCTCACAAAGGTTCTTCACAAGTTGTTCTTCACACAGGCCACCGTTGACACAGGCCGCCCTTGACACAGGCCGCCCTTGACACAGGCCGCCCTTGACACAGGCCACCTTTGACACAAGCCACGGCCGGCCACTTCACGCAAAGCACCCTGCACACCACCCTCAATGCGTGCCGCTTTCCCCAAGGGTTAGCCGAAAGACTGGCTCCACCAGTTGAACGTGACCCCCGCCGTCGTTCCAGCCTTTTCCTCGCAGATCAGCCGAAAAACTGGCCCCGTCAGTTGGCCAGGTGGAAAGACACCCCCGTCACAAGTTTGCCGAAAAACTGGCTCCACCAGTTGGACGTGACCCCCGCCGTCACCCCCGCCTTATCGATATCGGCCGAAAAACTGGGCCCGTCAATTGGCCAGGTGGAAAGACCCCCCCATCACAGGTTTGCCGAAAAACTGGCTCCATCCAGAAAAGGCTTCCATCCCAAGAGACTTGCCGAAAGATTAAAAAATACGCGTTGATTGAGCGTCGCGCCCCGCTCTCTTCACGAAGGCTTCAGGACCTAAGCGGCACAGTCTGCTGCACAAGTGAGGCAAGAGCAGTTCATGGGCAAGCGACTGAAAAAAAACGCTCAAAGCGCCCACCCCTCTGGCTCCAATCTGGCTTTGAAGCTCAGCTCCAACCATAAAGGTGTGCTTGCAGCGGGCTTACCGTGTTTCTCAGCCCGGCAAGGTATTATCTGACATTTCCGCTGAGTGCGAGAGCTGTTGGTCAATGGCCTGACGAGTGATCCTCCAGCTTTCTCTCTCCGACATGAAAGCTTTGTTGAGGATCTTCCGAATCCGTTGCTGTCCCGTCCCGAGGCCCTTTCTCAAAACTCGGTTAAACCGGGACAGCTGGCTATCCGCCCAAAAACCCGGAAAGAGGGTTCTCAGTCGCCCTGCGCCTTCCCCATCCCCTTCGTCTGTCCAGGTCTTGTTGTGCCGGGTATGAAAGCCCAAGTTCTCGACGAGGACTGGGTAATAGCGCTTCAGGTAGTCTTTGTAGAGTTCGAACACCCGAGTGCAGAATCTTTCCGACCTCCCGAGAAGCAAGGCCATCTTTGCCTCAGCTAGCTGGAACTGCGCCTTGAGAGCTCGGGCTGGGTCTTTCGGCAGGTTTCGTTGGAACCCTGCGTGCTTGAACTCCAGCCCGTTGGTCTCTTCCTCAAGCTTGGCAAGCGAGCCGAGGATTGACTGCAAGGTCGGCTCCCACTTCTGCACGAAATACCCCCCCGAGGCCATTGAGGCGTCCTCCGCCCAAATGGCCTTGGCGGAGTTTTTCGGCTGAAGTGTGGCCGCCTTTCTTCCGGATTCGGTGCGGATGTTGGCAAAGTCCTGCCACTATCTCTGCCACTCGTGTTCCTCCAGATTTGGATACACAAAGGCCCAGGCAAGGGCATTGAAGGTCCGCTTCATCGTGTCCAGGGTCGCCTTCGAAACTGCCTTGCCGCCTTTGAAACATGGATGTCTCCTTCGCCTCCCCGTCCCCGTCCACCGCTGCCACCAGGAGCATGGCTCGGTTTCAGTACACCTGCGCCATGGCATCCGACAGAGATTCGTTCCTCAACTGTCCGTACTTCTCGTGGGTGGCCTTGGTCTTGACGAACCACCTCTCCTCGTCTCGTAGGTGGTGGCCGTCGGAGCGGGTCTTTCGGCTGGGCGCCTGCTGATCGGCTCTTCGGTTGGAGGCGCGGGGGACTCGCGGCTCAAACGCAACAGCCCCATCCCCTTCGGCGGGGATATTCTGCTTGCCGCCGGCGCTGACAAGCTTTTTCATCGCAGGCTGTACTTTGGCAGCCTGCTCCTCAGCGGCAGCAGGTCTCTTCTTCACTGCCTGCTCCTCCTGCAGCTGCCCAGCGGCAGGCCTTTTCTTGACGGATTGCTTTTGTTGCAGCTGCTTCGGCTGGGGTTCTTTCGGCTGCCTCGCCTTGGACTGCTTTTCCTGCGCCTCCTTCAACTTGAGCAACTCTTGCTGCTTCTTCCACTCCCGGTGCGCCCGCAGTACGCCTTCGAAGTTCACTGCTTTGGGCGGCTTATGCCGGGAGTAGCAGCCTGCCCGCAAAGGCTGCTGCGTGAGCCGCATTTCCTTCATCGACCAGGTCGTAGTGGCCGTTCACCATCTTCCCGTTGAAGAAGACGGGGATGACGGGCTTGCCCGGGCTGGTCATTGCCAGCAACAACCTCGTACAGTTTCCCTGTCTCGGGTTGAAGCAAATGGCCACAATCCTTTGCTCGAGGTATCGGGCCAGGCCGTCCATGCTATTTCGTCCGCCTTGGCTCCGTCCTTGATCATTTCATCACTCCAACTTGCCACGTCGTGGGGACTCTGGAAGCCGGGAGAGTCCCCAGTGGCGCTGAACCCAGGCCACAGCTTCCATCTGCATGCACTCCTCAAGGCGGTGTGTCCGCTTGGCTGGCCGTCCTGAGCATACCACTGGCTGACGGCCCTGAAGAAGCAGTTGCCATCACCAAGCACCCTGAACACGCGAACCTCCGCGGCAGGCGGTTAGCCTCCTCCACAGATGCTTCGCCCACCACGACTTCCTCTTCTGGCGGGGGCACTGGCGCGGGATCTTCGAAGGCTCCACTTCGGGATCCGGAACAGGCTCCTCAGAAACCGGCATGGCCACACGCGCCAAGAGGCTCTGTCGGGCCTGCTGCTGCCTGAGGGTATACAAGTTGCGCATAGCCCTGTTCATCAGACCCATCGTGGCAAAGACTGACGATGCGATCTGCTCAAAGACAGCTTGATTTGAAAGGGCTTCAGAGAAGCTTGTAACCGCACGGTCACTGGCAGGCATCAGTCTCTCGCAGGCAGGCCGCAGCTGAGTTGCTGACGGACTGCTCTGTGGATGTCTGCGGCTGTGAAGCACCTGGCGCGTCCGCGACTTTTTGGGCAAACTCCCGGCAAAACTGGTTTTCCAGCCACCAACAGGGTTCCTTAGCCCAGAACAGGGGATTAGATCCCCCTGGATCTTCAGCATGTAACCATGGAGAACATTTCTGCGCTCTTGAGCGTGCTATGTTTTAGGGTAGCCTGCAGTGCTCGAGCCCCTGCAGTCCGAGGCTCCCAACAAAGAAAACATAGCGCCAATGCCCAAGACCCAGGGGCCATGATCTCCATTGCCCGACTTCTCTAGCCAGTTTTTCGGCAGAGGCCTTTTGCTCACGATCACATCTCCTCAAGCCAGTTTTTCGGCTAGACTGTTTTGCCATCCCTCTTCTCCCCGGCAAACCAGTTCTTCGGCCAAGGCCTTTTGCTCACAATCGCCCTTCTTTTCTTTCTAAAAGCTCCCTGTGCAGGTATCTCCTCTAAAAGGCTTCCCGCTTCCCTTTGACAAGCTACAAAGCTCCTTAAGCTTCCCTTGGAAGGTGAAGGGCTCCCTTTAGGATGAGAGAACCTTAAAAATCTTTCGGCTGGCAGCTGCCAAACTTATGGTGGTTTATGGTGGCCTTATGGTGGTTGGTTTTGTGGTGCTTTAGGCCTTATGGTGGCCTTATGGTGCTTTTGTGGTGGTTTATGGTGGTTTATGGTGGCCTTATGGTGGTTTATGGTGGTCTTACGGTGGCCTTATGATGGTTTTGTGGTGGCCTGATGGTGGTTTTATGGTGGTTTATGGTGGCCTTATGGTGGCCTTATGGTGGCCTTATGGCGGCCTTATGGTGGTTTTATGGTGGTTTATGGTGGCCTTATGGTGGCCTTGTGGTGGCTTTTATGGTGGCCCTTATGTGGCCTTATGGTGGTTTTGTGGTGGCTTTATGGTGGCCTTGTGGTGGTTTTGTGGTGGCCTTATGGCGGTTGTGTGGTGGCCTTATGCTGGCCTTATGGTGGCCTTATTGTGGTTTATGGTGGCCTTATGGTGGTTTTAGGATGGCCTTATGGTGGTTTTATGGTGGCCGTATGGTGGCCTTATGGTGGCCTTATGGTGGTTTTATGGTGGCCGTATGGTGGTTTTGTGGTGGTTTTATGGTGGTTTATGGTGGTTTTATGGTGGTTTATGGTGGCCTTATGGTGGTTTTGTGGTGGCTTTATGGTGCCTTATGGTGGTTTACGGTGGCCTTATGGTGGCTTTATGATGGCTGTATGGTGGTTTATGGTGTGGGTTTTATGTGGGGGAGGGGCACCTAATTTTGAGACAGACCAAGTTGGGTGTTCCTTTTTAATGTGTGTGTCTGTGTGTTCCTGCTTGTGCGATATGCAGGGAATGAGGGAATGACCCCTTTTGTTTTTGCCATCCAACTGGCGGTTTCCTTCGAGGGGACTGGGTTCATGACCTCATTCCCTGCCAGCAGGCCTTTTTAAGGTTGGACCCACGAAAATAGTGGTTTCCCCTTGACAACCACCAATTATAATCAAACAAATCGTTAATATTAAAATTAAACAAAACAAAATCAATTTCAAAGAAGTACCATCAAACTCTTGAAATTGATAAGGAAAAGGGGTACCCTCAAAAAAGACAGACCCATATAGTTGAGCTTGTCTCTGTTCGGAACCACCTTTTGGTTCGCTAAGGGAAGCCAACAGGAAGCAACCATTTTATGAGGCCGCGCTTATTTGAAGACAAAGACTGCATTTGTGGACAGCACTTTTAGAGTTTGGACATGGGGATTTGAGGTTCGGCTCGACATGTCCGCCGAAAGGCGGAAGTCGGGGGGAGCAAAAGCCAGTTTCCATAGCTTGCGACAATTGGACGCTGGAGGAACCTGCCGCCCCAAAGGGTCAGCTTGCGTAGCTACCCCACAAGCAGTTTCACCTTTTGCTGGTTCATGGGAGAGGCTAACCATTTTGCCGGAGAGTTATAAGTGGAAGCTTACGATCTAACCAGATGGCAGCCAAGTTAGAAAGCAGCTTGCATTTCAATCGATTTGAGGGAATCAAGTTGATACCCTTCCAGGGGTGTCTTTACAACCGGGGTCCCGTTGTTGTCAAAAAGTGCAAAGCTGCAAAGGCAAACTCTGAATCCAAACAAACAAACAACACAACTTTCTAGTTTGCATGTTCAGACTTGGGCTGAGGTCTGAAGGTCTGGAGCCTTGCAAACTGCTAGTGGCAGATAAGCGCTGGGCAAATGGTTAATGGGCACCCCGGATGAAGTTAAACCCCGATCGGTTGATTCATAGGGGGTGCGTTTCCCTGTTTTAGTGGAGAGTCATCACTATTGGAGGTGCTCGCACCCCCCACAAAAAATAAACCGGTTTGTTAATCCGGGGTCAACATTAGTTTTCCCAAGGTGAATTTAAACGGCCTTCGTGTCATGGAATCGTTTTGCCCCGTGGAGCTCATCATTTGCCCAAAAACACCTCCAACACTCAGCAAGTATCGCTGGACTTCCCTACGACTTCCCTACGACTTCCCTACGACTTCCCTACATTCTGGCAACCAAGAACCACCCATCGTTGGCATTGGCCTCCTTTTGATGAGTCCGAAGCCCTCCCCCACCCCCCCACCCCCCCACCCACCCCCCCTGACGAGCAATTTCCCGGCCTTTTGTATCTTTCAGCCTCAGGAAACGCGACCAGGATTCGGACATCGCGACTTGGCTTCACACTCCAAAAGTGATGAGCCCTCCCGATCCCCTTTACTCAGTTGCCCAAAGGACCCAGAAATAAAAGGGTAACCTTTTGGGACCTTTACTAAACATGGACCAAACATGGGAAACCAAAAGGTCAAAAGGTCGGCTTAGGGCAAGTGAGATTATCATGTTGAAGGGGATGCCCGGAAGCATCACCGGACGTGACGCAAGTAGTTGCTTGCCGGTGACACTAGATCGATCCTCCCCACATCTTTGGCATGCGACCGAGTTCGGTGCATCCGTTTTCCGCTAGCACTGATATCTGGGCAAATCACTACTCATAAACCGGACATGAGATTATGACCCTTGATTGACACCCATCCCCTGCAGGAAAGATCCCCACTGAAAAGGGACTAGAGTATGAATTAGGGTCGGCAAGGGACCTTCATGAGTGAGTCCTTTCTACTCTCAAAAGCAGCGAGCACAACCCATTGAATTGTGGTTCGGCTCAGGTACGGAGATCATGATCCTCATACTGCGTAAATTAAGCTAGGTGGAACCACCTCCCCAAATGGGTCGCTCTCTTTTTAGGTTGGACACTCAAAATGGCAAAGGTCGAACGACCTCCCAAAATGGGTGTTGCTTGCTTTTTTTAAAGGTTGGACACCCAAAGTGGCAAAACGGACTTGCTGGTGCTGAAAAGGAATGACCGAGTCCCGGTGAACTGTTTGGGGATTCCCGAACAAAGGAAACCACCAGTTGGATGTTGTCTGGGGCTCATTCGAACTCATTCTAGGTCCTCCAGTAAAGAGTTTAGAATAAGGGTACCCTTTTTTTTCTGTAGTCCCTTTTGGTAGGGGAACTCTCCCCAAAAAAGGGTCAAAGGGAACTACTGGGGGGCCTAGTCATGGCAAGTACACCACCCACGTCGACCGACCGCAGATGGACAAGTTGCGGCTCCGCGGTCGCCTCGCAGTCACCTCAGCCGGACTCGGGGGACTGAAGGAAGAAAAAAAGAAGCGCGGCGGGGGGTTCGGGTGGCTATCCTCAAATGGCCATCAAAATCCAAATCGCACCCCAGTGAACATCCCAATCCCCACCAAAATAGGTTCTAAAACAGGTGGTGCACCTACCCCAAGATGGTCATAGGTGTCCTTTTAAGGGGAAATAGATGGATATCCCTGGTAGAACATGAAAAACCAGCAGGTAAACCAGGGAACCCCATCCAGTTTTTCGACCAAAAGAACCAAAAAGGACACCTATGGTTCTGGTTGTGGTTCTCAAATCTGATTTTCGACGAAAAGTTGTTTTAGACAAATCTGGGCTGTCCTTTTTCAGATCCCCCGCTAAAAAACAACTTGTAGTGTGCCGAATGGAGACCACCACTAAACACAAAAAAGCAAAAAAGCAAAAAAGCTGAGGGGATGGCTGGAAGCCACCAAGTAGGTTAAGTTCGGAACCCCCAACCACTGATGTCCATTTTCAGATCCCCGGCTAAAAGATGCTGAAGGCGGTTCACTCTTGGTTGAAATTCGGACACCCGATCACTAAAAACCAACAAAACTCAAAACCTCACAAATTTGAGGAACCCGGATGGCTGGGAAAAGCCAAGGGGTGTGGCTCAAACTTTAAGCTCCGCGGGACCGCAGAATTTGGTCTCCACAGGTCTACATCTTGGGCCCCACACTCAGCGCCAAGAGATGGCTCTCTGGTCACGGGCTTCAAGGGAAAGCAGCCGTCGGGGGGGAGCTTCACTTTGGTACAAGAATGACACCACGACTAGGTCCTCCGGTAGGGAGGTTGGCCTTTTTGCTGCAGTCTATTTAGTAGGGGAACCCTCCCCCAAAAAAGGGTACAAGGGCACTACTGGGGGACCTAGACGAATAGCACGACATGACTGACTTTGCCCTTCACTGGCAGAGTTCTGTCAGAAACACGGTTCCGTCTTTCTGGCTTGATGAATCTCCATTTGGTTAAGCCCCCTTTGAAGTAGTGATGAGTCCCTGTAAAACCAAAGGAAAATAAACAAAAACAACATATTCTTAACCGAATGGTTTGATAAGTTCTGTGAGCTTTTCCAAAACCAGCTGCCATGCCAAAAGCTGCGCGACAGCTACGACAGTGGGGCTCGTGCCGAAAAGCGGCAACAAAACAAACCACGGTTGCCCATTCCCTTTTTGGCAATGGCCTCCCTTTGGGTAAATCAGACATTAGGCAGGGGCGCTCGAGCACCCAATCGGACAAAAACATGCCGACAGCTGGCAGCCGGCCGCGAGCTAAGGCGCCCGGCCGAAATCCAGCAGGTCAGGCCTCTTACAAGGCCTGCGACTGCGGAAGGAGCACCCAAATGCAGGCAACAAGACCCAAAGGACCCAGAACCCACAAGGTGATCACCATTTGGCCATGGTTCAAAACCAATGGTACCCATTTTAGTCTGTTTTTAGTGGGGATTAGGATGTTCACTGGGGGTACGGGGTTTTGACCCATGGCCATTTGGGGCCATGACGATGGGCAAGGGAAAATCCAAGGCCCAGATCGTCAGGTCGCCTGGCCACTGGTCTTGAGGCACCCGGGCAAAGAGCCCTTCGCTCTCACATTTGCTTTTTCGCCGCCGGTTGAAAATCACCATAGGTCCAGTAATTAGTCATAGATGCCCCTTTAGAAACTCAAAGGGAAAAGAAAAGCATGCTCTAAAGCAAATGTAAGTTACGTTTAGCTTGCCGGCTCGATAGGGGAATGAGAAATGAAATGACCCCGAGATGAACCATCCGGATTTGGTTTCCCAAATGGGTCATTCTCAACACCCGGACTTGGTCATGCCCTACCTATCGCACCATCAAGTTAAGAGATTCTTGAGATCGCAGGTGGGGGAACCCGGATTTCCTCCCCACAAGTTATCAATTGGGTGAGCATGCTGTGTATGATTGTGAAGTCCAATTCGCACCGTTCAGAAACCCAACGGAATGATATGATGTTCCACTGTAAATACCAACCGACCATGGTTTCCCATGGTGTCTTAGGTGGTGCAGGATTTCGTCCATCCAGAGTAGAGTGAGTTGGTAGATGCCACAATTCCACCCTTGGTTTTGGCATCCCCTTCACCCAAAATAAGTTGGGCCATCTACTTTTACCCAACTCTTCCCCGAAAAAGAACAAAAAGGAGTAAGACCCCAGGAAAACTTTGACCTACGCAGCCCCGTGTCCATGCCTACAAGGAAGCGATGGCGAGGGCGCAGGCAGCACCTACCAGGAGAAAAGGGGAAACAAGGCGTCCTTCCTGACTTGGTTGACGTTGGCAGTTAAGTGGTTGGATTCCAACCACTAAACCACAATAAACAAAATGTAAAATAATCCCAACAACAACCATGCTTAGGTCCTTTCGTTCATTTCCTGGTTCAGTCGGGATGGTTCCCATTTACCATCAATCCAAACCAACTGGCTACCTGACCGATACCGACTAATACCGACTCTTTCCGAAAGTGGACATGGGGTGTCCAACGCCCCATTTAGCGTCAGTTTCCATGATAGGGAGTGTGCAGGAAATCCGGAAATCCTGGATGGTGGGCAAGTGCCGATTTGGAAGGAAATTCCTGGCTTCCGGGGAAACAGCCACATGGGTAGCCAAGCACAACAGATCTGGATGTGAAAATTAAGCGGGTCCTGCACCTTTTGAACGTGGGGGAGTCATGTCCACAACGTCTGAAATTCATTTGGGTAACCTTGACCTCGCACCACCTCACATGGAGCCTGGGTGGGGAGATCCTGGAAGACTTTAGTTCTCTCTCTCTCTCTCTTAAACCTGGGCTGCTCAGGATGGAGGGTTGGCCAATCCTAATCCATAAGCCCTCTAGGGAAGACACTAAGGGATACTGAGGGGACCAGTTCCTTGCGTAACCTGAGCTGAGGAAAAGGATGACCTTTGAACAGCCCAGAAAGGCATCCCTGGTTGTTTCCATGTTTCATCCCCCTTGGGCGGCTATGGGGAGGGACTATGGCTTAACACCCTAAGGCCTTATTTATGGCCTATCCATGACTTATCCTTGGCTTACCCAGGGATAGCCCATAGCCCCCCATAGCCCCCCCTGGTGGCTTCCGTGAAAATACGTCTCCCCGCGGGACCTCTTCGCCATTTCTTTCATGCCGGAACATGGCAACAGCAACAAAACACCTGGACATGTTGACCTGGCTCAGCCCCAGGAATACACACACACAAAACCGTCTTTTCACCCTTTCTGTTCGGACCTAGCCCACCGAAACAAATCACATCAAAGAGGAGACCCCAGTCATACTGCGGGTAGTTGCGAAAATCATTTCGCACCACTTTGCAACCATAGCAAACCATTGTTCGTTGGTATTTGTAGAGGGATCATCATTCTAGGGTCTTAGATTTAGATGGGTTTTAAGCCCCATTTGCCTGTGTTTTTTCCCAAAAGGCCCCCTATGCAGTGGTGCTGGATTCTTTTTAGGAACCCCAGGGCTCTTTTTAGGTGCTGCGAAATGGATTTCGCAACCATCCACACCGTTTGCATCTGCCTCGCCTAGCAGCTTTGGATCCCAAGCCGCGGTCATCCGCGGCTTAAGTGCCACAAAACAATACATGCTGGCCAATCAGGATAGCCAATTTCGACTCTTTGCACCTGCCCGGCCGGTGAAAACACAGTTCCTACATTTCCTGCTAAAAACCACTGACAGGGAAAAAAACCCTTTGAAAGCAGGGGGGGGAACAATCAAACAAAAAAAACAAAACAACAGACCAAGCGAACGGAAGAATCACCCAGGCCATACACAGCTTGACAGTGCCGCCTGAGTGGTCCGCGACTTGCAACTCGGCTTCGTCCGATCATCCTGGGCACCCAGTGGATCGATCGCAGTTTCTCCACCCCCAACACCTTGGACCTGACACCTACGGTTTGGGACATGGGGAAAAACCGTCGTTCAGCTGTGCTGTTTCCCCTTTAACATCATCCACCAAGAGGAAGCTCAATCAAATCAACACGAGCCGCGAAAAAAATGATGGTCTCGCTGAAGGTGAAAAATGTATATCGGTCCGCTCCCAACAAGCTTAGAACTCCCTACTGAAACCCTGCTACATCAGCAGGACATGGCGGGATTGCTCGTGTCAAAATAGGTTAAGCACTTGGACCCCGAAAGCTGCGGCTCTCATTCCGGTTAAAACCCCTGACAACCCCTGCTTCCACAACAAAAAAAGCACATGCTCGCAAAGAAATTCACAAGCCCGACTGTATCCTGAAAGGTCCTGTTCATTCGTTGGCTGGATCGCCTGACGGGATGTCAGGGAAAGTGTCTGCGTGCGGGAGTCCAACAGCCCAACCCCACTCGGCATAGTGGCCTGCCATTTGCTTAAGCCCCCTGAAAAAAAACAAAACACCATATTTCCAGTAGTGATAGATTCCATTTAAAACCAACAGGGGAAAAAATATTCTTAAGCAAATGGAAGCGGCTGGTGCGCTTTGGGCGGGGGGAGGCGTGAAGTGTTGCCATGGACCGCTCAAGCGTGCCGAGTGGTACCCCGAGCGGTGCCGTGAGGGCTGCAGAAGCCGTGGATCGAATCTTAGCAGCCTGGCTGGGACTTCCTGCGGACGAGCGGCAGGCTGGGCCTTCTGCCAGCACGGCAGAAAAATATATTCGGTTGAACGTCTTGCATGCGCATTTGGCGGGCTTGCCTAGTGGATGCGTTCGTAGCATGGGCCGACTTCGAGCGCTGTCTTGCAATGACGTTTTTTTTCGGAGCAAGAGCTGCCGGGAAGGTGAGCCTTCGAGGCGGTTTTCTGCCCTGCCCTGGGCTCCTCTTTCTAAGCTGTGACGGCGCTCAGCCCCAGGATCCGGCCGCCGTTTCCCTTGCACAAAGCCCACGAACGGGGAGGGTGGTTTTTCTTGTCTTTTTTGTGAAGGGGGAGGGGGGGGGGCCGCCCGCTTGAATACACTACTTGGGGTAAGGAATTGGTCGCTCTTCTCAGCCGTCCGCTTCATACGGCTACACAAAAAGTCTACCCAAAGACACGGATCCCCTCCTCAGCTTCGTTTCCTAGGGCTTCGACCGGCATCGTGGGTGCGAAAGTCGTCGATTCCCATGCGCTTTTGTCTTTGAACAGAAAACCCCACCGCTGCAGCCAAGCTGCCCGACTCACCTCGGCATGGGCGGTGTTTGTTGCCGCGCGGCGCCCCCCCCTTTCTGGTGATTCTTAAAAGGGAACCCAAAGGGAAACGCGTGTACTTTGCTTGTCTCCTCCATTTTTTCTCTTTTTCATCAGACCTTTGTCATTGGTTTGTGGTTGGCGCGCGTCTCGCTTGTGATGGCTAAGGAAACAATCTGGGCGTGACTTGTTTTTAGGTTGTCTCAGGCGTTCCCTTGATTCGGAGTGGCATGGGAACCTAAAGAGAACGCCATGCTTTTGGAGGTCCCCTATTTCAAGACACACCCATTGTCAGAAACATCTGGAAGCATCAGGCAAGGCGCAAGGCGCAGGCTCAGCGGATGGTTCTTGGCTTCTTTGCGCATACCTCTTGTTTTTTTAACGACACGATCCGGCAGGATTCGCTGGGCTGTTGGTTGTGGCACCATGTTTGGATGTTGCGAAGTGACCCTTTTTTTTGGGGGACCTTTTTGCAATCCACAGAACATCTTGGCATGGGATGCACCCATGGCATCCTCAGCGATCGTCCGACAAGCGGCACGCGTTGAACGTAGCAAACAAGTACCAACGCGATAGTGCCAACGAACATGATGAAACAAAAAACGCAATTTCCGTCCCGTCCACCAAACAGGATGCTGGCATCATCAACAATGCGTCCTGAGTCATCTACCAGAAAGTTTGCGCAAAGCGTGCATGAATCTGCTGGTTGAGTCAGCTAGGGCAAGGCACGCGCGCGAGGACAGGACAGGACATGCCAGGACAAACCACCACACTATAGCGGGACACCAAATGGGACATTTGCCTTGCCAAAGTGTAGCTTATCACGCTCGCTCGCTCGCTCGCTCTCTCTCTCTCTCTCTCTCTGCATCTGCCTTTGCCTCTGTCTCGGTCCGTCTTGCCGGCGCAACCAGGGGGAGAGCCACAAACAAACTCTCTCTACCCGGGACACTTCCACCCAACCCTTGGCCCCGCTGAAACCACTCAAAAGGCAACGCTCCCCCGCACACCCATCCATTCACCGCTTGACTTGTCCGAGGCCGTCGCGGCCCAATCTTCCGGCTCAAGGCGATCCAGGCGATCGAGGCGATCCGGGCTGGTGTCTCCAGATGAGCAGCAGGTCCTAAGAAAGCAGCGGGAAGCCGCGGGAAGCGCTATTATGGCTAGGCCCTCTAGTGGAGACGTTAGAATTTTTCTGTATCCTGTTTTAGTAGGGGAACCCTCCCCCCAAAAAAGGGTAAAAGGGCACTACTGCAAGACCTTGATGAATTCATTAGCCAGCCCTCAAAAAGAAGAAGGTTCGACGTGGTTTGCAAATGAGTTTACTTCGAGCAATCCGCCCTGAAAGCTGTCGCGGCTATCCTAGCCTGACCACTGGCAGGAGCCAGGCTTCGGACTGTCAAAGAACAGGCTCTGCCGCAGCTGTGTGTCGCATCTGTCGGTCACAGGCTCTGTCACAGCCGAGCTGTCTGTCATATCTGCCTGTCACAGGCGTGTCGCAGCTGTCTGTCACAAGCTCTGTCGGCGGGCGGGCAGGGTTGCCTCGGTCGGAATTCTCTTAAAATCTAACAGCATCCGACCTACATCCTGTACATGAGCACGTTTTGACCCTGAGCTCGCTATAATTGATGCAAATTGAGTTGTGCGCACGGCTGCTTCAAACCCATGTCCACAACCCTGAGTGCCACCCAAAAAAGCCGTTGCGAGGGTGGGGCGGGGGGTGTGCAGGGTGTCTTGTTCCCTTTGCTTGTGTAGCTCTTTCTTTTACCGTGTAAAGGAAGCCACACATTTTGAGAGAGCAGGCTTTCCACGGGCAATGAGATGCCCGCAGCCAACGCCCCAGTCCGGGATGGCTTGAGGGGAGAAACAGAAAGAAGTACAAAGCGGAGACTCTAAGAGACGAGCGGGTGGGAGCAAAAAACAGTCCGGGAAAATGTATTCTCACTTCCCAGTAGAAAGTCTGAACTTTCTGCTTACCACTACATGTGTGATCTCAAAGGTTTCAAGTCCAGGAACTCAGGGAGTGAGGTCTTGGCAGTTGTGTGTGTGTGTTTGTTTCTGTGTTTCATCTTTTCTTTTTTTCTTCTTCTTTTTGGGGGGGGTGGGGTGTTAGGGTACCCCCTGTTTGCTGTTTTTTTAAGGGGAATCCCCTCGAACATGCGCAAAGCTATCCCCTTGTGTGTGGTCTGCCCCAAGCGCATTCCTGACGCATCGGACGAGTGTCCATAGCCACCCACCGAAGACAGACTTCATCGCATGGTCCCCACACGGCTGGAGCCGCAAATGGCCAAATGCCGGGGCGAGGTGCGCGCACGCCATCCGCCCTCAGTGTTGCTTTGGGTGGTTGCGAAGTCAATCTCGTGCCGCCTAAGAAAGCCTGGAAAACATGAATGATGATTCCCTCTTGCACATGCCAACGAACCATGGCTTCAACCGCGGTTCCATCGCGTGGTGCGAAATGGAGTTCGGAACCATCCACAGCAACCCCAAAAACAAGAGAGACAGAAGGACTCCATTGGCTGCCCATATCTGACTAAGACACGGCCCAAAATCTCGCGCCAAGGTTCAGGGAAAGACGGGCAAAAAAAAAACGAAACAAGCCGGAAATAGAAGGTGATCACCCCATTTGGGGTTTCTGCAACTGGGCCAAGGGAAAACCCAAAAGTCAGATCAAAGATCAATTCGCTGACTGAGTCTTGCTCTGAGGACTCACTGCACATGATTTGAACGTCAGCTGATGGGCAAAGCATGGCTGTATTTGTGGACTAATAGCTGGCACTGGTAAATGATTCGAACCAGAGGGGAACCAGCTCAATCTATCTGGGTGAACTATAATATGTCACCAACCTGAAATAGGGTGCTTGGGTGGCTATTCCCCACATAAACCACCATTTGGGGTGAATTCGTTCGTGTGAGGTCGTGTGAGGTCGTTATAATTCACCCAGAATCTATGTTCAAACAAACTGACCTAAACAGTTCAAACAAATTAACCTAAACAGTTCAAACAAATTAACCTAAACAGTTCAAACAAACTAACCTATAAAGGACACCTATGGAGAAAAGGGTGCCACAACTGGGGTTCAATTCACCCCCGCAAGGAACCTTCAGGAAACACCTATGCCGTGCATGTCACCTGGTTGTTTCCTTGACACTTGGTTGACGTTGGAAGGGGAGCAACAATTTATATTTTAGCAGCTAAGTGGGGATTTCAACCACTAAACCACAATAAGCAAAAATGTAAAATGCTTCCCAATAACAACCATGGACACCCCGGGTACGCCACAAAAATCATACTTGCAAATGTTGTTTTAGCCGATGTGCAAGCCTTCTGTTCTTTTAGCTCCCTGTCTAATGTGGACTTCACGAAAATTGAATATCCCTCGCTCCTTGGCTCGAATCTCCATACTTACTCGGGACTCGGCAAATGCCACCGCGGGTGTTGGTGCTTCCTAAACTTTTTGTGTTCCGGGACCTAAAAAGGTTTCCACTAGCCCCACAGAACCCAGAGAAAATAGCCTTTGTTCGTATCGTGGCTACATCTCTACTCTTGGTATGGTAGCGAAAAAAATGTTTTTTGCAGACCCCCAGTAAAAATGAACAGAACCAAAAAACTAAAAAACCAAAAAAACATGCCAAGAACAGTGAAGGCTATATAGAGGCAGCTCCCAGTACTACGGACATGCCGAAGCAGAGTTGTAGCTATGGAGGCCTGTATGCCACCAACTTGAGCTTGAAGCACAGCATTTCCCCTTGTAGTGGTGCATGATATCTATACGTCTAGAACCCATCCCTAAACGTGATCTTGATTTTAAGACTGTCTCCAAGCATCTAAGTTGGATCTTTAGGCTTGGCGCGCTGGAATCGCACTTTTAGCCAGTGCTTGGAAACCTCGCCCACCCGTGATTTGTGCACCTTTGGAGTACCTTGATGTTTGAGGTAACTCAGTTGTTCAGTGACCCTGCAAAAAAACGGGAACCCTTTTCGGGGAAGCCCATTTTTAGTGGGGCAGCCCCCCCCCCCCAAAAAAAAAAAAAACAAGAAAAAGGGTGCCACTGAACAACTGAGGTACACATAGGTAAACCAATTTGCTGTATTAACCGATGAACCCCCGCTGTGACCTCTCAGAGTCTCTGACTCCAGAGGCTCGGGGCCCGCGCCGCCAAGAGTCGTCGCACCACTGCTTCCCTCTCGCGCGCCTCAAACGAGAAATGGGGCGGTCGGCATCGAGCGATAAACGTGTGCTTGAGGGTACCTCTGAACTGCTCAACTGGGATCCACTGGAAGGAAAAGACCGCATGGCCGACGCACAAACCGAAGGTGACCAGCAAAAAACGAACCCCGCAAATCGAAACACGTGCCGGCATGTTTCACCACGCTCCATTTACAAGGTCCACAAGCTCCACAACGTCTACCTCCATTTGCCTAAGTCCCCTGAAAAAAAAAACAATCCCACTAGTCGTCTACCTCCATTTGCCTACGTCTCCTGTAGAAATTTAAAAAAAACACTAGTGAAATCGATTCCAACTTTAAAACCAACAGGGGGAAATACAACATATTCCTTTCACCAAATGGAAGTCCTGGCAGAACTCTGGACCCCATGGCCCCTAACGCTCTCTCCCAATTACCAGATCTCTCGACTGGGGTTTGGGGAGCTCCGGTTCTTGACGTTGGGCTTGAGGAGCGAAAATTCGCGAAACATCTCGAAAAAATTAGGCTGGGTTTCGAGAGAGGGGAGCTTTTTGTGGCTGGATGAATCAACCACTAAACCACAATAAGATCAGAAATGGGCCAAAAATGTGTCCCAACAACAAGCATGAGTTGAGAGGTTAAAGTAAGGGCCCCCGAAAAAGTTGGTAAAAGGGCACTACTGGGGCCTGGGAGACCTAGTTGCGAAATTTCCCCAGGCACGGGTCCCTGGGTTTTGCGGTTTTTGTTGGACCATGTTGACCTCTGATGAACTTGAGAAGCGCGCTGGCCGAAAAAAAGTGAACCCCTGCTTCACCCGAGTTCGAAAAGCAGGGAAGATCGAAACAAGAAACGTGAGTAACAGCAGCAAGTGTCAAACTTGCCAACCTCACTCCGAACGTACAAGTACTGGGGATCAGTCCCAAATTTCAGCTGAAGCATTCTCTCAGATCTCCATTGGGTTTGCGAGTGATTGAAACCCCGGGCATCGTGGCCAGCATCGTGAGCGATCAGTCCAAGTCCATGTACAAAATGCACCTATGAAGCCGTTTCCAGATTCTTCTGGGGAAACCGTCTTTTGCGCCCACAATTTTGCCACGCCCCCACCCACCCCCTGATTTGTCATGAATCCTGAGGCCTCAATGTCCCTCCCCCATACGCTGACCGAACCTCAAAAACTCAACGACTTGAGGCCCGGCATTGTCGAGGCAGTAGACCATGATTTGGCCTCAGCATGCCCACATAAAACCGCCAAATTGGCATTCAAGATCTTCCAAGCCCAACATCTGACCAGCAAATGCTGGCAGCACTGTGCTAATCCGAGGTATCGCAAGGCTAACAACAGCGATGTGCTTCCATGCAGTAGAACACGACTCCAAAGCAGACACATTACAACACCCCGGCCCTGTCTTGGCAAGGCTTCGCAACTCATTTCGACCCGGAACTGCTTGGTTCCCAAGGCTCGGCTCGGTTGATCTGTTGGGGCCATGACTATAGAAATGGGTGCCAAAATTGGAAAAACAAAAGGCTAAAAGGTCGAGTCGCATTGGGCAACTCCTACAAATAGGGGGTGGTCACCCACAAAAAGATTCCCCTTAAAAAAGGGAGACTCCTCCCCCATCAAAATCAACCCGGGGAAGCTATGAATCCGGTGAGTTAGTCGTTGTGTCCATTTGCCAAGGTACCAATTGTTTTGGGCAACTTGGCACACATACATGCTCTCTTGGTGAAAAGTATCAACCATAATACAACCCCCTAAATATATGTATATTATATATATATATATGTATACTAGTTTCTATGTAAAATCAAAAAGCCATTTGCATGAGTATATCTTAATAACCAACCATTATTGACATGCTGCACCAATGCAGCCGAGCCGCCAATGCAGGCACGGGTGGAATTCGCCTGAAAAAAATCGTGCCAGCGTTCACCCCGGCCGAACTTCGAAGGGGCCGTGAACGAAAGTTACCTTGACCCTGGGTGGGGGTGGGTCAAAAAACGGTA
Organism: Effrenium voratum; assembly: GCA_963377175.1. Taxonomy (NCBI): domain Eukaryota; class Dinophyceae; order Suessiales; family Symbiodiniaceae; genus Effrenium; species Effrenium voratum. Next base: position 288,767 of record CAUJNA010001724.1, on the reverse strand, counting down.
CCCCAAATAGAAGCCTGGTAAATGGAACCAAGGACTAAAACCTGCGGTCCCCTGGTGGTTAAATGTTGACCCAGAACCAGGCGACCTTTGGACAAATAGATGCTCACTTGCTGAAAACACCTGGAAACAGAAGGTGAACCTTTTTGGGACTTCTAGGAAATATGGACCAAATCAGAGAAACCAAAAGGTTTAAAGGTCGATGGCCTGCATCTGTCCAAGCAACTCTCTGAAAGTGCGTCGGTTGCCACTTGTGCTAGTTGGTGCTCCTTTCAATAATCGAGTTCAATCCAAACTAATCTGGGCTGTCCTCAGATCCCCGACTAAAAATGAACAACTTTTAATGGATAAAAACCGGAAACCCAACCACTAAACCAACTAAAGGCGCTAAAGAAAACTAAGGAACTGGATGGACGGGCGCTTGCCACCAAGTAATCCACAAAGGGGCACCTATCCTGCACCACCTAAAAAAAACCTTGGGGTGATGCTTCCCCTGACAATACCAACAAACGTTATGGTTTTCTACTGGTTTCAAAGTGGCTTGGTTGACGTTGGGTTTGGGGAGCAAACACTTAAATTTCAGTTAAGTGGGGATTTTTCACTAAACCACAATAAGCAAAAATGGGAAGAATGTTTCCCAACAACAACCATGGTGGTGCGAAAAAGCGGATTTCGCAACGCAAGGTGGGCTGGGGGGCTGGTCGACACTGGGCATGCGTCCAGGCCATGCGGACCTTTTCCTTTGGAATCGGAAGCTCCAAGGGGGTGTTTGGCGGTTTTCTTGGAGTTCTCTTGGTTGTAAGTGTTGCTGCCAATGTGAAACTGCTGGTTCCCATGGGCAAAGCGTTCCTAGTTATTGACACTCGGTCTTGGAAGCCCATACAAGGAGCCCGCCTCTTTTCGAATTCCAGGCGTGCGGTCTGACGGCTGAGGAAAACGCTCTCTTTGAGAGGTCCCGCGCGCAGCCATTCCAAGCGGCGATTGCCCCTCAGGCAGAAGAAATGTCCACAAACGCATTGATCACGGACTTGAGGTTGCATGGCTCCAGCCAAATGATCCATCTTGTGGCTCCGAAAAGCGAAGCAAACCATCAAAAAATCCCCTTACCTAACAGGCCCGTTCAGCGCCATGTTGAAGACAGGCAGCTTTGGGACACGGAAAGCGACACCTACGTTCTTGCAAACCCCTCTTTTGGGTTTCCTTTTCCGACCTGCCTGGCTTGGTGCCGGGCGAGCAAAGTTCATTAGAAATTCGCTTCTGGAGGCCCGGGCGAACTATCCAAGCGAGAGTGGGCCGTTTGAGGGAGCTAGCTTGGTTGACTTTGGAAGGGGAGCAAAATTGAAATTTTAGCAGTTAAGTGGGAATTTCCCACTAAGCCACAATAAGCAAACATGTAAAATGTTTCCCAACAACAACCATGCTAGAAATAAAGGTTACACTACCCGACGGGTGCCCATTGATTTTGGGCCCTCAAAATTGGTTGGTTCCAAGAGCGCCTGAGGGGTCGGGGTTCTCCATTGGAGGGCCCGCAAGTGTGCATTGGAGGGTCATCGCCCTTAGGATCATGTGAAACTAAATAGATGGAACGGTTCCCTTGATGTGGGCAAGGATGATTAAACCAACATGGGGGAAGTATGCAATCTCACTCAACTGTGATCTTTTGGGACCTTACTAGAAAGGGAGCCGGGAAGCCCACAATTTATTGGTCGGCTTTGGACAAATGAGAAAGGCCCGTGTCGACAACAGCTTGCATTTGTGTGTGCCCGGCTGAAATGTCCTCCACTCGCCATTGTTTCGAATCAAAATGTTGAAGGCAACCTTCTGATTAAAGGCCCCTTCCAGGTGGGAGGCACGGTGGGAAGCCAATGAAATCATAAACCAAGCTCAGAAACAATTCAACTACCAATCAGATTAGCCGAACTCTATGCCAAGCAGGCTCCAAACAAAGCTCTGGGGGTTGATTCCCCATTCTTTTCGTTTTTTTCAAAAACCGGATCCGTTTCCCCTGCAGTTCTGATGATTTTCTGGAAAGATCCAGATCCCTGGAAAAATGGAAATGGAAGTGTCCCCTAGAAAGCTCCAAAAACACTCCTCTCGATCTCCTGATGAAAGGCAGGTCTGGCACGCCTCCATCTGTGCGAGTGCTGACGGCCACCCGAAACCAGCGGGCACGTTAACCAACAAAGGGTTGATCTGCAACATCTGGAATATCTACAACGCCCCCACCTCCATTTGCTTCAGTCCCCTCAAACCAAAAAAAAACCAGCAGTGAGCAATTTCATTTAACACAAACCCGGGAAATACAAACAAGTATCCTGAGCAAATGAAAGTGGAGGTTTCTCAAACACAAACACTTACATTTGCCTTCAAGTCCAATGTCAGTAGTGATAGGTCCCTTCCAAAGCAACAAGGGAAAATACAATACATACTTGTTGAAGCACGTAGACGACAAGCAAGAATCCAACCCCAATGTCCGAAACCTCCAAAACCTGAAGCACTGATTGGAGCTTTCAATAAAAGGCTCTTCCCGCGCGTCCGGAGGAAGCGGAGCCGAACGCTCGGCACCTCCAAAAACTTTCGCTTGAAGCACGGCAAGGCGTCTTCGACTTCCCAAAGGCTCGGCATCGGCGGTCGAAAGAAGTGATGCCTTCCATTTAGTTAAGGCCCCAGGAAAAATATCCCGGCAAGAGACCCCAAATAGTATTGGGTTTAATTTGACGACGGGTGGCCCGGAAGCATAGAAAGACATTAAATACACTCTTGACACTCTCCCACTGCAGGTAAGCGTAAACACATCAACATATTCCCCGCCAACTTCTCTTGCGCGCTACGCTGTGTGTTGACGCTGCCGCGCGTGAAGCTACGCGTGATGTTGCGCATGATGCTGCACAAGCATGATGTTGCACACGATGCTGCGCGTGACGTTGCGCATGACGCCGTGCATGATGCTGCGCATGACGCTATGCGTGACGGTCCCTCTCGCGCATGATGCTGTGCAACCTCTCTCACCCAACCTTTCACTTCCCTTTCTCTTGTCAACCTCTCTTGTCCATGCTGCGCAAGAAGGCTGGCGGTTTTAGTTGCAGAAGTGTACTTGGCACACTACTTTTGCGCCTGCAAGTTGCGATTTTCGCTGGAGATGCGAGAGCGCACTTTCCGAACATTACTTTCGCACTTAAAGATTGAAGTTGCGATGTTCGAGCTGGAGCTGCGCGAGCGCGCTTGGCACACTACCTTTGCGCGAAAACACTTGCCACTTTCGGAGCTGGAGCTGCTGCGAGAATGCACTTCGCGTACAACTTTGGCCGGAGCCATGGAAACGCACTTCGCGCACCGATTTTGCAGCCGGAGCTGAAAGCTCTTCACGTATATTTGCACTTAAAACTTGCGCATTTTCAGCCGAAGCGCTGCGGGAGCGCACTTCGCGTGCTACTTTTGTACTGACAATTTGCGATTTCGCGGCCGCGCTTCTGGAAATGCTCTTCGCGTAGCATTTTGGTAATTACTTAAAACTTGCGATTTGTCAGCCAGAGCTGCGGGAGCACGCTTCTCGCACTACTTTTGTACTGAAAACTTGCGAATGTCGTGCCGGAGCTGCGGAGGCGCACTGCGCGTACTAACGCGCGATCGTGAAAGCAAAAGCGCGCAGCACGAGACAACTTCCCAACACTGATTCGCAAGCAAAGAAAACAGAAAATCGGAAGGCGCCACTTCGACACGCTGGATCTCCGCAAAGGGTTCGCCAAGCTCAAGACAAATTCGCACGGCGCCACAGCAAGGGCGCTTCGACACGCAGGACCTCCGCAGAGGGATCGCCGAGAGCAAGACAAATTTTGCACGGCGCCACAGCGAGAGCGCTTCGGCACGCAGGATCTCTGCAGAGGGTTCGCCGAGCTCGAGACAAATTCGCACGGCGCCACAGCGAGAGCGCTTCGACACGCTGGATCTCCGCAGAGGGTTCGCCGAGAGCGAGACGCATCCGCACGGCGCCACAGCGAGAGCGCTTCGACACGCAGGATCTCCGCAGAGGGATCGCCGAGCTCAACCCAAATTCGCACGGGGGTTCGCCGAGCTCAAGACAAATTCGCACGGCGCCACAGCAAGGGCGCTTCGACACGCAGGACCTCCGCAGAGGGATCGCCGAGAGCAAGACACATTTTGCACGGCGCCACAGCGAGAGCGCTTCGGCACGCAGGATTCGCCGAGCTCGAGACAAATTCGCACGGCGCCACAGCGAGAGCGCTTCGACACGCTGGATCTCCGCAGAGGGTTCGCCGAGAGCGAGACGCATCCGCACGGCGCCACAGCGAGAGCGCTTCGACACGCAGGATCTCCGCAGAGGGATCGCCGAGCTCAACCCAAATTCGCACGGGGGTTCGCCGAGCTCAAGACAAATTCGCACGGCGCCACAGCAAGGGCGCTTCGACACGCAGGACCTCCGCAGAGGGATCGCCGAGAGCAAGACACATTTTGCACGGCGCCACAGCGAGAGCGCTTCGGCACGCAGGATTCGCCGAGCTCGAGACAAATTCGCACGGCGCCACAGCGAGAGCGCTTCGACACGCTGGATCTCCGCAGAGGGTTCGCCGAGAGCGAGACGCATCCGCGCACGGCGCCACAGCGAGAGCGCTTCGACACGCAGGATCTCCGCAGAGGGATCGCCGAGCTCAGAACAAATTCGCACGGGGGTTCGCCGAGCTCAAGACAAATTCGCACGGCGCCACGCAGGATCTCCGCAGAGGGATCGCCGAGAGCAAGACACATTTTGCACGGCGCCACAGCGAGAGCGCTTCGGCACGCAGGATCTCTGCAGAGGGTTCGCCGCGCTCAAGAAAAAATTCGCACGGCGCCACAAAGAGAGCGCTTCGACACGCAGGATCTCCGCAGAGGGATCGCCGAGAGCAAGACGAATTTTGCACGGCGCCACAGCGAGAGCGCTTCGGCACAGGATCTCTGCAGAGGGTTCGCCGAGCTCAAGACATATTCGCACGGCGCCACAGCGAGAGCGCTTCGACACGCAGGATCTCCGCAGAGGGATCGCCGAGAGCAAGACGAATTTTGCACGGCGCCACAGCGAGAGCGCTTTGGCACGCAGGATCTCTGCAGAGGGTTCGCCGAGCTCAAGACAAATTCGCACGGCGCCACAGCGAGAGCGCTTCGACACGAAGGATCTCCGCAAAGGGTTCGCCGAGAGCAAGACGAATTTTGCACGGCGCCACAGCGAGAGCGCTTCGGCACGCAGGATCTCTGCAGAGGGTTCGCCGAGCTCAAGACAAATTCGCACGGCGCCACAGCGAGAGCGCTTCGACACGCAGGACCTCCGCAGAGGGATCGCCGAGAGCAAGACAAATTTTGCACGGCGCCACAGCGAGAGCGCTTCGGCACGCAGGATCTCTGCAGAGGGTTCGCCGAGCTCAAGCCAAATACGCACGGCGCCACAGCGAGAGCGCTTCGACACGAAGGATCTCCGCAGAGGGTTCGCCGAGAGCAAGACGAGTTTGCACGGCGCCACAGCGAGAGCGCTTCGACACGCAGGATCTACGCAAAGGGTTCTACGCAAACGGTTCACCGCGAGCAAGACACATTCGCACGGCACCACAGAGAGAGCGCGTCGACACGCACAATCTCCGCAGAGGGTGCGCCGAGCTCAAGCAAATTCGCACGATCTCCGCAAAAGGTTCACTTTCGTCTCGCAACGCTTGCAAATCGAGTGAAACGCTGTGCCTGCCACGAAATTCACTGACCCCTTTTTTAATGAAAATGCTGCGCCTGCCACGCATCCTATACCCAATAGACCGGATAAGTCAGAAAACTGTCTATTCGACAAATTAGCGGATTCGGTCTATTTCATGTTTGCCTACGGGCAACTCTTGTGACTATTAGTTAGAACTTGTTCTGTCATTCGGTAGTTTATTTCGGTTGTTTTTCGGGCGTGGAAATAGTCTACACGAATTCTGCCTATTAGGCAGAATGTTCGGTCTAATTCATGTTTTTAAACAAACCCCAAAAACCCGAAGTTTCCTCGAAACTTCTTGAAAACTGCTGGTGGCTCAGAATAGACAAGCCGCAGTTTTAGACACGCCAAACCCGCAATTTTCCCGTACTTTCCTTGAAGTTTTCCTACAGCTTGCGAGTGGCTTGAATGAAAAGCAACCTTTTGGGCGATCGGCCAGCCAGTTCGCAAAAAAGGAGTGCCGGGCAGATTGTTGCGCCCAGGCGAACTTACCCAGCCAAGGTAAATCACAAGCAGAAAGCCGAACTTTTCTCGTAGTTTGCCCGCAGTTTTGCCACACTTTGCGTAGACCAATTTGTATGAATTTGGTCTATTCTATTTAGTCTAAACTGCATCTTTCGACATGTCGATTCTGTTTCGAAAACCTGTCGATTCTGTTTAAACTATTAGTTTAATTTCGGGGCTACGTTTTCGACAGTTTTGTCGTTCTACGCGGATTTTGTCTTAAACTATGAGTTAGATCTAATTCAATGATTTCGGGGTTCGGCGTTTTTTGTCTGACCTGGTCTATTGGGTAGCACCATTGTACAACATACTGCGCCCGCCGCGAAAAAAGCGGGGCAGTCTCACAGAATGCTGCCCCGGCCATGGAATTCTGCGGTAACACGCTAATCCCAAAAATCGGCGCGGTGCCACAGCGAGATCGCAGTTTTGAAGAAAGGTCCGTTTCGTGCGAAGCTCTCGCCCTCAAGACAAGTTTTTGCGACAACTGCCATGGTTTTAGAGCTCCGATTGTCCCAGCGTCGTAGCCTGACCCGACAAGAAGATCCCTGCCATCACAAAAGGACATTGTTCTCAAAAAACGCGTTTGGCACAAGGTTTCCTCAAAAAACACACCCGCGTCGCAGCAGTTTCATCAAAAGTGCATTGCGCGAACCTCCCAGCTGTGGCCCCTGCTAGCCAAAAAAAAATGTGAACGGCACCACAACGAGACGCACGTGCCAGCACTCGGTCTAAACCGGCCTTAACTCTTACCGTAAGAACCCCATAGCGTAAACACGATTTGGGGAAATATTTCCAGCAGTGATGAATTCCTTTTGAAGCCAACAAGGGAAAATAATTAAAAAGTCTTAAGCAATTGGAGGATGAATGTGCGTAGAAACTGTCCCATGCCTCAGGCTGCCCCTTTACCAGTATGCGGGAAATTACTTCCGGGGCTTATGAGTAGGTTATAACTTAGGTTATAAGTTCTGTAATATAGGTTACAAGTTCGATAACCTGCGTAAGTGCGCCGTAAGTTCATATGAACTTATAAGTTAGTCGGGGTCTACTTATGGGACTTTTGGCTTGTGCGTCAAATAACTTACGATGAACTTAGGAACTACTTAGGGTGAACTTACGTTCGCCAAAAAATTGAGCACCTGCGCAGGGTCTATAGTGTGATAGGGTTGCTAAAAATATATAGTCACCCCCCCCACATAGGCTTTTCTGTGTCCCCAGAGTAGAAAACTTGTATTTGCTTTTTGCTCGTTGTTTTCTTCCGCCGCTGCTTCTGGCTCTTTTTTGTTTTCCCGCAGCTGCTGGTTCAAGCTTTTGCTTTGCGCGGCGCAATGGCCTTGGCTTGTCTGCAAGCCGTGTCACGGTGCCTCCCCGCGGCCGCGGCCGACCCGGGTGGCAGAGAGAAGCTTCTGGCATCTGCGCAGACTTCTCTGCGGGGGTTTTCTTTTGCGTCTTTTGTTTTTTTGCGGCTCTTTGTGTTTCGGGCTATAACTCAAATTGTCCAATGTCGGCATTTGTCGGCGAGGTTTTCTTGGCACCCTGGATTCGTAGCACCCCCCCATGTCGGCGTCACGTGCCGTAGTAGTAGGGCCCCGGAACCCCTGACGTCGGCCACTGTCGGCATTTGTCGGCGCATGTTTTTGTGGTTTTTGCTTGCGCTTCTCTCTCGGCTCGAGACTCCTTTGCTTTGTTTCTCTTGCTTTTTTTCCTCGCAGCTGCCCGCACGCTATGGCGGAGACTGCGGCCCCGAAGGCCTCGACTCGCCGAACTGAGGCGCCACTCTGACCACCCGCGCGGCTCCGTCTGGCGGCACACTGAGTGTGAGATCTTAACGCGGCCCAGCGTGGACGCCCCCTCTACAATTCCGGCTATGTGGACCACGTGCGACCAGGACTTGATCTGCCTGCACTAGTTATAACCTTGCCGCTGTTTGGTGGCTTCATGTGTATATAGCGCGAACTCAACACCCGTGCCGAGAATGCGTTGTGGAAAAAAAGTACTGCCGCGGCTGCCGCCCCAGTAACTTAGGGTGAACTTATAAGTTCGTTTTAACTTGCATAAGTTAACTGCTTCATAAGTGACTTATAAGTTAGATAAGTAACTTATAAGCCCCGTAAGCGATTTCCTGCATACTGGTAGGGACCCAGAAAACAGAGATTCAACCTTTTTGAAACCCATGACAAAAAATAGGAACCCAAAAGGGGAAAACAAAAACCCAAAGGTTGCAGGTTGATTGAATTCATCGCTTTGGGCAAATAAAAAGCCAGGTGTGTGTGCGTGTCACCATTTTGGTGAGAATGGGCCTAATGATTAGCCCAATTGACAGGGACCCCAAGAAAGCAATCAGGACGGTTCATCATCTGAGTCCAGCCGTTCGGCTTCGGTGCGGGTTCCCCTTACAAATCAACCAGCTAGAGGCCAATGGGCTTGTCTTTCTTGAGGCGACCGCCTTTGTAGAGCGTTTCCGCAGGGAAAGCACACGGAAAGCACTCATTTGAGACGGTCAATCGGGGCTAGGAACAAGGACGCTTAAAAGGTTCCCATTTCGAAATGCGTGTTTGCCTGTAACAGCACTTACCCAACTATAAAACTGAACCCCACGCTGAATTGGCCCCGTCACGAGGCTTAGAAATGAGAATCGTCCTTCAGGACGGGGTCCTTTGCCGCAGCCCCCCTTTGGTTGACTCGGGCAGCAAGGACGCCACTTCCATCCGGGCAAGCCCGTCGCTACGCAGCTAAACAAGGCCCCCGGAGCTCGGGGCCCTCAGTTGGGTCTGTCTTTTTGGGAGTTGGTACCCCATTTGTGGGTGAGTTTAAAAGGAGCGGAAAAGGAAAACCACCCATCCTTCTAGGGGTTGATTCCTCTTCCATTCTTTTCAACCATCTTTTTTTTCAAAAAACCAGCCATTTGCCCTGGGGTTCCGGAGGTGTTCTAGAAAGAAGGATCCCTGGAACGAATGGAAATGGAAGGTGCCCCTGGAATCCTGACGGCCCCCCCCCAAAGAAAAAAAAAGACACACCCGTTTTTCTATGCTTCCAGTCCCAGCCCCCGGTTTCAAGGCGGGCTTTCAGGTCTCCAGCTTCAGGCAGGTCCTCCAGTAGAGAGCTTAGAATAAGGGTCCCCGTTTTTCTGTGGTCTATTTTAGTAGGGGAGCCCTCCTCCAAAAAAAGAAACGGTAAAAGGGCACCTAGCTGGGGGACCTAGGGAAGGCCTTGTTGTCGGCTAGTCGTGGGTGCCTTGGACCAGTTGGTTTAAAGGAAACGGCCAGTGTGTGTTTTGCTTAGGGGCCCTTTGGTGGGCATCGTTTAGGTGGGGGTTGGTATCCGTCAACCGCAATTGACGGCCTTCCCCATTAAAATTCATAGCCAGGTTGCAATACTCACTTGAGTCATGACAAAAAACATTTTTCGAGAATATGAGACACTTTAAATGGAAGCAATTATCATGATGGGACCGTCGGTATGCTCAAAAGGTATGTTGAAGGCTTCTTGGACATTTACGGTTGGGATTCTGCCTCCCTTCATCTACCCGGTTTTGATTGTGGCTCACTTCAAATTGGCACAAGGTAATGATTGAAACCACCCTTCGGGGGATGAGTCAAGGCACCCCCCTGGTTCTGCCTAGGTGTTGTAAACCTTTCTGCCTATGGTGTGGTCGAACTAACCACTTAATCAGCTTCCCCCCAACTAGGTCCTCCAGTAGAGAGGCTAGAATAAGGGTATCCTTTTTAGGGGAACCCTCCCAACCAAAAAAAGGGTGACAAAGGGCACTACTGGGGGACCTAGCCAAATTGGTTTGCTTTGACGGCTTGGACATCGTGTGCATTCCCCCACGCGGCTTTCAAAGGGGCTGGGGTTAACCACCCTAAAGGCGACCCCGGATCAACAAAACATCTGGGTGAGTGATCCGCGGATCCGAACACCTTCCAGGTTAAGTTGATTTAAGCAACAACAGAGAAAAGCTCTGATTACTGCACAAGACAAACTGCAACATCTCTGGCGGGGGTCACGGGATTTCTGCAAAGGTTGATCAACTTACCGGTGATGTTTTTCTAAAGCTGCCACTTGAGGTTCCAAAAAGGAAAATGGAGGAACCCCTGAATGTGCAAAAATTATACCGCAACACTGCCGAGAAGAATCCCCAGAGGCACATGCATAGGCGTGGCATACTTTGGGGTTTCTCAACATGGTGGACTTAAAAGGGAACCAAAAGGACACCACCCGTCGTGTTTCCCCCCCCCCCCGCTTTTGGGAAACCCCCGAATAGTTGGCAAATAAGCCGCCATGATTGGGAGGATCCCCTTGAAAGCAACTGGCTGTTGGACTCTAACAGGGTAAGGAAACTGCTCATAAGCCTCTTCCCCCCAGTCAATGCAGCCTTGGCGCTGCTCCGCTGCGGCAATCCCGAGCGCAGCATCTTTGAACCTAGCATCTTTAACTGGGGTAGTCCAAAAACATTGTTGCCTAGGAGGTATGTGTGCGTGGCGCACCCCAAATGGCCTTGCAAACTATGCTTGGCTTGTTTGTCCCTTTGCCCCCAACATCACCCCTAGGGTGATGCGCCTTGAATGCGCCAAGGTGATGCTCGAAACGGGAAATTCTGGGATCCCCGTTGAGCCGACATGAATTGAACATTGCCTTACGAGCTCCGTTTATTAAGCCCCCTGGACAAAATGAACATATAGTGAAATCGATGTCCTTTAACACCAACAGGGGGAAAAAAAAACATACGCTAAAGCAAAAACGAAACGGAAGGCTGGAAAGGGCCCATGTTTTGCCAAGGGGACCCCGAGTTCAACGCATCGCATCGATTCGGGGGTTGGCGTCAAGTCGGAAAATTTGTCCAAAAGATCGGCGTAATATAAGCGGCGTTTGTAGAAAGCTGCGTTTTAGCAATCTGCAAGTTACCGTTTCCAAGCAAACTGGAACAAAGGAAACAACCCACAAACACGGCCTCTAGCCACTGGGTGTCTGGGAGTCTTCCACGAACTACATTCGAAGGAGGGCTCCCCTAGTGTGGGGATCAGTGGATTTTAAAGGGGTCTCCTACTGGGACATTTTGCACCTTTGCCAGCATCTCAAGATCCACGTCCTTGTGTGCAGCAGGAATTTGGGATCCAACTACAGAACCCCGTGCGGGCACTGATGTCTACAGCCCTGCCCTGTTGGTTGCAAAGGTTGTGGAACACCCTCTAGAAACCGGCCCAAACGTCCACTTCCATTGCGGCGGAACACCAAACAACCAACAAATCTATCCAACACCCAGGATCAAGGGGTGCCATCCAGAGGATCCGGATGTTTTTTCCCCGTTCCGGAAGCGACCTGAAATGACAATGGGTTCCGCAAGCAAAACCTTGATGGTCACCTCGGTGTACCCCTGCCGGAGTCTTGGAACTTAATTACTCAGCTTCCTTCAATTGGTGGTTTGAACAGGTGGCTTGGAGGTGTTCCGGGGCACGGGGGGTCAAATCCCCAAAGCACAAATTCCCCAATTCAGGGTTGCCTCAATTACCATGCAGCCAACCCTAGTAAAAACTTGAGTATAGTTTTGCACAAGTTGCTGAAAAAGAGGCACTAAGCTGATCGAAATCCTTCGGGGCCTATTCGCAAACCGTAATCCGCGTAATCCTTGTTTGAGTTTGTAATCTTCTTAACCCGTAATCCGTGCTGCAAACCGTGGGTCAACCGTATGTTGGAACATGGGCAACCTGTGCAACCATAATCCGCAATCCGCAATCATCATCTAATCCATAAGCAGCGCAATTCATTGGGTATAAAGTTTTGAACAAGCTAGCTAAATGTCCAAGTGGATGGGCCAGAAAAGGTCCAAACTTTTTATTTGCCAGTATGGGGTCGAGGAACTCAGGAAGTACGATGCCCTACTTACTTGGGTCCAACGGAGATCTCTGAGCCCTGATGGGCTGACAAGTCGTGTCCCCGACCACCAGAGGAAATCCGTGGAAAAAAGGGCCCTTTTTGGTACTCAAAGGAGCAGGGACATTCGCAAGTGGTTAGTAGCTTGGTAAGTGGGTTCTGATCAAGCTTTCTAACCACCGACTATGTGTATAACCTGCCCTTTTCTTGATATGAAGAGGAGTCCCCTCTCCCAAAAAAAAAGAAAAAAAAGGAAAGCGCCAACCAGCTTTGTTTCGATCCCCCACCTTCTTCTTTCATGTCCTCCTCCACTCCTGTATGTCCGTCTTCAGGTTCTCCACCTCCAGCTGCAATCGCCTCAGGCGCAAAAAGCCGAAAGGCGATTCTCCAAACGCCCCCGGATTGTACGATCTTCGTCATTTTTTATTGCAAACACAATTGAAAGATTAACCTTCTTGAAGTTTGGAACCTGAAAGTTCCAAACAACAAAAACCCAACTACCCCCGAATGACTCACCTCTCGGGTGAGGGTCTCTAGATGTTGTCTCAGCATCGCCTTCCTCCAACTTCCTCCTCCTCTTCTTCCTCATCCTCATCCTCCTGTCCTCCCGTTCCCCTTTACTTCCTACACCGGGGCTGGCTGCGGCGTGTGCTGCGCTGGACTTTTTGCGGGGCTGGCTGCGGACCATGCTGCGCTGGACTTTTTGCGAACCCGGCTGCGGAGTGTGCTATGCTGGACTTTTTTGCGGGGCTGGCTGCGAAGTACGCCGCGCTGGACTTTTTGCGGGGCTGGCTGCGGAGTGTGCTGCGCTGGACTTTTAGCGCTGCTGGCTGCGGAGTGCGCTGCGCTGGATTTTTCAAAGAGCCAGACTTTTCGGGGCCAGAGTTTCGAAGGGCCTACTTAATCTCACCTTATCTATCTATCTACCTGTTAATCTATCTACGTGTCTGTCTGTCTATCTACCTCTCTATCTCTCTATCTCTCTAGCTCTCTATCTCTCTATCTATCTATCCATCTCTCTATCTACCGCTCTCTCTCTCTCTCTCTGTGCCTATCTGTCTATTTGTCTATCGATCTATGTATCTGTCTCTGCGTCTACCTATATTTGCGTTTATTCTGAGGGCACTTCGGCTCAACCCATCCTGTTTTGCGCTTCTTCGCTTGCGGTTCCCGGTCTTCCGGGCCGACGCGCTGACGCGCACCGTGGATGTTCAAGGCCGCAAGGGGCCGATGGTCTTCGGCGCGCTGATGGCGAGCAGTTTGAGACATCAACGTCTCACGGCTGACAACCCGTGGGTTCCAAACACTCGAGGGATGAGTCCGCGCTTCTCTGACCAGCGTTCTTCGAGCCGCTCCGCAGATAACAGACGGCTTTTCTGCCTCAAAGAGCACCAGGCAAAGGTCCGTGTGAGAGTGAACATCATGTCACTAGAAGCTTACCCGCCTGTTTTCTTTGTTTCCCACCTCTCAAGTGAAGGTCTCTAGACTTTATAAACACCTACATATCTATCTATCTTATTTCTTAACTATCTATCTATCTATCATCCATCCATCCGTCCATCAATCCTTCTTTTCTACCTGTCTATCTATCAATCTAACTACCTTACTACTTGCTTTCTACTTTATATCTATCTTTCTATCTGTATATCTCTCTACCTGTGCCTAACCTTGCGAAAGTGTACCACACAATCTGCACCGGACCTTGAGAAAAGAGCTTCCGTGCCAGTGCTCTGCTTGCTTTTTCCAAAGGTGGGGATCACTCGAATTAAAGTGCTTCAGGGAGCACCCAAGGTGTTAGACATATGGAAACCTAGAGAAACAAAGAGAACGATGTCAGCTTCCCCACCTTGGTGTGGATTGGTGGTTTGGAATTCAAGACCTCTTTCGTGTTGAGGAACCCACCCAACCAAAGCAACTGGAGGGGAGCTGATGTGAAGCGAATTCAGGTATCTCCTTGGTGGTTAGGATTGGCGATTTGGGATTGGTGATTTGGGATTTGAACTTCTGGGCTTTTGTAGAGGATAAATGGGAAACCCCTCCTTAACCACCAGCCACCACTTCAAGGGAAGCTGAAGAATGGGGAACCTTCCCACTTCGAACCTCGAAAACCCTTCTCGCCCGCACCCCGCAACCGCCAAGAAGAAACTTAACCAACCGGCCCTAAACCGGCCCTAAACCAACCCTAAACCAACCCTAAACCAGCCCTAAAACGCACCCCGCGCTGTTTGCATCCCCAGGTTCTCGCCCAACCGCTGCTCCACATCGAAAGGCATGAGCTTGTTGATCCTCGCGCGCTCGGCGGCTTCGCGGCCCGCAAGGCTTAGCTCAGTGACCCAGCAAAAGGATGCTTTTGGACTAAAAGGCGATCACCTTTTGGGGTCATGACTCATCAAAAGCTTGGGGTTGAACAACTGAGTTAGTGACGAAACATGGACCAACATCACCCAACATAGGAAAACCAACAGCTCAAAAGGTTGGGCTTGAACGACTGAGTTATTGGTGGCATCCTGGGACATGGTTGACCCGGCACCAAAATCGTCCCTTTGTGAGGGTAAGCTCTTTGGAAGCGGTTTCGAGGCCGAGGTTTGCATGGAAAACTCCCTTTCTTCCATTAGCCCCTCAAAAAAAGAGAAATATGTCCAGTAGTGAAATCGATTCCCTTTCAAACCAACAGGGGAAAATACACAAAATGTCTTAAGCAAATGGTAACTTGCTCAAAGGACCTGGAAATCAAATGTTAACCTTTTGGGACTTCTACTAGGGGTCGGACCAAATCAGAGAAACCAAAAGGTTAAAAGGTCGAGTTTCTTCAAGCGAGTTTTGCGGAATCACTCAGTGAGCAAACTTAGCGGCCCGCCTGAGGCTTCCTTCACGTCTTTCAAAGTGGCGGGATTCGAGCCCCGCATGCCTCAGAGTTCACTTCGAAGTGACGAAGTGAGGCGGCGAATGTTCACCCATATTTTTCTCAACCCCAGTTTTTTCATAAAGAGGTGCTTCTCCCCTGGGTGAAACGTGGTGGGAATCAGTCCACAGGGGCCAAAAACCACCCCCTATTAATAAACTGGGGTTGACTATTATGGAGCCAACATTAAACGGCACCATCACTTCCCCCGATCAAACAAGTCTTCAACCAAACTTGGGAGAAACCCTCCCACCCTTTGCAAAGGGCAAAAAACAAAGTTCGGGACCCGGCCCCTTTACAAGGAACATGGTCCAAACAACCGAAACCTCAGGTCCCAAATAAAAATGGGCGGGAGGGTCCCACCAAGGGCAGGGCTCCTTTGGTCCCGACTCATTCCCGGCATCCCGGGCCCCTCGGCTCCGAAAGTTCGGCCCTCAAGCACAAGCCACGTTTAGCACTCGCACGGAGAACTCGGTTGCGAAATCCGCTCTCCTGCTAGAAGGTGAATAACTTCTAGTGGTTTAGTACGGAAAACCCGAGTTCGTTGGATCAAAAAGTTGTTCAGTCCTAACAGTCAAGCAAAAAATGCACCAAACAGTAAACATTGATTTTGCCAGACCGCCGGGTCACCACTACCAATACTATTCGGGGCAGTCCAGGACCCGAGCTCCTTGCACCGACCCCATGCCAGAATTCAAAAAACCCAGCTCTCTCCCTCCAACGTTTGCGTTCTGCAAAGTAACACCTCTGAGCCTTTCCACAGAGGGTGCTCATTGGCTGGCTCCCGGTACTAACCCTGTACTCACCAGAATTAAAAAGCCAAACACTTTGGACGCCCGCCTGACCCCCAATTACCCTACTGTGGGTGGACGAAATCCTGCACCACTTTGAAACCATAGCAAAACCATTGTTTGTTGATATTTACAGGGGAAGCAGCACCCCAGATTTTTTTGGTGGTGCCGGATTTCGTTCATCCACGGTATTGATAGATATCGTTTTGCCCCCGGCCAATATTTTTTCATAGGGGGGAATGTTATGCTTAGGGGGAGGCGATTGATTTGACGCGTGTGGTCCGTTGAACAACTGCGCACTTCCTGAGTGGACTGGCCGAAAAAAGTCGAAACTTTTTGCTTAGACTATTAGGTTAAGACCCCTGCAAAAAATATGTCCAGCAGTGAAACCGATTCCCTTTAAAACCAACAGGGGAAAATAACAAATATTCTTAAGCAAATGGAAGAATCTGTTCATTCTGTGCATTCCTTGTCATCCAGCCATTCGCTGCGAGATGCTCAGAACCAGCTCCACGATGTCCTCGAAGGGCAGCCCCACGCTGCCCCGACGCTCGGCATCCTGGCTGTGCACTTCTTTGGGCTGGGCGGACACCAGCCCAGACAGGGTCCCATTTTTTGACGACCCCAAGGTAGACTTCAAGCCAGGGGTTTCCCTTTAATCAACCCCTGGGTTTAAGTTCGCTTTGGGGTTGTCAAAGAACGGGGCATCTGCCAGGATCCTTTTGCAGTCGAACTGCCAAAATGAGTGCATACAACAAACACACCTACCCTCACTCCCACTACAACAGCAAAATGATCCAGGTACCCTCCTACAGCTGCTATGTTAGTGGAAGGGAGGGTGCAAAGGGGGGCTCTGGAAAAAATGTAATAATTACCAATCCTTTTTTTAGCACCCAATCACCACATGGCCATGGCACGGGTCAACATTAACATTAGGTAGGTACCTAGGCGGCACCCCCACCCAAAAAAAATGGATATTCACTTGTTCCCATTGATGTTGACCCGGGATTAAACCCGTCCCCAATATTACGGGGGTGTTCCCTCCAAAAGTGATGAATCCCCACTAAAAGGGGACACCCCCCTATTACTCAACCAGCGGTTATTGATCCGGGGTTCCCGTTAAACAGCAAACAGCAAAACGTGTATCGAGCCTTGAACAAACACGTCCGATCAGCTGTAAGGTCGGGTCCTCGTAGACGAGATCAAGCATATCACAAAGAATGGCAACATCCACGCCCACGGAGTCAACGATCTTTGCGATCCTAAGACGGCGTCAAAAAAAGCGACTCCTTTTGGCTTCCCTACCAACCCAAACCAACCGGCACCCAGCCTCAACAAAAACACACCCATCTGAACCCCTCAAAACGGATCAAGTTTCCAAACTTAATTGTAATTGGCAAGGGCCAACCAGTAGGGCCCAATCCCAAAATGGGGCTAGTAGCGACTCTGGAGCTGATAAATGGATTGGCCAACAAGAGTTCAAACTTTCAATTTTTGTTGGTTGCTGTTGACCCCTCTGCAAGATGCTTTAAACCTTTATGGGTTAAATGGAAAACCCTTGATTTCAAAAAAAACAAAAAACTAAAGAGACCTGCTAGCGAACGGCCATCAAGCTTTTTGCCCCAAAAATGGACCCAAAGGCTTGAAGTCCGGAAGCTCCAGGAAAATATTGGCAGAGCTTCTGCGGCTCCACCAGAAGTTGCTCGAACTACTTGGAGATTCGCGCCCCCGGCTCGTAGCCTACGTGAGCCGGACATGAGCTAAAACTTGGTTGATGGCGAGACCCCCTGCAAGAAGATCTTTTCGATAGCCAACTTGATTTCCACCAAAAAGTTAAAGTGTAAAGATCCAACCCAATAGCAGTCAAGAAAACGTGAAGTCCAGACACGGGGGAAGTCGTGTGTCCGACTTCAAAGGGACCAAACTCGGACCCAAGGCCCACCCTGATATTTTCCGTTGACTTGGGAAGCCATGTATTCGGCTGTTAGGTCCATATACCATCTGGGTCCGACTTTCTGGGTCCCAGGCTCCGTTGGATACACCCGCTGGCGCACTGCAAATTCGTTGGAACCAACAGCATCCTTGCAAGTTGGCGCGGCTTGCAGGGCTTGCGCTGATCATGGGGCCCCTCAAAATGCCCGCCTCGTTTGCCCGAACAAATCCCTAAGAGGTTCCCCCACCCACAATGGTCTGAACTTTTTATTTACCACTAAAATGGTCTTTCCAAAAAGTTTAAAGTCCACCAACTCAGGAAGTGCGCTTAAGCAAATGGAAGAACGGGTTCGCTCTGCGCACAAGGTTGCGGAGCCCTTACAATTCCATGCTAAGCCCCCGAACCCGGGCCACTTGGATTCATTGACAAAGGCCCACGGCAAAAAATAGGCGTGGCTGAAAGGAACAGAAACTCAATTATAAGACAAAAGAAAGGGAAATAAAGGGAAACAACAAAACCACTGCAATCAGAGAATCAGCTGGTTTTGACATGAGCTGCCCCAACATCGTTTCGGACCAATGGACCTATACAAACACCGCCTTTGGAGCAACCCCAACTGTCTTGCACACGAGTTTCCTTTCGCTAGGGAAGCAGGGCCCCCTCTGCAAAAAGTGTTCAGCTTTCAACCCAAAACACTGTTTAGTCCAAAGATCCGTAAGCAAATAGCCAGAATTCGTGAAAATGCAGAGGCTTGCAGCCGCAAGAGGCTGCGCCCGATCGTGGCATACCAAATAGCGAGCACATGTTACTTCAGATGGGACGAGACATGTTAGACGGGCAGCCAGACTTCTCCAGGTGGTCCCGCAAGGAGCCGGCAAGGAAGCCCACTGTCAGTGACTCCTTCCTAAGGGCGTGTCACCAAAAACAGGGGAAAGCATGGGGGAAAGCATGGGGGAAAGCATGGGGGAAAGCATGGGGGAAAGCATGGGGGATCGTTTATAGGGGTCATTCCCTCGTTCCCTGCTGAGAACCAGCAAGTTAAGTCTGCCTCAACATGCCAGTCGTTTTCTCAGGATGTGGTGTAAGAAGACCTCTGGTTTTCGGGTTTTTCAGGCGGAAACGACCTGGCTACGTGGCTCAAAAACATGTACCCAAATGCTCTGGTTTAGGTGGAAGACCTCTGGTCCTCTGGTTTTTAGGTGGGTTTTTTGAGGGGTGTGGTGTAAGAAGACGTCTGGTTTCTAGGCGGTGTTTCAGGGTGTAGTGTAAGAATACCTCGGGTTTTTTTCGGTGTTTTCTTGGTTGCTGGCGGTAACGGCCCCTCTGCGAAAAGCTGTCCACTTTTGTTGTGGGTCCAAGTAAGAATTTCCGACCTGGTTGGGCCAAAAAGTTGAAGTCCAAAGATGCAACCAAACAGCCATACACATTTAAGATGTCTTGTTAAGGGGATGCGTTATTGGAGAGTTTGGGGAATGTGCAAAAACCTTGATATGATTGCACATGCAATGATGCCCCGCGTTTGCTGTTAAGAAAGTAGTAATAATTTGTTTGTGTGTGTGTGCGCGTGTTTTTTGTTGCTTCTTTTCTCTGGACGGGGCGCCTACTTAAAGACAGACCATGTGGTGGGTTTGATAAGAGGCACGTGGGTCAGACCGTGAGACCCCGAACACATCCGAACACGTTTGTTGAAGACTGTCCCAATCATAGTGCTGCTCGGGATCTTTCATAGTGAGAGGGGGGGGCGTTCTAATAGCGGTGGGGGAGTGGGTTCTACTAGTGAAGTTGGGGTGCACGTTCAAGAATCTAGACAGCCACGCAGACTACCATCTCGCTTTTTCCCCTGCAGCGACGGAAATTGCTTTTCCCGTCGGACGTGTGTTTCAGCATGATGCTCACTTGCTCAAAGGACCCGGAAACAAAAGGTGATTACCTTTTGGGACCTCTACTAAATATGAGCCGCATCAAAGAAACCAAAAGATCAAACCACGTCGATTCCCTTTAGGCAAGATGGTGACACGCGCCTTGAGGCTGGGCCGAAACGAGTTGTGCATTGATTTGGCCCATTGCGGTTCCGGGAGGCCGGACCTGGAAACTGTTTTTCAGCTGAGTCGACTCGGCGATCCGTTTTTGGTTCTTCTGTGGGAAATAGATAGCTCCACCCCCATTCGTGATCTGGCTGTGGGTCAGATCAAAGAGGTATCCCAAATGGAACCCTAGTAAGTGGGGACATGGACCAAAACCTGCAGTCCACTGGTGGTTTAATTTTGACGCATACCCACCTGTCCCCCAAAACAAGCCAAATTCTTCTTTCTGGGATCAATCACCTACTTGCAACACATCGGGCAGTTCCAAAATCAAACGAACGCTGGATTTGGCCGACGAGTGCCTCAACGCAGGTCCGGCCGCAAACGGGGGGGGCGCAATTTTCCCCAGCACAGCTCCTTCGGACTGCGCTGAGAGATCCATGCAAAAGGCAAACTTAATAAAAGCTCAGCAAGGCGGTCTACTTCATGCAGCTCGATGCAGACTACCAAGTGACACTCCCCAGCGTGCTACCAGTCGATCTTACTCCCACTTGCCAGTGACTTGCCATCGGATCTTAGACCCGACGCCAGGGATTAAACATGCGACAGGGATTGGCGGTCAAACCGAAAAACACATCGACCGAAGAAATGCTCATTTTGTGGTGTCTCTGTCACTCGTGCTTAAAGGGGCGATCGGGCACTTAGGAAGTGGCTCGTAAGGCTGGCAAAATAACGCAGCTCAACGGAGACTGACAAAACATGGGTTTTGTGGAGTATTTGACCAGGTTTCCTGACATACCGCGGCTGTCCCTTTAAGTGCCTAGGTCCTCCAGTAGAGAGGTTAGAATAAGGGTACCCAATTGTTTTCTGCTGTCTATTTTGGTAGGGTTCGGAACCCTCCCAGAAAGTAAGGGTAAAAGTTGGCACTACTAAGGTTAGAGCACGGAAAAAAAATCCACGTGCTTCGCCCCAGGGGTCACCCCTGGCCCCAATTCCATGTTTAAGGGTGGGGATGGCCCGAGGAAATCCGAACTTTTAGAAACCAAAGGAGCTGGGACCAGAAGCTGAAATCTTTCAAGGTGACATATGGACCATGGGAAGACCAACAGGTCAAAAGCTTGGGGTGGACCAACTGACAAAAACCAAGCCCCTCCAACAAAAGAAGCAAAAGCCAACCGTGATTTGTGAAGACAAACCCCCAGCCCGGCTGCCTTTCAAAACAAAAAGAAGGGACAAAGGAACAACTCGCTTGCTCAAAGAACCTGAAAACAAAATGTGATCACCTTTTGAGGCCTCTAGTAAATATGGACCAAATCACCAAAAGCTCAGATCAGGTCGACTCCCTTTGGGCAAGTGAGACAACCAGAAGGAGAGGAGAGGACGCCAACATCTGGCTCTGCGGTACCTCGCTCTTCAGCTCCAGTTGAAAGAAAAAACAAAAACAAACATGTCCCTTGTTTTCAAAACTGCCCGCAATCAGACCCAAGGGAGGGGGGGTACTTCAGACCTCCAAATTCTAAGCCCAAGACATAGAAAAAATGCTGGCCCACTGGAAATATACAACCTGCCCAGTGTAACTGCCTCTTGGCTATTTAACCAATTAGGCAGCCCAGGTGATGCTGTTGAAGCTTTCGGCTTCGTTCTCATATTTGGGGCTGCTTCCCAAAATCCCAAATGCCCAGCTTCCCAAACTCATTCTCTTCTTAAAAAGTACTTCAGCCACCAAAGTTGACATTATTTCAGGGGACTCCAAACTCAAAAGGAAGCTCCTGCAATGCGAAATCAAAAGAAAGCTCACATTCAAACTCAAAGAGAAGCTCCAGCAATACTAAACCAAATGGAATGTCAAATAAAACCTCAGAAGGAAGATCCGAATGGACACTAAAATCCAGCAAAAAACGAAGCTCCAGTAATACGAAATCAAGTGCAAAATCAAGTCTACCAATACTCAACCAACTGGAACCTCAAGTCCAAATCTCAAAAGGAAGCTCCAACAAAACTAAACAATGGAACCTCAATATGTTCCAGGCGCCCAAAAGCCTTTGGGGGACCCCTGTTAGCAATCCCCAGTTGACATGCCTTGGCAATCCCAGAACAACAGGCAGCTTGCTCAGCAGGGATCCTTACATGTGACCTACTGTGGATTGACATAACCCTGCAGGATAAACCGCCATAGCTGGCGCGAAGTGCATTTTGTCCATCCACAGGACCACTATGGTCTGCGCGGTGCCATCCTTCAATGGAAATTGCAATATATATTATGTGTGAGTGTGTATGCAGTAGTATATAAATATATTACTTATTTTTCAGTGTACCCTTTTGGGTGGTTTTACTGGCTAAGCTCCATTCTTCCGGGCGTCACCCACTTTGGAAACATAATCATACCAATCCTATGTTTCTCGAAGCAAGCGGCTTGGCGCTTGCAAGCCCTGGCGAGCTTTCAACTATCTGGAGAAATTATCCTACGACGAAACCAAGTGGCAGGTAAACAAAAGAAAATAAAAGAAACAAGGAAAAAGAGGAAAACAAAAGCGGGGGAAACAAGTTGTTTTTTAAGCTTCTGACCTAACCCCCAGAAAACAAAACAGCATAGCGACATGTGTTACAACCTCTGCACTCAGAACTTAAAGAACTTGCAGGTGCGCTTGCCTTGCCATACCTTCGGGGCTCTTCGGCCCTGTGGCATGGTGATGAAACTCGCCATAAGGGGCGCCTTTTGCGTCGCGGGGACGCGGTTGGTCGAAACCAAACTTCCAGCCACGCAAAGCGTTGCGTGATTCTCTGTACTGCGAGGAAATAGAAGGGAAACAGAGACGTGGCTGACACCTCCAACCTTTTTCAAGCCCTGTCTAGGGGTTGATTCCCCATTCTTTTCAGCCCATTTTTTCAAAAACCAGCCAGTTCTTATGGGTTTTTGGTGGTTTTCTTGAAAGATCCGGATCCCTGGAAACCTAGACTCTCGGACCTCGGATGTTTCTCACCTTCCCCATGGCAAGTGCCAGACCTCCTACCAAGTCGTCGGTCCCTTCCGCCGCTCTCAGACCGCCGGCGCCGCCGGCGCGGCGTCGGCGTAGCCCAGCGCGAAGACTTCGAGACCGGCGAAGCCCGCGGTGGCCACGAAAGTGCCCGCAGGGTTCATCAGGACCTCACGACACGAATCGCACCTCGCAGCAAAGAGGTGCGAAACCAGCCAATGAGAAGTCGATGACGGAGAAAAAAAAAGCTCAGGCGATACCCCCCAACAGCACCACACCCGCGCCGAGACCCACCTCACCGCCGGTTTTGCTGAGGATGCCGCCTTGTAACTTTGTGAAGCAAAGCTAAGAGTGACAGCGCAATCGCGCCCTGGTGGCCCGACGGCACAATCGGGGCCCAATCGGGCCCCGACGGCGCAATCGGGGCCCGACGGCGCAATCGGGGCCCGATCGGGGCCCGACGACGCAATCGGGGCCCGATTGGGCCCCGACGGTCCCAGACCTGCCCGGTGAACCTCGCAGACCGTTCTCGTGGAACCCTCTTGGGCTCAGCGTGAAACTTTGTTGGAACCTTTCCCCAAGGCTGCCCCATAGCTTTTGCAGAACCTGGTGGAAACCTTGTGGAGCGCTTTTGGAATTTTATTCCGTAGCCTCGCAGGTTCGTGGAACCCTTGGAACCCAAAGCCCACCAAGTAGTACTCAGTAATGCCAAGCATGTACTCTGCTACACAGTGAGTTTGCCACAAAGCTCTCGCGTTGCCTGAGCAAGTGATCAAGTGACAAAACAGTGAAAGTGTGCTGAAAACCATTGATTTCGGTTTTGCTTAGTGTTCCGCCCATGAGCAAAGCGATCTTCTGACTGCTCCGATGGCTTTTCAGATGGTGGGCGCACGACAGATTGCTTCTCTGCAGAACATTTGTGGAACTTGTGGAGCGTTGTGGAGCCTTGTGACCCTTGTCGAATCCTTACGAAACTGCTGTGAAACCCTTACCTCAGCCACAGCCCGTGGAACCCTGGAACCCTCATGGAACCCTGCAG